>CM062826.1:21270294-21592944 GCA_031772345.1 Himalopsyche anomala | reverse complement strand
TGAAGACTAGGGAATCCAATCCCGGGATCCCGTACAGTTTTTGATACATTTCAATCCTGGGATTAGAAGAAATGATCCCGGAAGCTTCGGGATTGGTTTTCGTATAAAGCAGAATTGTCTTGGCGTTGTAAAATAAAACGCAGCCAATATACAGACTGTCTTATTGTCAAATATAATAAACAATGTTCAATTGTTCATTATTTTACAATGCATAGTTAAGATATCATATTCGAAAATAAATTCTGCCACGAAATCAATAAAATGAAATACTAGAAGTCATTTATGGTAATAAATTACGTTTTAATGAATCCCAAAAATATTAAATTCTACAGCTTATTATAGATTACTGTAAGAGGACACGTTTGTGGATAAGACGTTATTTTTTAGTACGAAATGTTTCTTGTTTCTTTATCTGCATTGTGCATATTGAAATGTTAATTGACTTTTTATTTATTTTAATGCCACTTCGGCTTTGCTCTATGAAGACATTTTATGTTGTTTATTATCATTAATATTATTTGTCAAATCCAGTGTGATGATAACTAAAGTGATTTTTCTATTGTTCTAAACACGTACATATATAACTTTATTTAAAATAAAATTTGAAAAGAGGTGATAAAACAATAACATAATAAATCTTTAAAATTATACTCAACAAAAATTCACTCGTTTCAGCTCCTATATAATACCAGTGCAACAAATATTTTTCATTAGTTCTACGGTTGAATTTCCAAAAGACATCGAGTATTTTAATAACATATTTTTACCCTTCAATTAAACATTAACAAGGAACAGATATTTCGAGTTCATAAGAAATATGGTGATATAAGTTCAATACGGAAACACTTTTTTACGCCTGTGGATGCAGCCACAGCTAAGGGTAAAGAGTGTAGAATGGTGTTAAAAACAGTCGAGGAATCTACAAAAGGACTGCACACGCATTTATTTTCAATACACAAAATGAAAATTCATGGACCAACTTCCATCAATTCATTTCCATCGAATACAAGTGGTTCTACAACAAAAGCCACAGAATGTCCTGAACGGCTGTTGAAAAGAAAATTAATTTCCGACTATTTTTTAACTAAAGAAATAAATAAAGTATAAAATAAATGCTTTATATAATATAGAATAAGTTGTATTATTAATTTTTGACCAATATTATAAATATCATTTATAAAAATAAAATGTGTAAATATAAAAAAAAACTATAATTTCGGGACTAGCCCCGAGATCCCGGGATCAAAAAATTGACACTGGATCATTAAAAATACATGACAATTTCAGAAATCTTTGCTCTTGCAGTCTGAAGTAGGTAGATACTTTTATCAGCTGTCGACATTAATTATTTTAAGTTATATTGCGTATTTTTATATAATGTATGCATATTAAGTTCGTTTAATAATTATGGCGCATATTTTTTTACGAGTAATTAAAAAATCCACTCATTCACCTGTACATCGCGAATAACTGAGATTAAGAGAGCTTTTTGGTAACGTATCGGCAGCCCATAGCTGGTTATATAATATAGAATAAATTGTTTAATTTATTTTTCACAAAAAAAACAAATTTTATTTCTTAAAAAAATGTACTGATCCCGGGACCAGTCCCGGGATTTCGGGATTAGAATTTTTCAACATTTTGGCTCGGGATTGGATTCCCTAATGAAGACCACAAATATTACGACTAAAAATCTGGATCACTGGTAATAATTACTGAATATGTACTTCATTTTTTCATGGTATAATCGAAAACAGGGCGCTAAATAAAGTTCAGGTTTATTTGGACAATCAGGACAACGGAATAACAAAGATTTTCATTGTACAATGTTATTCCTACAATATTCACACCTTCGCCTCTATGTGTTATCTGTACTATCTTGTTTGCAAATTATTCGCCTTTTATAGTTGTAGTATTGAGTTGGTATAAATATATTGTTGGTGTGCCTTCAAAATTGACTGTTTTTCAAAACTTTACGATAGTATATAGTAGTATACTAAACTAACTTTACAATCCCAATTGAAAACCAGTACATATTAGAATGTCTGCCACCAACAAAATCAAAATATTTAAAAAAAAAATCTTTAATGCATTACTGTAAAATTTTTGGTGCAAAAATCAGATTTTGTTAAAATATATATGCACACAACCGATTTTAAAGGCGCAACAAAGATATATTGCATGTGTATTGAGGGAATTATATCTTGTTTATGAATAATTTGTAACATGCACCTTAGAAGACATTAAATGACATCTTCCTATTAGATATTGAATCTGATTTATAGCTATATTTTATAAAGTAAAATGTTAGAATACATGAGATAAGATTTTCCATGAAACTCCTTTTTAATTATCTAATTACTTTCATATAAGGATGAGGAAGATGATGCAGTTGTACAAGATATATTAAAACAAATCTTTACCTGTTTAATACTCCTTGGACTCGTCCATATTTAATCCCTAGTAAATGTGTGAAGGTTTTTCGACACACTGGTACCAATGAACCATCAATAGTAGTAGCATTATAATGCACAACCATAGACTTCCTTTGAATTCCATCTTTGGCTCTACATCTTAAAAAATAAACATGAATAAATTTGAGGAATTTAAAAAGTACACAATAAATAATATTCAACCAAGTCCCAACGCTCCCAATAAGCATGAACTCCAAATGTAGCATTACAATAGATGATCATTTACAAGAACTTTTTGTTATTCAGTCGCTCAACCTATCTCCTTGAGAGCGAAGAAGGATAGGGGTTCACGTGATTTATGCGGTGCTCTTACTATAACCGAGAACCCTTCATTGTAATAATATGTTATGTACAGAAAAGGTATTAGCACATTGGCTGCTAAGCCCACGTATGGTACAGACGTATTTTAAAATAGTTAAAATAAACAAATTGAAAATCCACAAAAACATCACTAGCACATCCCATCAGGTTAGTACTACTGAGAAATTCATATGGTTAGGTTGTTTTGGGAGCCAGTGCATATCGGTGTAAAAAGGTGTCATAATATATCAGAAATTTTTAGCGCAACATCATTGTTATTATAATTTAATGAGATATGAACGAATAATTTAAAATTTCGACTGAAGGTGCTTGATGGAAATTTAACTTTAAATTAGAATTATTTTTAAAATGTACGTTTCCATAATAATCTTGGCCGAACACGACCCGGGTTTCGCCTCTTGGCATCCTCCGGTGCTATCCAGTGCGCGAATGCATTCGCGCACTGGAAAAAAATAAATAAATCTAATTTAGATATGAACGAGTTTACACCCTTTTCCAAAACTGGTGGGTATGTTAAGAATGTAGTGCATATTTAGCTAATTCTATTCTGGAGTTTTTCAAAAAATAATGCAAATTATGTTTTACCTTTTAGGAGCAGATACTGAACAATGTCTCAAAATAAAGATATCTTGTTTCACTTTATTGACATTTTTATAAAATCCACCTTGAAAATGAGTAACATCTTCAATTGTTAGTTTGCTACAATACATGCTTTTCTCACAGTGACCACAGTCTGGTAGAGGAGGAAGTTCTTTAGCCGAATGTCTGAAAAAATGATTAAAATATATATAGCAAATGGTTAATTAAAGATACAAGTAACAAATATTCAGTAAAAAAATCAATTAGCCCTACCGTTCCATTTTTAATCTCTGTTTCTTCCACATTTCTGGCTTTCGTGATTTAGTTTTTTTAATGCTCTGATTAGAAGTTTGCTTCTGTGTGTTTTCATGTTGAGCAACTTCATTATTCATTGTTGATGTTTTTGGAAGATGTTTGCACAACACCGGGCAAATGAATAAATCCCAATGTGAAATTGTAATTTTAATCGCAAAAGAAAATCTAGACTATTTTGGCACATGTATGTATTTTATTTGTAAAACACTTCGTTTGTGGATACAAAACTATCAACAAATCGATTAAAATTATGCCGATTGAACAAAATTCGAACTGTCAGAATAACACTACATTGCCAGTACAAAAGCTATATTCTGAAATATATATAATACAGTGGAACCTCTCATAACGAGTTTAATCATAGCCCCCTATACTTACTGGCGGTAATGGTTTAATTCGTTCCAGAATCTTACTTGTTATGTGAAACACTCCTTAAACGAAACATTTTTTCCCTTATAAAACAATGTAAAATAAAATAATACATTCCATTCCGAAAAAAAAACATTTTTTATATTTTTAACGTATGTACATTCATAAATTTTTAAGGAGCGTAACAACCTGGAATGCTTTTAAGATTTACAAAAAAAAAAAATAACGTTGACTAGCTTATTATTTATGACAAATAAATAATTATTTTTTACTAGAAAGCTGTCTAGAGACATTTGTTTTTGCCAACGCTTCAAAATTTGGTTAAAATGTGACAGCATTATCATTGAATAAATTTGTAAAACGCATAGCCACCTCCTTATTAGAGTGATGCTTTTCAATTTACGATGCAACATTTACCCATGCTTTCAGCATTTTTCTTATTTCACCAGAAGATTATTGCTATGCTGATTTTTCCTCCTCCATAACTTCATTCTGTGAAAAAAAAATGCAACTCCATAAATCTTCGGAGCTCAGCTCTTGACTGTGCTCTTCCACAAGCTCGTCAATATCGTTGTTATCCACCTCCAGTCCCATGATATTAGCCAAAGATACATCCTCGTTGACTGTAGACTCCACAGGTACTGTTTAAAACCCCTCAAAATCACATTCTATAACGCTCTCTGGCAAAAGCATTTTTCCAAGCAGAAGTGAGGGTACTATTGATAAACCCTTCCCACGCCTTGTCAATCATCTTGAGGCAAGTAACGATGTGAAAGTGATCTTTCCAAAACGCTGCATTACTCGTTATGCGAAATATCACTCGTTAAGGGAGCACTTATTTCACAATCTGTTTTGCTCGTTATGCGAGGTTCCACTGTAAATTAAATTAGTCTCATTAACCGATTCTCTTCCCTTGGCGAGTAAAGTTGCAAACGACAGTATCAGTCAGCAGTCAGCACACAACAATACAGTCATTACAATAAGTTACAAAAAAATATTTCACATTGTAGTGACATCCATTTTTAATCCATATAATATATTTTAAGAATAAGAAATTATAAAATGTGTGTGTGTTAAACGTCAAACGTCAAACTTATCCGATAAACTTTTCAAAACTACAAGATGTTGAATAATTTGACAATGCCAACTACATATTCCAGGTAACAGTGAAATATATCTCAGAGCATCACCATGCATAAGATATCGTTATATATGTCGCAAATAACTTGTACGGTTATAAAGTAAAAAAATTATGACGTGCTTAAAATCATAACCTTTAAAATATCCTTTTGTTATTTGCAATAAAATTCACCTTGCGACTTTGATAGATGTATCAAACTTAACAACTAATGTCAATTAATTCAGACATTGTTTTATTTTACTAACTTTTTTCTATGTTTAGATAAATATCTTTACTTACATTAGTTATATTTTTGTAAAAATCATGTACAAAGTTTATTCAATGATTTAATAATATGTACTGTATTGTATTCTCATATTTTGTATATTTACATTGTTAAGATTACTGGCTGTATTTTTGTGAGTATTTCTGTCAATAAAATATTTTTTGTGCAACAGCTGTTATTTTTCTTACCCCCCCCCCCGCCCCCTTTTTGGCGCCATTTTGTTTTTATAATAAAGGAATAAGAATAACAATAATTACTATTTCCTAGCTGGGTTCGACCTACAGGTACCTGTTTTACCAATTTACCAACCATTAACTCTGAGCAACCGTCATGCTCTAAGTAGCCCATCTATAAAGTATACTAGTTTATGGCAACACTATTCATTCTATCAGGCAATATGACAGTTGCATAGACAATAGAGTTACAGTAGTCAAATTTAAATCATAGCAACGTCAACAAAAGACTGTCAAAAATAATAACATACGTAAACAATGTAACTACTAAAAAATGATGGTATTTGTGTTTTTAAACTAATGATTGAAACAATAAGAGTATTTTCATTAGTTTGTTTCGTATGTGCACGTAAATGCTTTTGATTTTCCTAATATAAAGGACAATTTTAAATATTTACAATGGGATTAAAGTTATTAGTAGTCCTGCTTACAGTATTAGGCGGATGCTGCTTTAATGTTCTTATTTTGGAAGAATTACTTGCAACAGTTCCAGGAGCTGCAAACCTTGCAACATTTTTACAATTTCTTTTCATTGCCGCTGAGGGATTTGTGTTTACAGGCAAATTCGGTACCAAGAATCCGATCATTCCCATACGCGATTGTGCGTATCTCGTTGGACTATTTTTTATAACCAGCGTGTGCAATAACTATGCATACAACTTTAATATTCCCACACCATTACATATCATCATCAAATCTGGGTCACTGGTCGCCAATATGATAATGGGCATACTTATTTGTGGCAAACATTATACCACCAAGAAATTTGTTTCTGTTCTATTAATTACACTTGGAATTGTAATATCTACATTATACTCAGCCAAAAATGTCACAAAATCTTTGGAATCTTCAAAATATATAATAGAATGGTGCTTTGGTGTTACATTATTACTTTTTGCACTTTTTTTGAGTGCTATTATGGGTCTTTTACAAGAATCTCTTTATAAAAAGTATGGTAAACATTCTAATGATATGTTATACTACTCACATTTACTACCACTTCCTTTTTTTGTTTTTTTATCTAGTGATTTAACAAATGCTGCCAAATTGATATCGGTCAGTATTCCAGTTCACATTCCATTTCTTGGTGCCGTACCATTTGCGTGGATGTTACTAGCTGGCAATGTTTTCACGCAATATGTATGCATACAATCTGTTTTTGTTTTATCATCAGAGTGCTCGTCACTTACTGTAACGTTAATATTAACTCTTCGAAAATTTATTTCATTAGTTCTTTCAGTTTTATTCTTTAATAATGATTTTACTTCTCAACATTGGATTGGTGCTGGTCTGGTTTTTGCTGGCACTGCATTATTTATAGATTTCAATAATGCGAAAGAAAAAAATCGATAACACAACAAGGCGTCTTCTAGCTTTGCTCTAGTTTGGTGCTTTTGTAATTTAAAATATTGCAAGAAATAACCATCAGCCTTTGGAATCCAAGGATTTTGAAAGGCGTAAAAAACACAGGGTTTTAAAGCCAAAGTAAAAATAAACAATAGTTTAAGGAAAAAATCTTGTGCCTAGTAATAATTCTAAGATATGTCTGCATATTTCCATCATTATGACAAAAAAAGTTGAATTATAAATATCAATTTTGAGTAAATTAGTATGTTCCCTTGGAATACGAAGGTATTCATAGCATGTAAATCATTTTTTATACTTAAAAGCAATATTTTATTTTCTACTTATTCAGGTGGTTCTGTAGAAAATTATTAAACAAATCAATACTCGTATTGATTTAACATTTTAGGATAAAACTTGGTCTACTACTGATTGAACAATAAAATTTGGACCTAAATTTCCATCAATGCAATTTTATTAGTTAAAATACAATTTTGTTTTTAAATCAAGACTGTCATAGGGATATGTGTGCAGTGTGTTAATTTTAGCCACTATCTAAGCAGTATCTATCTATAGCAGTGTCTGCCAAACTGCAAGAAGTCTCAGGTGTGCCGTGGTGGAAGAAACCTTAAAATTTTTAATTATAATGTCTATTCATTTAAATATTCAACATTTTCAATCGTGAACCCCAATAAAAACTCTTTACGATCAAACATCACCGATGCACAATTACAAGCAATTTGAATCTTAACTTCAAAATTAACACCTGAATTTAAAAAAATGTTAAAAGACGTAAAACATTTCCATTTCTCTCATTTGATTGTATTTTTTTCATGATAACAAGTAGTGTACATATACAAAAGGTATATTACTTGCGGCCCACCGCTCATTTTGAATTCTTAACTTTGGCCCTCCATCTGAAAAGTTTTCCCCCCCCTAATCTACACGTTCAATCAAATATTTGTTACGTTCATACGTAGTGGCCAACGCGACACATTTTCTTTTTTAAAGGGTCATTACTATTGGTGTGCCGCGGTACAAGTCCCATTCACCAGTGTGCCATGAAGTAAAAAAGTTTGGCAGACACTGATCTATAGTGTAAGCAGTCAAGTAGTTCTCAAATTGTTATGATTATATAATTATTTATATAATACATATATGTATGTACTGTTCATATTATTATAATTTCCAAAATTTAAGTAAAAATATCATTTGTTCTTATCAATTGATTGTTAATCTTTTTGTATTGTCAGATTATCAAGCTTGAAAAATAAGAAGATTTTGCTATGTGATTTTAGTATTTTAACCAGATCCAGAACAATACTATGTAAATGGTTTTCTGTACATTCCAGAGTATTAAATTTCTTTGTAACATTTATATTATAAGACATGTAATTAAAAATATATATCATTTTATGATATACTGTAGAACCTCGATTATCCGGACTAATTGGGGATGACGGTAGTCCGGATAAGGAAAAATCCGGATAATCGAAAAAACCACAATTGACAGGGAAAGACATGTACATTAGGTATGAGTATTTTTTATTTGTCTACATTTTCATAAAGCTTCAGATATTTAAATTATTAGAGAATTATTTTTCATTAAAAAATTCAATAAAATTATAGATTTTTGCTTATAAACAGCTAGCTGTTATTTTTGAAGCTTCCAAATCGCGAATACTTTTAAGACTTTTAAGTTGTCCTGAGTTACACTCTTCTTGGATCTCAACACGTTCCATGGCTACATCTGAAAAACTTCAGAATGTGCAGGGCCAATATCTCTTTCCTCGTAAATCTCTTCTTCGTCTTCTCGATCTTGCTTGTTTAAGGCAAATATTTCATTAATTATTTTCTCATTATTAAAAATTTCACATTCAGGATCGTTCACATCTCAATTTAACCACTCGGTAACATCTTCTTCGTCACATTCAGCACTTTTTCACAAATTTGTGCTACTGCTTCCATAATGTTTCTTGTAAAAAAAAATAGTGTATTACTTGAACTTTCTAATAGTCTTTTCAAGATTTTGTTTTATGATTTTCTTAAAGTTGACATATCTAAAGAGTTCCAACTGTCTGCTCCCATATAGCAACAGTGTTTTAAAGGTGGAAGAAATGTTACTGTAAACATTTCATCAATCTGATCGATTGTCTACAATGGAATGAACTGTTTTTCATACCATCGCTTTTTTTTCCAGGCTTTTTACTGATGGTCATATTCAACCGGATCACTTCTGATGTTTTAAAGGAACTAGGGTTCTTCGATTTCCAACTAGCAAAACAACAAACAAAATGTTATGCATTCCATTACGCAAGTAAACAACGGTGGGCGCAATTCGCCACATGAAAATTAGCAAATTCGTGAAATGTTTGTTTAAATATTTGGTACAATCCGGATAATCGAGGTTCTACTGTACACCGTTGTTCTTAAGGTGTTAAAGCTTTATATTGAAATATATATATAATATAAACACATTGATGATCATACTGAATAATGGTCGCTCATTGTGATTAATCAAATGGGCACAGCAACACCTCAATATGACAGCTTTGTAATTAACAGGCAGCATTTTTAAAATTGATAAAACATCCTCTTTATGTTTAAATCCAAGAGTCGCCACATATTAAAAATATTTTGCATTCCCACTCACTTCATTACATAATAGACTTTCGGTATTATCAGAGACTCCCTTGCGACATTAATCTGCTGTAACAAAGTTTTACTGTATCAAGAGAAAAAGAGAAATTCTAGTACTTAAATCATGTGATTGTCACAACATATAAAATTATATATTATAAGAATATTTTTTTTTTCTTTACCTGGAATTGTTACAATTTATTGTTTATTTTTTTAAATTATATCATATGTAAGAATTGATAAATCTTCCAGAAAAAATATTTTTAGATTTTTTACAAAAATAATTGTTATTTCTATAAATATAAAATATTTGCAAATAATTTTGTACAGAAAACAAATATTATCATAAATATATAAAATTCTAAGCATATATAACTATGAACTGATTGATTTTATTATATTATTTTTATTTTACACTATTTCTAGGAATTAAAAGATTGTATATGTTTTTGTAATTTATATAATTATAATTTATATAATATACATCCCAAATTTAATGTATATGGTCACACAAGAAATATAAAATGTATTTTTGAATATCGATGTTTAACTCCTATTCTGTTAATTGAATTTATTTGATTTACCTTTCCTAATACTTATGGGACAACAAATTTATGATATTTCCATATTAATTTCAAAACGAGTCTTTATATATAATCTGGGTCAAGGACTCTCTTTGAGATGATGGATTGAATGAAATAGATTTCTGATTAACTGGAATAGATGGCGAGTTGAAAATCCTGGCTAATCAATTTCATAGATAATTCCAATATATGTATTACAAAATGAAGATGTATATCACAACGCATGGTCATAGTATAAAAGGTAGGTTTGCACACAACAAAAACCATAAATATAAATATATATTCGTCAAGATGGATGCGTTTGAGAATCTCTTATTTGAATGTTAATCTAGATAGAGTCCATGGCTATAGCTGCTTTGGTAATATGGTCTAGGTCAGTGGAGAGGAACCTGTGGCCTTTTGATTTGATCAAAGATCAAAAATCATAAGCAAGCGTTTGGAAAAAGAGCGTAATCAACCCATTATATGTTCGACAGATGAAAAAAAAGGGTGTCAACGTTTTCTTTACTGCGGCCTTATGTTGAATCAGATAAATGAATGTGGCCTTGAGAAATGAAAACGTTCCCCACCCCTAGTCTAAGTGTATAATGCAGGCACTACTTATGCAAAGGAGTTAAGGGTGAGTAAGATATAAATGTAAAAAACCATCCTTATTTTAATTTTTTTATTAAACGTCTTTAACCTCTCCAAAATGAGAAGTTGAATGACTGAATAACATGCAGTTCTCGTAAAGCAATTACTACATTTTTCACATTATGCACAGACATGGTTGAAAAAAAATATATACTATACTTTGCATAAAAACTAATTCATAAATTGTATTTATCACATAAATTATCTTAAAATAGAAAATTTAAGTAAAGACATGCCACTCAGTTATTTCACACTAATTATAATCCTTGTCAAAATTTAGATAGTTTCCATGGAATTAAATGATACAGTTAATTATTTAATAATCAGCTGCAGTATTGGAAAGATAATCTCGTCTGCCAATATTAGATGCCTGTTTGCTTTGAACTGCTTCCAATTTCGGACAATCTGAAAAAAGAAAATAAACAAGTCAGTCGAAAACGTGTGTTATGTATTTTTTATTTTGCCAAAAGAATCCTTCCCAATTGTCCATGGATAGTTATCAGAGGTCGAGTGAAAAGAAAGGGAAGGTTAAAGCTGTCCTGAGGAATTCTAATCATTGATTTTATTACTAAGTCCAACCATCTTTCTGTCAATATCTTGTCAGGAATCTGTTCTTGATTCCTAATTTACATATTATTTGAGTCATTATCCGGTGCATCGATTCACTACTATAAAGCGGCACTCGGTTTTAATCGAGTACAGGTACTGTCCTAGACGATCACATTGAAAGATTCATTAGAGTAAAGAAAAAGAAATTACATACCTGTAATTCTATGACCCAAGCCACCACAGTAAGAACATCCTTGTGAATCTGTATCTTCCACAGGTTCTGTGTATACATCTGTTTCGTTGATAAGTTCTAATAGGAAATCAGGTACCTATTAAAAAAAATTACAGCAATAAGTACACTTACAATAAAAAATGAGTTTACTCATTTAAAGTCAAGGATGTAACGCTTTTTATTCTTACCTTCTGCTTTGCCTCTCTAAGTAAATGAGCCAAGTCTCTAAGCACACTTTCTTCAGTAGCCCGACTAACCAAAGTTGTGGCTGTACCACGCTGACCCGCTGACCGACCTGTACGTCCAATACGATGGACATAGTTTTCTACGTCTCCTGGCATATCATAGTTTATAACATGTTGAACATCTGCAAAATCGAGACCTAAAAGAAATCATATTGATAATTCATTAATTCTACCGGTATCTGAAAAAGTAAATTGTAATCATTAACCCTCCAAGGACGAGCGTGACCATATGGTCACAAGTACACACCGTTGTCTATTGATCTCACTATTCATCCTTTTTCTATCTGAATATCGTTGCTTTCACTCAGATTTGGTTAAGAAGGATACAGACTTCAGTTAGTCATCAGCCATGGGGACAGAATTGGCCACCAAAATTTTTTGAATTTCCGTTTTTTTTAATGGACTTTTTGAAACTGTTGGTTATTTTTTTTATCAAAACATCAAATTATTTACAGTTCTTTTGCTAATATATTTGTATTGAAATTATGTTGATCTAAAGAGGTCAAATTGTAAATATTTTTAAAAATTTCACGTTTAGCTATATTTCAACCCCGAATGTTTGCGTGCCCATACGGTCATGCTCGTCCTTACTACTGTCCGTACATAATAATAATAATACACGGTAATAAAAGGATGAGCATGACCATATAGTCATGCGGGCTTTTTATATAACGACTTTGCGTTTTTTTTTTTTAAATTTTTGTTAGGAATAAAAGTTATCAGTGACTTCAGTATGGCTTTAAAAAATATTTTTTATCGAAAAAAGCTCTCTGGGGGATTAATAGAAAGACAAAAAAAACAATTTTATCGCTGTTTGGTCTTTCGTGAAGAAATAAAATAATGATAAAACTTTTAACCTTTCGATGCAACATCTGTAGCAACAAGAACATCTTTCTGACCATTTCTAAATGCTTCAACAGATCTACTCCGCTCTTCTTGGTCTTTTCCTCCATGGATTGCCACTGCTTCAACACCTGGAATCCAAAATAGTCATTCATGTAATACTCGCTGTATTCTATCAAATCAGTGATGCCTTTTTTAATTTTGTGGCGGCCCTTAAATCTTTTTCTGAAACATATTTTTTTCATGTAAAACATTTATTTAATAAATGTAAGCAAGCTTTTTCTTAAATGAAGGAGAATAAATCGGTTCATAGAAACAGGCTAACTGATGAAAATTTGGATTTGATTGTGCGGCTTAATACTACAAATCTGTCAAATAAAAAAAATAGTCATACTAAGCAAATACTCATAATCCTTTTTTTGAATGGCTTAATTATTTTCACATTTTCAAAAAAACACAATCAAAATAATGTAATGGAACCTATCATTAATTTATCTAAATTCACTTAATCTTTTTTACACGGTTTTTTTGTAAGGTTGTTTTACATGGAACATACATATACTCCGTGTAAAAAAGGATTGAGCGTACTTTAAATTATTTTTTTCTTTGCGGCCCAAACCCAGGATAATTTATTTTATGCGGCCCGCTAGAAGGTAAAGGTTGTGCATCACTGTATTAAATCATATTTTTGAGTGACAAAGGATTATTTATTTATCATTCTATTTCACCACCTAATTAATATTTGATACAACGAAGTAAGTGAATGGCTCGAAACGCAACCTATCAAGATCAACTGTAGAATACTGGCATGTCATGGAAGAAAGCAAAGCAATTGGCGAAAGACATGGAATCTGAGAGGTTTCATGTAGTTGCCACATGCTACACATAGGGAGCAGATATGGTCAAAGAGAAACAAGCTTTAGTATTATCTGGTAGAAAAACCAATAGTATGTAAAAATAAGATTCCCCCTTCAAATGTTCACATGTATTATTTACTGACCTTTCAGAAGTAGATATTCATGAATAGCGTCTACATCTTGCTTTCTCTCTGCAAAAATGAGAACAGGTGGTGGAGTCTTTTGAAGACACCTCAAAAGATGTACAGTCCTTGCCTCTGCACGAACCGCTTCCACTTCCTGTCGTACATTCAAAGAGGCAGCGCCTGCTCGTCCAACATTTATCGTCACAGGTTTTACAAGTGCAGATCTATAAGTGAAAAAGTCCTCTGATTTGATTAATTATTTCAATAATATTCAATAAGCATTGTTTTATTCAACGCTACATGTACTAATTAATATTTGTGATTGGTTGCATACTAATCCGTCTGTCAAAAAACAGTTATAAGTAAATTATTTAGTGACAGATCAAAGAGAAATAATTTCAGAAAAATCGATTTCCACCTGTTGACAAAAACCAAAGACCATGCACCTGCCTACGCCCAGGTAAATTCAGGACGGTACGCAAGAAAAGCAACATCATATACACCGGATGAAAGGGAAATTGGAGCACGGCTCCACCATCCCCAGAATTTGATGTATAGATATCAATCAATCCATCTGTTCATTGACATACAGCAAAATTTATATAACGGAACCATTTTTTCACACCAGATGACACCATAGCAAAAGTACTTTTTAAACTTTTAATATAGTGTTACAAATATTTACGTGGGGTGAAAATATTAATGCGTGTGGCCAGGGCCGGTTCGTGGCGTATGCTAAGTGTGCGGCGCAGACAGTAGCACGTACAGCGTACACAGGCGCCGCACAAAGATTTTACATTATCCACTCATTTAGCTTTAGTTTTGAGAGGCGCATAAATCCACAAGCCGGCCCTGCGTGTAGCATTTGTATGAACAGGGAGTTTTATATATCAAAAGAGAGAAATCTTATTCGGGTCTGAATCTTCAATCAGCGAGCCATTGTGCTCACAATGATATGAAAGCATATAAAATAATCTTAAACAAAAAACATCATGCATAATTAAATTATTAAAAATATACCTTGCGAAATTTTGTATTTTCTTTGGCATAGTCGCACTAAACAACAGGGTTTGTCTCTGTCCTCTGAAATATGAAAATATTGTTCTGACATCTTCTTCGAATCCCATGTCTATCATTCTATCTGCTTCATCCATGCATAAATATCTACAAACATCGAGTCTGACCTGAAACGGAAGATTTAATACACGTATATCTTAATTCAATATCACATAAAAAAAAATTTGTAACTTTTAACATTTTAATGAAGTGTGAAAATGCAAATAAATTTTATCCTACACATCAAATTAACTGACCATCTTTTTATCCAACATATCCATTAGACGTCCAGGTGTGGCGACCATTATATGAACACCCTTTTGTACAATATCCATACATTCAGAAACTGGAACACCTGAAATACACATAATATAAGTTGTCTTTTACAAATTGCAGAAAGTGAATTAAGTTCATTCATTAAATTAAAAGAAATAATATAACATATAAATTGGATTCATTCAATTTCAAAGTAAGTAATGTTGCTTTTTAAAAAACTGCGCAAAAACATTATTATAAAACATAATTGCAAAAAGATTGACATGTTTTGAAATAACGTAATAGGGTAACAATTTATTAGAGAAACTAATATAATATCTTGAGTTAGTCGACGTCATAGATACCTTAATACACAGTAATAATAATGAGATTTTATTCTTCCGCTATCAAGATACATGCACAATTCACGGCACTTTTCTTGACAGCTGTCACATATCTTTTTGAACTGTCATTAAAAAAATATTTCTCGACTATTTGACGATTGGTTTAGCTTTTACAGTTCATTAATTCAATTGCATTTGTTTAGAATATTTCTAATAAATGCACGTAGCGCTGGAGAAACAGATTAGTTGCACATTAATGCACATAGAGGCATTAATGTGCAAATATGACTATCGGGCGTGTCAGAATAATTATGGATTAAGTCCATCAATAACGATCCTGAGATATTTCGGCTTGAAGTTAAAATCCTTTTGTAAAATCTGTGGATGTCTTCACCGTATATACTTAACATGTTTAAATAGAAGATGAATTAATTTGGATAAATAGTAGAAGCAGAATGTGTATTAAGTACTTGTCTTAAATTGAATTTTAAAAATATATGAAAATAACAAAAAATTAACATACACTATAATATAAAAATAACTTAGATTATTCCATATATAGTGCTACAAACTGTGACACGTGTTTCGCCTCTTTCGGAGGCATCCTCAGACAATCTAATAAAAGTATTAACAATAAAGAAATATTATTAAATAATATCTTAAATAAAACAGGTTGTTTGCCACTGCTAAATTTATTTCCCAATGGTTTAACCAGTGGCGGTTCTAGGTACTGGGCTAGGTGGGCTAAGCCCGACCTGCATTTTTCACCCAAAACTTTAGATGGCTGAATAAAAATGAACAGCAATTCGGCCGCTGAACAAAATAAATACATTTATAAGCGTAACTAACCTTTCCCAAATGAATATAATATCTTTGTTTTAATTTTCCTCTGTCAATATAAAACAATGTTACGTCTACCTACAATCATATTCCCGATTGTGTTTTGTATTACAATTTTAAACTGAGCCGGCATAAAAAAACAATAACCCTATAAATACTTCACAGGGAAGAGGCGACGTTACGTCACTCTGGCAACACCACTCAAGGGCTAGCAACGGCTAGCCCGTAACCACAGACAATATTTCTTTACACTGGGGCGCAATCAAGCACGATTAGATTTTTATTGTATTTGTATGTACGGAAACGTCACCTAATACACACGATTGTGCTTTAACTTAACAAGTTTATGTCTTCGTTGGGGGCTGAACTGATTTAGCCCATGACGCATACTTATGCATTGAAACACAAATACCAATATCGATGTATTGTATGAAAGTGACAGGTATTGACTCTCACTGACAGCTAGCTCTGTATTGCTGTTAGTACTTGTTTTTTCACTTTAAAAGAGACTTAAGAGAGAGATTTAAGATCCCGTATGAATTTTTTAATATTTCTTACTTACATTAGCATTGATTTTATTATATAATAATTTATGCATTGCAGTAGTGTCGTAGTATTTGTTAATTTGCTTGTAGATTAATGTATAAGGTGGAGTGGAAATATGCTTTTCTCTAGCCCACCCAAGATTTTAGGTCAGGAACCGCCACTGGGTTTAACCCTTCCTAATTGATCATTAGTTAATCATTTCTTAACGTAAATGTCATTTTTATTACTAATATTGTTTGTTTGTTTTTCTATCATCCCCTCCCCGCCTCCCGTTTTTATTTTATTTTTATAATATATCAGGATAGTAAAATTAAAATCATTTGTACTTAAACAAGCATTTGTGAAAGTAAGATTGTCTGAGGATGCCTCTGAAAGAGGCAAAACACGTGTCACAGTTTGTAGCACAATAGGTGGAATAATCTAAGTTATTTCATATTCTATATTAAAATGAACTTCCACAAAGTTACCGCCGAATCCATCGAAAGTATTATACACTATTATTCTGATAAATTTCAATATAGAAATGATACATGTTCAAAATATTTGCTACCATAACTGTCAGTAATTAAACATATATAGCTTCTTCATTTCTTCACTTTGCTCAAGCTTCTGCTTCTTCACTTTGTTCAGACAGTCAAATTGGGGTTTGAGAACGGAGGTGTCGAATCACTGGGCACACTTTAGTCTGAATTCATTTTTAACTATCAACAGTCAATACATGCCTTTTTACATTTTACTTTTTACATTACTGAAAAATGAGCATGATTCATCATTATTCAGGATTTCAAAATTTGCGATTCCTTGAATATTAGTTTTGTCATCCATGTAGGGAATTGTTATTAACACAGAAATCAAATTTCATGAAATGTTGACTTGATCCATAGTATTTTTGAGTCACCAAATTATGAATGCTGTTTCACATTTCAGTCATTAGTAAATGTCATATATAATTAATACTATCATCATAACAGTAAAGACAGCTAAAAAATTGTTATTCTGCACAATGATACATGCTGTTTGATTGCAACATTAGTCTTTTTTTATTATTTATTTTATTTTATTTTTCAATATTGAGTAGATGTTTTTAGTTTTAGATATTATTCAGTACAATATATTTTTTAAAAACATTGTCTAAGGAGACATGTTATTTTTGTATATGATATTCGAACCTGATAGCGAAGAAAGAACTGATATACCAACATATTTGTAATTCCACACATGAAGTTTATAGAGGAATCAAAGATAGTAGGATGAAGCAAAGATTTGACCAGATTTTTGAACTATCAAAATTTCAATGAGAACCAATATACGTACCACCAATAGCTAAGCAGCTTCTTATATCCGCATGGCCGCAAGCTTTTAAATGTTTAGCATAATGTTGAATTATGTCAAAAGTTTGTTTTGCTAACTCTCGAGAAGGGCAAATAATAAGTCCATACGGTCCCTCGTTCCTGTTAAAAGATATGTAATGTCAGATGGCATTCAAATTGTTTAACCCATTTTTGCCCAGTGTTCCAATATTGGAAAATTTAGTGTTTTTACTTCCACTCCATTTATGATGACGTAATAAAAAATTAGATTGTATCAGTCTCAATCATTCTACAGCTAACAAGTGTGGGGATCGTTTCGTGTAGTATTTTTTCAGATTTGAACCTGTCGGAGTGAGCAGTGTTTTTTTATTTGCATCAATTATGGGCAAATTCCGACAAAATTCGGGCAAAAATGGGTTAAAGAGAACAGGTTTTCATGAAATGTAGAAAAAACAAGACCAACTTACTTTATAAACGGTAGTACAGTTTCTTGTTCGAGGCAAAACATCACAAGTGGCAGAACAAAAACCAGAGTTTTTCCAGAGCCGGTGAAGGCAATACCAATCATATCTCTTCCTGAAAGAACAGTGGGAATACCTTGGACTTGAATAGGGGTTGGATTACGAATGCCTTTTTCTTCTAAGCCATTCATGATTGCTAGAATAAAAAAAATACAATTAAGTTAATTCATCTATGTTAAATATTAACATTGCAAAAAAAGATAGAAGTATGCAGTAATACCTTTTGGAAACTTCATATGAATGAATGTTTTAAGAGGCGGAGGTACGGATTCACCTTCTACTAATATCCTAAGATCATTTCGTATTCTCTCATGCCGCGTTTCCGGTTGTGCTAAAACACATCTAGGGGGAGTCCAAGATGTTTTTATAGGATCTTCATACTGTATACCTAAAGACAATTAAAAGTCAACAATTAAACACATGTTTTCCTTAGTGATTACACAGCGACTTTGCTGGATGGATGAAGTGTCACATGACTTGTGAGTGCTGGAAGTCAGCGACTGTCATAGAAAGCCGGAGGACATAGCTGAACGGAAAAGTTTAATTGAGCCGGCTAAGGTTCACCCGGACTGTAGCTAGCGCCAGAAAAAGAAAGAAGAAGATTAACTAAGAATCGACTCATTAGTTGATTTCTCTTCTGAAGTGTAGAATATATCAATTTTGGCACAGAGAGTAAATTTTTTAGGCAGTTTTAATCAATATCTCTATCCAACTCTTCTCTTAGGCACATTCACATATCCCAACTAAGCATGAGGTAGTACGTAAGCAGCACATTGGTGACTTGTTAGAGGTGTGGTTAATAATTTGAGAAATGTGTAATTTCGCACATATTTTCTTTGCTTTAAGAGACAGAGAGAGGAAATTATTTGAATAGTATTTCAGTACAGTTAAAATTACGTATAAGCTTAAAAATAAATAAACATACCTTTTGCCAATTCAGCAACACCCATAAGTGCAGTTCGTTCAGCAACACTTTCAAGAATTTTTTGCTCTTCTCGTCTTTGTTTTTCAGCAGCACTCACTTTCTTGGCTTCTGCTAGTCGTTTTAGCTCCGTGTGTTGATCTAGTAGACTAACATTAAAACGACGACCCCAGTCTTCTTGAGATGCTATAAGGATATCAAGGTAAATATTAATAGAGATTATTTATAAAATGACTGTATCATTTGAACCAAGTGCCATTTCAATCAACAACATCACTATCAATGCACAAAATTGTCAAGACAGTCATAATAAAATGTTCGTAAATTAAGAACTGCATATAAACACATTTTGATAACAGTCAAATCTAGAACAATGTGATTATTTTCATCTCATCAATCGTACATGTACTATTGTATCCTGATATAAATTTCAATGATTATCATGCATTGAATTGAATATTTCAAACTTAAATTTGGGAAATAAAATCAAATATACAATGGAATGGGACTGTAGAATTTGCATGTAAATAGCGGGAAAATGTGAATAAGTAAAATAATGACTGATATATGAGAAACGAAATTGTTTAAGATAAATAAAAATCAAGTAAACCATCGTCTTCTGGATCATTTTCACTGGAACTTTTGGTTTCAGCTGCAGCCTCTGCAGTTAGCTGAGCAATCCTTCCTAGTTTCATAAGTTGCTGTTTCTTCCTTTCTTTGACGGGAATGTATGGAACGTAGTCATTATCTTCAGATTCCGACGATTTGTCCTCTTTGCGATACTTTTTACTTGGAGGTGCGTTCGATCCTTCATAACTCATCGTTATTTATTTTGTTACTCAGGTTAGTATATTATTTTTGACATTACTGTCCGACGATGCGTTCATAAAATATGTAACACAGCTATGGATATTTTTTGATAAAGAGATATGAAAAAATGCAAACAACTGATGTTAAATTGTGTAACGATATCAAATTGAATATTTTTATTATGATTTACACAGATACCTACAATATAAAATAGATTATAATCATATTGTCTATGATTCTAGCTGTCAAACTCAGATATGTCATAAACAATATATTGAGGGGTACTAAGCAAAGACAATTGGCAAGAAGGTAGGTATTAGGACAGGGGTACCCAACCTAAATCGTTTGAGGAGCAAAATAATATTACTAAGCTTAGGTGGGCTACACATACATAAATAAATCAAAGAACTTATTCAAAATATGTATTACACCTAATCCTTTTTTTACGCGATACATTGGTTCCAGAAAGTAGCGCGAAAAAAACCTCATGTTCATATAACTTGATTAATCGGTTCGAAACGTCTGCCAGTGACCAAGCGTTCCTGTTTGCGCCTACCAGTTTAGAAATCGCTGCAATAGGGGATAGCGAGAGTGCTTAGCTTACCACCAAGGTTGAGCAACTTAGTAACAACTAGTTCTCGTAGATTTTTGTTGTTGTTGGGATAAACTGAATTAGGAATCTATAATATAAATATAAAACATAGTTATGACAAAACGCATGGAAATACGCCAATAATGAGGAAACCACTGGGGTCCCTGAACGACCCCCATCGGCAGAAAAATATTTTTCTAGTCTCCGAGCCGTGAGTTAATAATTGATTGATCTAAATATATGATACAGTAAATAATGTTTTATATTTTCCACGTAGCTGTATTTCAACCCCAAATGTTAGCGTGACCACATGGTAACGCTCGTTCTTACCCATGACAAATAATTCCGAAAGAAGATTTTTTTAAATTTATTTTGTTAAATATAATAATTACAGCCTCAGATTTTTTTATTTCATATCTATCTGAGATTTGACTATTTTAAATTTATAAGAACAGTCTGTGACGAGCGAAGATGATGATTTTGTAAATTTGGAGGCAGATATTTTTGTTTTTCCTCCTAAATCGCATGTTTTGACCGATGGAGACAGTGGTGATGAAGACGATGGAGGATTCATTGGTAATTTGAGTGGCCGTTAACTTCCTGCTTGTGCAGAAATACGACTTTCGCGGAAACGAATAGGCAAAGAAGATTTTGAAAGCTTCAAAGCCAAGACAAGTGAGCCCTCAAAATACGTTGTGGACAGTTTTTTGACGATTTAGCATGTCAAGTTTCGTTATTTAAATTTTGTGATGATGATCATTCTTATGATTATTATAATTTGTAGTTAAACCTGTGTATGTGTATTATATTTATGTGATCATTACTACAATAGTAATTATATATTCAAAAATTATTGCTTATTTAAATTTTCTATATTTTTGTATCCAAGTGAAAACCATTTTTGATGTTTCTATTATGTGTGGTCATTTTCATACATTTTTTTCTTATATTCAATATAACAATTGTCATTTTATTCCTGGATTCCTTAAAATACGCTATGGCTTATTTTTTAACATCTCAACATGTCAAGTTTCGTTATTTACAGGTGAATTTTGTAATTAAAACCCTTTGATTTTGAATTATGCTGTTTTTTGAAACATTTTAAAAGTAAGTTAATACATATTTTGAGTATTGACGCTGTCGTAAATAAAAAATATCTGGTGCGCCGTTTACAAAATACACGTACCTTGTGAGGACGAGCGTGACCGTATGGTCACACGGCTTTTCTAGATGAAGGCAATAGGTTTTTTTTTTAAATTATTTTTCCTAGATATAAAAAGTAGTCTGATAATCATAATCTGTTAAAAAAATATTTTTTCAGAAAAAAAATCCTCGTCTCTGGAGGTTAATAAGGCAAACTAGGTCCTAAAATTTATAATTGTACTTAATGCTAACTATAGTAAAAAATAGATGAATTCAATAATCATTGTAATGGGGATGGAAAGAAAAGACAGTCATAACTTTATTTACATATTCTTTGCCTTTGTTGAAAATCAATTGAGATTAAAGTTTGAATGTGGGTAAAGTATAAAACAATAAATGGTGATTTTACAATGTCATTACACCCAATGCCCCAAATATAAAAAAATAAATGTCACTCAATTATGAAAGACATCACATGCACATATATCTAAATTTGTATTGACCTTGCTGGGATTTGAACCCAGACCAATTTGATCGCTAACGTGACGGTTGTGCCACTAGATCAGAGGTCGATTTTGAATTGGGTTCCGTCAAATGTTGTCCACCAATCCAATAATGAACATATTATAGAGAAGACGTACTTCTTCAATTTGGATGTTTTCTTGTGTCCTTTTATGTTTATCATAGTTGATTTTGGTTAATTCTTTCTAGTTTATCTCACGTAATTTGTTACTATGCCAAATACTGTTTATGAATGTTTTATATTCATATTATTTCAACTACAGCTCAACATCAATTGAAAACAGTTATATGACAAAGTCAGAAATTAAAACTATCCCATAAGGCATAGTTTCCAACCTTAATATTACTGCGCCTCCCTTTGAACAAAAAAATATCTTCGCGCCTCCCCATCCTTTATTTCATATAGTAATAAAGACACGCTTTAAAAGGTAAATAAATATTTTGGACTGCTCGCGCGTCCCAGGATGCAAATCGCTGCCATAAGGTCTTTCATGTTAGTATGCACATACATGCAGTGTTATAATATTATAATATCTGTGCAGGTGGTCGCAGGTCAACATTAAGAAAACCATCGGTTTAGATATATTAGTGCTTTGAACTTTTTGTTGCTTTGAAAATGCATCAAGTAACATTGATAATGTCCATATAGCAGCACATGTTAACTGGTTGATGTTGACATCACATTGCTGCATTCAGTGCTCGTATAATGGGCCTTTTAATCAAATTATACAAAAATGATGGTAAAAAGAAAAAATGAATAAGTGTACAATTCTCATCCATCTTTTAGGTACTGACACGAGAAAAAAATGTGTTTTAGAATAAATCGGAACAGGAAGTAAATAATAGATGTGACAAAGATAAAATTAATTTAACTGAAATAGCCATTAACCTAAACTACTGTTAAATTTATTTTTATGCCTCAGGTTTTACATCTTCAAGTTTTTTCGGTTTCTGTTTTCCCCTGAACCTGAAAATGAGAAAAAACAAAAATCATTTGTATATTGAAAAAATTCTTGTCATTCAATAACTCACTTCACTCACTTACCGATTTTCAGTGTGTGATGGGTATAAATATTTTGTAATTTTCAGTGAATCTGGAGGCAAATTTCTGGCAAATGTTTAGACATAAGAATCACATGAGTAGGGTTGTCAGATTTCTTGCAAGTCAAACAGTTACAGCCACTCCAAAATTTATTTTGACGGCGATTGTGGAATTTTCAAACAATTTCATGAAAATTTTAAAAACCCAGTTCTTCCGAGTTTTCGAATCAAAAATTTCAAGAATTTACCGATTTCCCGAAATGATCAGCGAGACTCGTCTTTTTTGATCTTCTATTTTTAAAATATGTGAATGAAGGTAGACCTCACAAAGAGGATAGTTGAAAAATCTGAAATTTTGTAAACCGGGACTTTTGGGCATCCCGAAAGGTTTGTTCGAGACACTGGGACACGAGACTCAAAACCGGTGACACTCCCGATTAATCGGGACGTCTGACAACCCTACTCATGAGGATCATACCGATTATTAAAGATTTGCATATTATGCACAATATAAGTGGCACATTATAATATTATATATTATGATTGTTTAGTTTTGACTATGGATTGCAATACCGGACAAACTTATCAATACCGGTATTGAAAATATCAACAAAAAAAATACAAAACGGTTGAGGTCGCAATACTGGGCGAGTAGTAGTAGGTACGCCTTACTAGTTTAGTAATATTGGCTGGCTACCTTAAAATTTTAAAAGGTAACTCAGGCTTACATGTTAGAATCGATGAAACAGTAAATAAATGCACCTATCAAGAAAGTTCGCCATATTGTAGTAATTTTTGGGTCTAATGTTTTTTGGTGACCAAAATTTTTATGGGTTCTATGGTGTAATCGGTTATAATCGTTAAAGTTGTTCAATGTGACAGCAGTTCCTAGGGATTTTTGATATAGTTGGCTATTTAAAATCCAAGAACTTTGAAAAAAAATTACACGCAATGCATGCATTATAGTGAGTTATAAAACACCTGATTTCCAGTATCGCGAACTGAAAGTCTTAGGTTAAATTGATCTAAATTGATTAAAATAGAGTATTTGACGTTTCTGAAATGTAATCTGCGTTGCCAGCTAGAAGAAATTGTGGATAAAATGTTTTTTTCCTATACTTCTACTTCCCTACACCACAGGACTTTGCTGCGGCCACCAACAGCTTCATAGATAATATTGATATTTTAAATAATGTCTTTTATTGAATATACTCGTATAAATCCACCCATTTTTTAGTAAATACATCTGCTATTTTTTCACATCACAAAACAAAAATTTGGTGCGGTCACGAAACATTTCTATAGGAATGCTAATGTTTATAATGCGGTCAAAGTATTTTTTTACGTAAGAACCACTGGTCTAGATCTTTGTGGACGGATGTAATTACGATGTCGTCTGCGTATAGATAGAGCATTGCTTCTCACGTGGAATTTTACTGTAGCCGCATTATAAACAGTCCTCAGCGGTGGGCTGCCAATATCTTAACAAGGGGCTCGGTAAATTTTATTCATGTTTTTATCCATGTCCGCTCCCAATGTCGAGCATATGGCCTCATAATGAAGATATCTCAAAAAAAGTTATTTTTCTACGAGAACTGCTTGTTACTTAGTCGCTCAACCTCTCTTTTCCAAAGAGAGTAGTAGGGATAGCATGATAAGGATAAGACAGGACTAGTGATTAACTAATAGTAGCGCCCAGTTGAATTGAAGGATCGGAAGAGTGGGAGGCAATCAAGACATCGCAAACACCCATGTCTTCGAACAGAAAATAAATAAATCGATCGAAAAAATGCTGTTTCGTACTGGAACTCGAACCCGTGAGGTCCCACACGGAAGCCTACAATGCTGAATGAAAAAATGATGGTTCAACTAATTTTCAAATTTAACCATCTACAGAAATTGCAGTAATGTGATGATTTGATCTTTTTATTTATTTTTTTTATTTTTTATTCGATAAACTTGTTTTCCTTTTTGCATCACACCGAAGACGATATCTCCTCAATGATACAGTTAAGATGCATGTTTTTAGGAACAATTTTGATGATTTGATCTAAGACGAATAATTTTCTTATCTTAACAAGGGGCTCGCCGGCCGTGCCAAAATTTAACAAGGGGCTCGCGCGAGCCCCCTCGAGCCCCCTCCAGCCCATCCCTGCCGGTCATGTGTCCAAAATTTGATAAAAATAGAAGTTACATCTCCTGAAAAACTCAACTAATAAGTTTATATTCAATTAAAGACATAATTTTAAATACCAATATTTATTATGAAGCTGTTGGCAAATATTTCTAGGAATTTTACTTTAGAATGCCATACACACAAGGCTAGTAGAAAAGATAATCAAGCAAGGCAGTTAAGCTAATCTTTGAGTTTTACAGTGATTTGACTGTCCATAGCCTTCTATATTTATTGGATGTAGGTAGTTATGGAAAGTCCCATATATTATTTATAGTTGTAATACCCTATTCATACTTTTGATTGGGCGGTAGCTTTGTGGAAGTTTATTTTAATATTAAATAAAATAACTTAGATTATTCCACGTATTGTGCTACAAACTGTGACACGTGTTTCGCCTCTTTCAGCGGCATCTTCGGACAGACTACTTTCGCAATTACTTGCTTACAGTGGCGGTTCCTGACCTGAAATCTTGAGTGGGCTAGAGAAAAGCATATTTCCACTTCACTTTATACATTAATCTACAAGCAAATTAACAAATATTACGACATTACTGCAATGCATAAATTTTTATATAATAAAATCAATGCTAATGTAACTAAGAAATAATAGAATAATAATACGGAATCCTTAAATTCGTCTCTTTCAAAGTGAAATAACAAGTACCTACTAAAAGCAGTATAGAACTGTCACTTGCTGTCACTGAAAGTCAATATCTGTCACTTTCATACAATACAACGATATTGGTTTTGTGTTTCAATGCATAAGTATGCGTAATGGACAGATTGTTTTTAGCCCCCAACGATCAACAGAAGCTTGACAGATTGAAACACTATCCTTTGTGTTTGATGACGTTTCCGTACATACAAATACAAAAGAATCTAATCGTGCTTGATTGCGTCCCAGTGTAAAGAAATATTGCATGATATTGTCTGTGGTTACGGGCATAAAGGATTTAGCCCCTGTGTGGTGTTGCCAGTAACGTAACGTTACTGTTCCCTGTGAAGTATTTATAGGGTTATTGTTTTTTTATGCCGGCTCAATTTAAAATTGTAATACAAAACACAATCGAGAATATGATTGTAGGTAGACGTAACATTGTCTTATATTGACAGAGGAAAATTAAAACAAAGATATTATATTCATTTGGGAAAGGTAAGTTACGCTTATAAATGTATTTATTTTGTTCAGCGGCCGAATTGCTGTTCATTTTTATTCAGCCATCTAATGTTTTGGGTGAAAAATGCAGGTCGGGCTTAGCCCACCTAGCCCAGTACCTAGAACCGCCACTGCTTGCTTAAGTATGAATGATTTTAATTTTACTATTCTGATATATTATAATAAAAATGGGGGGCAAGGAGGGGATGATAGAAAAATAAACAAACGATAGTGGTAATACAAATGATATTTTACATTAAGAAATGATTAACTAATGAGTTGCATCAATAAGGACGGGTTAAACCGTTAGAAAATATATTTAACAGTGGCGAACCACCTGTTTTATTTAAGATATTATTTAATAATATTTCTTTATTGTTAATACTTTTGATTATTTCTAAAAATTCTAAGCTATTCATTTTTAAGTCTTTTTTATTCACTCGATGGAGTATTTCTACGTTACTGTTATGATTAAAATTATGTTCGTTTTCGATTAGATGATTGGCAAACTCTGAAAAATTGTTACTTTTTAGACACCTTATATGTTCTTTAATGCTAATATTAAATTTTCTACCCGTCTGTTCTATATAAGAAGCTTGGCAGTCTCCACAACTTTGGCTTACCCAAATTATATAAACCTGCAATACCAATTCGTCTCGTGGTATCTTTTTGTAGTGCCCCATCATACGAGATAGCTCGTGAATTAAATGCCGTCTTTACTTCATACAACGTTTTTAAGCCGACCTATACAGTTAAAAATAGTTTTGACTTCACAAATAAAATCAAAGACTTAAAATTAACCAGTAATTGTAAATTTCTATCGTTCGACGTAACAAATTTATTTATCAACGTACCGACGGATGAATGTAAAAATATATAAAAAATATAGTAAGATGCCTCTGAAAGATGCGAAAAACGGGTCACAGTTTGTAGCACAATACGTGGAATAATTTATTTTATTTTATATTACCCTATTTATATTAGGATAGTTAGGCGCACGTAATAAAGTAATAGACTATAGAACTTATATTAAAAATAATTGTCTATATAAAATTGTCTTTGTTTTATTATTGTGATTGTCAAGTTCCTAATATTTTTCCAGTTAAAATATTCGTAGGAATATAATATATTTCGGGCATCTTACCTTTAGTAGGTTAATAGATAAATTCTAATATTAATCTAGTCCGTTACAGACAATTTTCGTTATTTTAAGATCATGTCCATTTTCTGGTTAACCAATGTACATATTTAAATTATTCGTGGAATATAGCTTTTAATATTTCAACAATGGATGTGACCGTGAGTATATGCATCATTGAATTATTTATTAAAATTATAGTATATCATCTCGAGGGATCAATAATACTACTATGTGAGTAAGTAGTATCTGAATGACCTACCCCAACTATCTAATAAAATCTTTTATCCTAGAATATTTTATACCAGATTTGTAAAATGTTTGGTGGCTCAAGCTGTACCTTACATTACATAGTCGCATCTCTTGGTAAAAGCTGACTATAATGTTTCTGTCATTTTGTAAATAAATGCAATTCCAAAATATATCTATCATAATTTATGAATGCACAATGTAACAACTTAATTAAAAAGCTTAACATGTGAAATTAGACATTATATAAATATATTCTTTTCATAAATAGTACGAGTTTGCTTATTTCACGTGTCTCTGAGTGATTATTCTACCTAATAAGCGTCGCTAACCATTGTTATCAAATAAAAAATACATGTGTTTTTGACATTTTTGTATTATTTATATTGGTCAAATCGCCTTTACATTCTTTAAAGAAGTCATTTTCGAAAATATGCATGTTAAAAACTTTTGGATGCAAAATGTATAGCTGATTCAACTGCCATAAAAAAATCTGATGCTTACCTACTGATACTTATATTTATTTTTTTGAGAAGAAAATATTTTTTTTATATATTAGATTAAATGCTGCTGGAAAAAATTGTAATAAATGTATGTTTTATAGATTCCACTAAGCTTAGATCCCCTGAAACATAATCAACCAGATGATAGAAGACTTTGGATCGGAAACCTGGATCCAAGGATTAATGAGTATGTCATTGATATTATTAAAATGTATTTTTCATGATGAGAATAAATACTCAACTTATTACTTACTGTCTTTCAATTATGACTATGGAGGCGAGAATGATAATTTCATTTTTTTCTGTTTACTGGTATCAACTCCTGAAATTGGTGCGGTCTTTTGGCGAAATCGACAAGTTTGATCTGATGTTTCACCGAACTGGACCCTTAGCTGGACAGCCGAGAGGTTTCGCCTTTGTTACATTCAAGAAGCGACTCGATGCCCTCAAAGCTCAGGATGCGATGCATGGAAGACTTGTTGGTTGCAGAAATCTTTCAGTAAAGTGGGCTCGAAACACATCAAATGTACGGAAAATTTTAAATGAAATATTTGTGAAGTTTATAATTGCTATCGATATTATAATCTATATATTAATAGCCGATAATGTTGGCTGTTTGATTGAGTGAATGTCGAACCGCAGATCCGCGATTTCGCCCAATGATAACGGTCTATTTTGAACCGCATATTTTGGGAGTTGTCGTTCTTCCAATTGGAATGGTTTATCTTTTTATCTTCAAAATTCAAAAGATTGTATATATGTCATAACAATATCGAGAAAACTGAATTTGAAAGTTTGTATCGTTTACGAAATTTTTCAAATAATCAAAGACACTGTTCGATTATTGAAAGATATGATTATATTTCGTGTCCAGCCTTGAAAACTTTTTGCATGAAAATGTGCATTAAAAATATACTAATTACGGTATGGATATTTTTAACACGTATAAACATATGTTCCTAGGTCTTCTTCTTCTTCTCCGAAATATATTTGTTTGCATATTTGAAACATTTGAATTATTCTAAAAATTCTAAAATATAAATACTGCATGGCTGTCGATATTAGATATACCAGCTCAGCAGGGCAGCTCAATTATGATTTTTATGAATATATTCATTTATATTATTTATTTATAATATATTTATTTTATCAAATTTTAATAGTGGTCCACAGGATTTGAATTATAATGTATTTAGTGGTCCATAAGGTTTTAAAGTTTGCCGACCGCTGATCTTACAGCATATGTTATGACAGGGATGGCAATTCTTTTTCTTAAATTATATCTAAAATAAGATTATTAAGATGAACGTTGATTAATTAAGCAGGGATATATTGTCTTTTTATTGATGCTTTGTTATTTGTTATCGAGCAGGATGAAATTGAACGACCAAAGCCTGAACTGGGTATTGCAGTACTAGCTGGAACAACGTCTAAAACAGATCAAAAAGTTAGTAAAAAATCAGCAATTCAGTCCATCGAGGCGAAATTGAAATCAATGGAGAGCAAAGAAGCTGGTGATGATTTTGTCATAAATAAATTGGCCGCCAAAGAGACCCCTGTCTTGGCACAGTATCAAACAAAGCAATATCAACCTCTCAAGAAAGACAATCATTCATGGAGAAAAAGGCATCCTTATCATAAAAAAAGATAACACCAAAGGGATTTGATATTTTTGATCTCATTGTTATGTGAATATAAAAGTTTTCTCACTCTTCAATATGTACCTAAATAATGTTAAGTAATCGCTAATAATTTTTTGACTACTAATATGAAGTGGTGTGCCGCTATGAGTTCACACCGGTTCTGCCGAGCTGGTTCCTAAAATAATTTCGGTTCGGAGAGCCGGTTCCTAAAATAATTTACCATTCCTTAAATCATATCTCAGAAATTGACAGCAGATGATAGACGAATAAGACCCATCCCAGTCATTAGTATATCTGTAAATTCCTGTGATTTTGGATCAGAAATCTTTTGGAAGAGCTAAAAAAAAGCTTCTGCATGGTAATTTGGGCAAATCGGTCAATTCTTGGGATCTTTGGTTTGAAAATTCTTAGAAGAGCCAAAAAAACGAGTCATGCTAATCATTTGGGTAAATCAGTAAATTCTTGGGATTTTGGATTCGAAAATTCTCAGAAGAGCTTAAAAAACAAACATCCCACACTGGAAATTTCTGGGTTTTTGAAATTGACATGAAATTGGAAATTAATTTGAAAATCCCAAAATCGCCGACCGATGTGTGAGCCAGTTGATAAAATTTTAGCAGCACACCACTGCTAATATTGTATAAAATGTTTCAGTACTACACACACCTTGAAATTATATTTTCAAGCGATTTTTATCTAGATAGCAATATTAATATTTATTATGTAATATATGTTAGGCAGATTTCTAAAATTAAACTTAAAAATAGGTTTATTTTTTCCCCCTATATTTTTTTTTTTTTTTTCATAAAACCTAGTTACAAAAAAATGTATTTTTAATATACAAAGTATTGTACGACTATTAGATAATCAACTGATTCAAAAAGTAAATTTTATGAACTGGATGAATATAAACATTCTCTAATACACTATTGCCATGCAGTCTTCTGGCATTTTCTCCCAGATCTGTCCTTGACTGCACTTTATTTCATTCAGGGCTGGCTCGTGGTGTGTGCGCGCACACATTCGCTGCACTATTAACTAATTTATTTCTAGTTTTGAGAAGGCGTGCCTCACACACAGGCGCAGAAATCCTCGAGCCGGCCCTGATTGCATTACTACCAACAACTTGAGGATACTTTTAATACTATTCTACATGTCCATGTATTCATTGGTGCTAAAGAAGAGATTTTTTCTGGATCTTTAGTGTTACATATGTCATAATATGATGTATTTTATTGACTAATATAATTTTTTAACTTACTGGTATGAAATGGATTTTTTCTAGGGCTGTAGAGTTGGGTAAAAAAATGACGACTCTGACTCTAAATTAGAAACCGACTCCGTCTTGATCATTTCTTTTTCATTTAACTTACACATCTGCATATTATCAGATCATTCCAATTACTAGAATAATTCTTGTAGATTTCACCAATGATGGAATAGAATTGTAATTTTTCAATATCTTTGAATTATTTTTCTTCAATTTTTCCGACTCCGCCTCTGGCAACAACACCCTACTCCACAGCCCTGATTTGTACTATGTAAATGGATAAAAAATATTACACACTAGCCTTCTGCTTGACTGTGATGTTTCAAAAAATAAGGCTTTTTTATAAAATTATCGTGAGCAATAAGACAAAGACATTCTCCTTAAAAAGAACAAGATATTAACTCTAGTACAAGAAAACACTGTTTTGTTCAAATTCCACATTATTTATAAAAGATTGAGGAATTAGTACAAAAGTTTTTTTTTAATATAATTCCTTTTCACCAAGAATTGACAGCGAACACTAGTAAAGTGATATTTATTTTTATTAATTTAATATTTGAAAACAATTTTGAATTCACTAGCATTTATTATTTCCTATCCACCAATCCCAGCCTCAATCCTGCCTGCCTCTTCTTTCGACCTGTGGGATTCCGGCGCCCTGGACGTCCGTCGGGTACTATCCATAGGATGTACTCGGCAGAACTGAGGGATGCTGGCATGTCATGGGAGGAAGCAAAGCAATTGGCGGGAGACAAGGAAATATGGAGGTGCCGCGTGGCAGCCATATGCTCCACATAGGGAGCGAACATGGTCATGGAAGAAGAAGATCCACCTTGGTTAAGAGATAGACTATTGTTTGTCAGGAAAACGAGTACTGAGTAATGAGTCACATTAATTTGTTTCCGTTACTTGTTTATCAATTAAGTTAACATATTTGTGCATTATATTTTTTGTGCCAAAACGTTATTTTTTTATAAAATAAAACTTTAATATTTTAATATTGTAATTTAAAAGTATTTGCCATTTATTCAGGCAAACAAGACATTTTTTATTGTTGTGTGATGTTTTATTCAAGATGATGTGTGTAATTTATTGACTATTAAATTTTGGAATCTCTTTCATTTTTTAATTAACACCATTTTAGTCTTACAGTTATGTCAAACCATTTAATTGGTAGCGCAAAGCTTTTCTAATGTATCCATATTATATTTTATGCAACAAAACTTAACATTTTTTAAATGAGTTTACAATATAAAAGTGGGTGTTTATGACCAATTATTATTCTTACTGGTAATTCTTAAATTTATTAGTATTTAGAGTAATTCTAGACACTAATTAAGGGGTCTCCAACACTACATGATTTTTGTATTCGATTTTTACGGTTAGTATAACTTATTATAATGTAGTAATTAGATCCTAATAAATTTGAGACATTGATGAGAGGATTGAATAAAATTAAAGATAAAGAATTATTCTCATTTTATCAAAATTGCTATATAGTTGACCCCCCATTGCGTAGAGATTGGGACAGCGCCATAGGAACACTTCGTTACAGGGGACTAGGCACCTATACACAATTTGCGGTTAGGTTTTTTCAATTGTATTTTGTGAATTGAATGAAATCAAACACTGTTCCTATTTTTTTAATGTATATTCCACAGAATGCGTCTAGCAGTCAAGGGTCAAACAGCTACTGACAAATATGTATCTATAATTTATTTATGAAGTTGACCTTGATAATGTAGAGGGGACAGCTATATTGGGGACTGTCGCATAGGAAACTTCTCTATAGGGGGGTTTACTGTACATATATAACCAACGTGAAGCAGTACACAAGACAATGTCAAAATAAAAACATAACTGTGACCAGTTGCAACTGAATGCGAAATATAAATTACTCACCTATCATTCTATGAATGAGAAATGTTATTCACTTTGCGCACATGCATGAGATCCAACTAATTTTTAAATTTCCTTTTTTTTATGAACAATTTCTATCAATTATTTGTGAAACTAATGCTCAAGCTGAGACTTTTTATGATGTTGGAGTAAGATTGAATTCAATAATTAACAGATATCTAGATCTATTTCAATTGAAGATCTTTAGGCTTATTATTTCACATTGGAACCATAAATAAAACCCAACCGAATTCAGGATTATTAGAAAACATTCAGGCCATTTCCTATACCTATTTTCAAACAGCAAATAATCAGGGATTGGTCTTTGCTGCAGTGGCGGTTCTAGGTACTGGGCTAGGTGGGCTAAGCCCGACCTGCATTTTTCACCCAAAACTTTAGATGGCTGAATAAAAATGAACAGCAATTCGGCCGCTGAACAAAATAAATACATTTATAAGCGTAACTAACCTTTCCCAAATGAATATATCTTTGTTTTAATTTTCCTCTGTCAATATAAAACAATGTTACGTCTACCTACAATCATATTCCCGATTGTGTTTTGTATTACAATTTTAAACTGAGCCGGCATAAAAAAACAATAACCCTATAAATACTTCACAGGGAAGAGGCGACGTTACGTCACTCTGGCAACACCACTCAAGGGCTAGCAACGGCTAGCCCGTAACCACAGACAATATTTCTTTACACTGGGGCGCAATCAAGCACGATTAGATTTTTCTTGTATTTGTATGTACGGAAACGTCACCTAATACACACGACTGTGCTTTAAATTAACAAGTTTCTGTCTTCGTTGGGGGCTGAACTGATTTAGCCCATGACGCATACTTATGCATTGAAACAAAAATACCAATATCGATGTATTGTATGAAAGTGACAGGTATTGACTCTCACTGACAGCTAGCTCTGTATTGCTGTTAGTACTTGTTTTTTCACTTTAAAAGAGACTTAAGACAGAGATTTAAGATCCCGTATGAATTTTTTAATATTTCTTACTTACATTAGCATTGATTTTATTATATAATAATTTATGCATTGCAGTAGTGTCGTAGTATTTGTTAATTTGCTTGTAGATTAATGTATAAGGTGAAATGGAAATATGCTTTTCTCTAGCCCACCCAAGATTTTAGGTCAGGAACCGCCACTGCTTTGCTGACAGTGGGATGCTAACACATTTGTTCATATAAAATGAGCGAAGATCAGTTATTATCTATGGATCTGTTATTTAAAATTCGTAATATCATTGATTACTTCATTAATATAATGAAGTACTAACAAACTTTTGGTTGTCAAAAAGCAATAATTTAAGATTTCAACTGAAGGTGCTTGGTGAAATTTCAATATTAAATTTGAATCATTCAAATTATGTACATTTTCACAGATTGTCAGTAACGACCCGGGTTTCGCCTTTCAGCATCTTCAGGCGTTCAAGTGCACGGATGAAATTGAACTGACACTCAGTAAATGAATGGTTCGTGCTTATATAATAAATAAATGTATTATTGAGTTTAAAGCCATTGCTGGCGAAAAGGATAAGCTCATGGGAATACCCAAAGATTTGAGTAGTGAGTGGTTTTAAGAATTATATTTATTAGCCTCCTCCTTCAATCATATACCCCATCAACGTCTACTGGAAAGAATATACAAGTTAGTACTAAAATTTAAGATTTTTTAAGAATAAAATAATTCATTTATTAGCTAAATTTAAAATATTGGTTCCATTATGTATCTTAAGCCTATTTTGGAATATTTTGTCCGACAGGAATATGATTGCAAGATTAGAATGGTGATCCCATCAAAATATGCTTCAAGGTTAGAAATAAGCCCTTTTAAAAAATCATTTTAAATAACGCAAAGAAAAATTTGCAAATAGGAAATATTGTTGAATAAATAAAGTCTCAACACCTTGAAATATTGACGACATGACTTCACCCTGTTATAAAATATTCAACTAAAGCAAAATAAATTAAAACTAAAACAGCTGTTTTTGATAAATAATTTTATTTTTTTAAAAAAGTAGTTTTTAAAGTACTCTGAAATTAGGAAATGAACATTTAGATGCAGAACTAATTTGATCGGTGTTTGGACTGGTTGCTAAAAAATCATCTTCATCGCATCCAACTTCTGTCATGGGTATATGAGCTATTTCTTTATCCATTAATGTATCTTCGTATTCACCATAAACTGGCTTAATCCATTTCGATGATCTAAAAAAATAAATCATACATTCAGATATCTACCATACATAATCTATGGCAATTGCTGTCATAAAAGGTTAACAACTTCTTTCAATTCTCACACAATGTGAGTTCAAGTTAATCACCGGCAATGTTCCCTCCACCGGCAAAGAGGTTATCTGCGTGGAAAATTAAAAGACAGCGCAGGCCATATCAGTAACTAATAAAGTTAATAATATTTTTAGAAATTTATTTTAGAATATTATTTAGAAAATTCTAGTTTTTCACGTCGCTCCTTACAATTAATCATTATATTATTTAGATAATTTTCTTATTGTGATTAGAGATAAGAATTTAATTCCAGTAAAATTATGTAAATGTTCAATTTTTAATTTATTTCGGTTAATTAGTTATTTCAATTAAAAAAAATATTATTTGAATGCTTGTAATGGAGTGCGTGTCAACCCACAATGAGTCCCTAAAGTTTCAAAGTGCTGCACAGCTTACAGGGAACATTGGTCACCGGCGTTTGAATTGGTTACACATTTATTTTTGCAATACCAATCAATTAAAATTCCTAAAATCTAGGTAGACATTTTTCTAATTTAGTGAATTAACAAACCATTACATTTATACCAGTGGCTCTTAACCTTTTCGAAGTCATGGTGCATTTTTGACCATGGGAAAAAGTGGCGGTGCACCAGAATTAAGAGGTCAAAAAAAATATGTGGACATAATTTTATTATTAGTTTTCATATCAGTTATTGTTGAGAAACCAAGCTCACACAAATATGATGTTGAAAACTGTAGCAAAATTTTCAGTGCCTTCATGTAAAGAACTGGATATTCCTCTTGGACAGAAATCCACAAGTCCTCCATGGTCATTTTGGAAAATTTAATGTTTAGAGTACAATCAGACGGCAGTGAGGCTAATTCTTCTTTTTCGGCGTATGAAAATGCACAATACGATGTATTTAAATCAAATTTTAAATTAAACATAATTTAAATTAAAAAAATTATTTGTAATATGAAACTCTTTCACACAAAACAGTTTTTTCAAATTATTTCGCTTGTTTATTTTGCATGCTTAACAATCTTTTAAAGTAATCTTTACTTTTTGATGCAAGATCGGCGTGCTTCCCAGTGAAGTGGCGATTTAACTTGTCAGGATATATCTCGCTATTGAACAGTTTTTATCCACATACAACACATAGTGAAATGTGATAGCCAACGACTTTTTCGGTTTTCGCTATTTTGCGGATTTTTTGGTTTTTACCACTTTTTTCCCGGTGCAATTGCAATAAGCTCGTGTGCACCGGTTAAGAACCACTGATTTATACAAATGATACAACTGATATTTACCTAGGTAATATGTAAGGGTCATATGGAAACCATTCTTGTTCACTCAGTGAATCATTGTCTATTCGAAGAAAACGTCTGGCATTGTCTTCCATTTTGGTGTGACAGTAGACGAGTTGGTGCATTCTAGTTATGGATGCGAACGCTTCTGCAACGGCAGTTGGACACATTCGTAAAGGATTCAATGAACACATTACTATCCTGGGTAAGTTCAAAGATTCAACAAAACCCAAACCTGAAAAATGACACATTTGTTAGAATAGAAGGACTGCCAACCCAAAATTGTAAGGAAATAAATTTGTTTAACTATAAACACTTCTACTTAGTAATTTTTAAATTGACACTGTGTAATCGGGCGGTCCAAACAATAGACTCTAGCCTATAGCGGGCGTTTTTTTGTGATTAGCGCAATAATATATTACATTCTTAAAATCAAACAATAGTTTCGGCTGAAATTTTAAAGAAATTATATGTGACATTTAATCATTAAAAATAAAATGAAAACATTTTGATTACATCATAATTTCACTACTTTTCTAAGCTGAATATAAAAACCAGTTATTAATTTAGTAGATAGCACTTCACTAGTTATCAATATTAAATATTAAAAATATTCTGTATAAAAAATAACATTAATCCATACCATACAATTATATAAATAATTATAGTATAAAATCCCCATTCCTACAAATTTACCAACACTGGAAGTGTGAAATCTGATGCCATAAATATTTGAGAAACAAGAGTCGCCTTTTTAAAAAAAATACTATGTGTGAACGTTCAGGGCCTAATAAATTATGAGTTTTATTGCTTATTGTCAAAAAGGGTCACTTGCTGCAGCAGTTATTTTGAAGGAACCATTAAATCTATGAGTCAATTTACAACACATTTGTTGATTATTATTATTTCATGAACAAACTATCTGATAAATTGTCTGCGTTATCTTCATAGTCACTTATTTTTTAAGGACATTATTGTTAGTAAAACGTCTCAAAAAATGGTAATAATATATTCAAATAATAAAATACGAAACAATAACGCAAACAGAACAACGCAAACGGTATAAAAAATAATCCAACCTGTTAAACGACTCAAACTCATTTAGCAATGGAGATAGCAAAATAAATCTATAACACAGTTGATTTTTAGTTTCTTAGCTTAAACTTCCACCCTAATAATATAGCAAAGAAGTTGGACTAGTGGTAAATAGTAATGGCATTTTATTTCACGCCGACAAACAAACCCGTGATATTATGTGTCCCACAAACAACCGACAGTAGAAAAAACGCATTGTCGTGACCTACATTGGACAGTATGCGAAAAATGTATTTTGACGTTTCCCGCCTATGTGTTAATAGAAAAACAAGAACATTGTGAATGGAAATAGATAGATTTCAAAACACTTTCTAATAAAAAAACAAGTTAAGCAACTATTTCTACATATTTTGAAAAAGTAATATGCATTAAGTTTTTTTTTTACCATGTTCGCTCAGAATGTAGAGCAAATGGACTCTTACTAGAGTTTGTTTAAACATAAGTGTCTACGAGACTGATTGCTACTCAGTTACTTAACCTCATTTTCTCCAAAGAGAGTAGGAATAGAAGGATAGGCCTAAGGCAGGACTAGTGGTTAGCTAATGGCTCTCGCTACATCCCGTTTTAAAGATGGGAGGGGAGAATTCAAAACATCACAAACATCCATGCCTTCAAACAGAAGTTTGCAAATCAATGAAAAATCAATTTATACAACTGTCATAAAGGTAGAACCAAACTGCTAACAGTGATCGTCACGAGAAAAAACATAAAATTCTTCCAACAATATTGTTTCAAATGTTAACATGTCTGAACTAGAGTTAAGCAATTCTGTTTTTGGTAAATAAGTGTCGTTCCACTTAATTGATACTTAACTTCATTTATTTTTCGTTGTTTACTATACCTAACTACTGATTTGACAAACTTTTTTAAAGTGCAAAAGTAATTCACAGAAAATTAGTGATATTGATGTCGGTATATTTACCTTTTTTGTCAGAGAATAAGCACGTATGCTTGAATGCTATTAAGTAGAAGAGTGATTGGCAAACGGAATAAAATACACTGTGGGGATTATTGACGCTTTGTGAATGTGGAACATCCTGAGCAACAATATAACCATGGCACCAGTCGGATATTTTCTTGATATAGTAGTGCACGTAGAGCGAAGGAATGAAATTGGCTCTGGCTATTAATCCAACTAGATGGACAATGCTGGCTTGTCGGATACCGGGGCCGACTCTTGCACTTGCTACTAATTGCCACAATGTTTCCAGTAGATTTTTTGTTCTAGTGACGTCTAAGGATAAGCCGAACAGAAGAACGAACTGCACAAATCTGAAAAGATATACATTGAAATGAATTATTAGGCACTTTCACTATTTATTGACCTAGGAGTACATTGATATTTTACTTAAATTAATGTAAATGGATTAAGAAACTGATCAAGCTCGGCGTTTAATGTTCTGTGTGAGCTTAAAGGCAGGTGGGAAGTTAATGCTTAGTAATGTTGTGAAGGAGCAGTTGCAAAAGACAAGATGAGGCAGCAAGTGTTATAAGCACACGAACAAGGCTATTCTTAAAATTATTTGGTTCTAGGCTGCAATTACAGGTGATCTCTAATAAGCAACGCAATATGACTTTTGCTTTAATATTTAAATACCTTGTTCATTTTTTTTTTTACTCAACTTTCATAAATTATAATAATTATCAAAGATTCTAGATATAAAATGGTAAATCATATCACCTCGTTCCGTGTGTTGGTAAGATAGTTCTTTCGAAAACAACAAATAGTGTGTCCAAAACTTTGGATCCCTCAAGATGAAGCCAATGGAAAATCTCAAGCATACATAAGTCGAGGCACTCTACCAATTGTTCCGCTTCTGCTACATTTTCACAAGTATCCATCGTAAAGATTTCCTCCCCACCGTCTGCAGATTCGTATGAATTTCTTATATTTACATCCATTACAATCAATCTGGAAAAATCATATTACAAAAAAACAAGTGAGAATTTGAAAATAGCCCGTAATGCAATTTATACTTGCTGATGAGCAATACAAGTGATCTGCAAGTAATTATTTAAATTAAAACGCTATCCAGTATCACTCCATTGTCTGATATCAATTTAACAAATTTAAAACCATTTAAACCAGAGATGGGGAACCCGCGGCCTTTTGACCACTACGGTGCGGCCTTCTGGCTAATTCTGGAAAAACGAGGTTTGGAGATATCTGGGGGAAAAGTATAGTGAATTGAGGATTTCAAACTCTTCGGTGAGCTAAAAAAAAAAAAACCAGGTTTGGAGATATTTGGGGGAAAAGTAGGGTAAGGGATTGAATATTAATCAATCCCTTCCTATGTTTACTGTGGCCTTGTGTCGAATTAGAAAAATGAATGCGGCCTTTAGAGAAGAAAAGGTTCCCCACCTCTGATTTAAGCTCTTTTCTCTTCTGAATACTGTTAATATGTATGGTGTCTGTATGAGGAATTTTATCACGCTTTGATATTAAAAATAGTTTTTGGTATAGTAATTACAAAAATAAAAGTGTAATAACAATGAAAAAATATATTAACGAGTGATAAGGGACAACATCTTAAATAATATTTTTCCTTATATACTATATACCAGCGGTCGGCGAGAAAATTTTGGTGGTCCGCAGAGAAATCTGACATTTTATGAACTTAGTGCATTTGATTATTTTTATTTCAATATGTAATATTAAACACAAAAGTCCAGTTAGTGGTATGCTGGATTAAAATTGTGAATTTAGTGGTCCGTGAGCCCAAAAAGTTTGCCGACCGCTGCTATGTACTATAGTAGCTGTAAGACTCCTTTAAAACTTTTGAAATAAGAAATCTGATTTTACTGGGTTGTGTTACTGGTTAAAAAATAATGATCAATAAGATTAAATGTGAAACTAATATTATATCTACCTGTTTAGTACTAGAGCAAGTAGGTGATCGGTTAGAGATGGTACATAACGAGATATCCAAAGCAGGTTATGGACATACGCTTGATTTTTCGCATTGCCATTTTTATAGTAGGGAAAATGGTCAACTGCGCATCTTAGTAAAACTTCACTGCTCCTAAAATATAGATTTAAATGCATTATTGAAGAGGGAACAGATTGGCTACAGCATCACTTCTTAAATTGCTTCTCCTGCAGTTTAAGTTTTTTGAGATGGAGCCTTGTTTACCCAAGGCGACCATTTGTCAAATTCGAAAATAAGTTAAGATGTAAATTTTATGTTTTTATTTTGGCACAAAGAAAATGGCTGCAATTGATAAAAAGTGAAATATTGATACCTCTACTTACATTGGAATAACCGCTACAACTCTGGCTATCAAATTGTGAACATTTGAAAATATCTTAGTTTGTTCTGCACAGGGCACCTCATTCCATACAGAATCACCTGCACAAGCACAGAGTGGTTATATTATTTATTATAAGAATCCGTTTGATTATAAAAACACTCGAGAATGTAAGGATACAATCCAAATAAAATAATAATTTCTAGTTATTGTTGAAACTGTATAGGCGTGAGAAATTGTGTAATTATTATTTGTGAGTATTTACCCTTAGATTACCAAATCTGATACATCACCTTTCTGGTGGACTTTTTTTTATAAAATTTTAACCACATGGTGTTCAATTTTAATTAAAAATGAGTGTATTTATTTCAAAATATATCGCCTGTAATGATAAAATTTAGTGCTCATTGATCAGAATTTATTTTTGTTTTCCTTGATAAGTGTCCTTGCGTTCTCATTGTTCTAATATTTGAGTCATAAGTAGATCAAAATATAATTATAAGGGATTGGTCATTATTAGTATTGATAACGCAGATGCTGATAAAGCTGACATTTTTTTCTGAAATACTTTTATATTCGCGATATTACGTTATCAACAGGGCCATGCTTGAGGGTTTGGCTGCCCCTATTGACAAGTATCGAAATCATTATTACGATTTTTATACCCATCATTCGATTTGCATGTGTAAAACAAGATTTTTTTTATCAGGAAACTAACAAAAAGTTTCTTAAAAAAATCTTTTAATTTTATTATTTTTAAAACAATAATTATTTATTATAATACGTAACAAGGGCGCCAAACTGGTAATATTTTCAAACTTGAATTTAAATGAGTCCATCTTGCTTTGATTACACCAATAATCCATAATAAACTTATATACTATACAGGGACGTCCCCTGGGCATAGGCGAGTAGGCAGTTGCCTAGGGGCGACAAATATTTTTGACAGACGAATATGGTTTTCAATAAACATGATGCCTCCAATGTCTTTGATAAAAAAAAATGCAGACAAAAAACATTTTCAATATTTATAATATGAACAGCTTAATGACCGCGGACGCGTATTTGAGTCTTTGAAAAACAAAGGTTGCTGGCCGATGGACTCAAATATGCGTATAGGTGAAGTATCTGGAAGCTAAGAAAATTAAATTTGTTAAAGATATCTCAATTGGTTTACAAATTATAGTGAATTTAGTAAAATTACAATTTTTGCGATTTTTTCGCAAAATTGCCTGGCTGCCAGGTGAAATTCTATAACAAAACCGTGCGGTCGTTAAGCTGTTAAGATCGATGGGTAAACGGTAGTTAAATTTGTCGCAGGATATGTATTAGGAACGTCACTGATACTATACCTTTACTAACTTACTGTGCTTGCTCACAAAATTACTGTGCCTAACATATTATGGTAGTTTTGGGTCAAGAAGACCGAAATCATTGCAATTTACTTTGAAAATCGTTCTTTAATTTATTCTTAGAGATAATAATTTATGGTGTAAACCAGTGGAGGGGAACCTGCGGCCTCTTAGCTTTTCTGATGCAACCTTTCGACTTGATCAAAGTATTCACTTTCATCAAAAAATTATATGCAAGCGTTTGGAAAAGGAACGTGATACCCATTATATGTTCGACAGTCAAAAAAAAATGGAGAGGTGTCAATGTTTTCTTCACTGAGGCCTGATGTTGAATCAGATAAATGAATGTGGCCTTTAAAAATGAAAAGTTTCTCGACCCCTGGTATAAACAAACAATATATTAGTGTAAATTTCATAAAATTCGTACCGAGCAGTGACATTATTCATTCTAGAGATAAAAAGAAAATAATTTTGATTTTACCATCATTATCAAGAAAGATATAATAAAAACAGTGTGTAAAGTGTGTTAGTTGACAACAGTATTAATCAAATTGCTGTGGTAATAGAAGGGTTAATACAGCAAAATAACATTGAAACAAAAAATATTTTTTTTAATGAACGTTTCATGATGCAGATTTTTTTTATCTTAAAGAATAGCGTTGTGAAGCATTTGACGTTTAATCGAAATTGCTGCCAACACAGAAATCGTTTGTGAATTATTTGTTTTAATTAATTAAACAAATCTAAGAATTATGATCTTTGATTACTGTCAGAATAAATGAAAAAAACAAATGTATATTCAATCGTATCTTAACAAAGATGTTTAAGTAGTTACACATAGCTTCCAATATTAACGGTTTTGCGGCGAAATCGTTAATATTGGAAGACAATTATATATAGAAGAAGATAATTATCTGACAGTAATCAAAGATCATAACGCTTCTTATTCTTAGATTTGTATAATATATTAAAACAAATAATTCACGAACGATTTGTGTTGGCGGCAATTTTGATTAAACGTCAAATGCTTTACATCGCTATTCTTTAAGATAACCCAGATTTTGTCACTAACGACCCGGGTTTCGCCTTTCGGCATCTTCAGGTGTTTAAGTTCATCCATGCACTTGAATGCCTGAAGATGCCAAAAGGCGAAACCCTGGTCGTTAGTGACAAAATCTGTGTGAATGTACATAATCTGAACGATTCAAATTTAATATTGAAATTCCACCAAGCACCTTCAGTCAAAATTTTAAATTGTTTCATGATTGTTTAAATCAATATGCTCCCAATATGTATAATAATGATTGGATAATTTGAAACATAATTTTACTAATAATACTAAAATAAGATACTAAGACAACCTTTAAGAGGACTACCTAATGTGTAAGAATATTTTCCACTAAAACAGAAAAAGTCAGGGAATGTCAGTTTGAAAGTCAGGGAATGTTATTAAATTGTTTGTATGCATTAACGTTTTTTGAGAAAATTTCAATGCATTTCTAGTACATAAGTAGAGACTACTCTATTATAATAGTATCTCTAAGATAATGATAGAATCTTATGGATGGGTTGAAGTTTTAGAGAAAATATTAGGCAATGATATGTTATATATTTTGGTGTACATTTGGCTGTTAGTAAGTATATGTGATTGTCCATTTAGTATCAACAAGTCTTAAAGCTGATAATATAGCAACCAATATTTTAATAGAACTTACTTATACTTAATGCCTTAATTAATGCACCAATTGCCATTGGTGCGTGATAAATTTGCGATGTTAGCAAATCCAACATCCATCTACTAAATAAATTTATAATCCTCGTGGGTCTCGAAGGCCAGTTAATTGAGCACAATACTTCAACTAGGAGTCGAGTTTCTCGATCCAGGATCCCCACACACAAGGAACACTCACTCAAAACGAGCGTCAAGTCATCATCTGACAAGTCACCATCTCGCAAAATACACACCAATTCTTCATATGTTTTCGAGTCATTCTTTTGGAGCAAATCATGAAGTGCGGACTCTATTTGATGAGGAACAATATGGAACTTTGCCTTGACCAAAGAATTCCGATGACATAATGAATTTCGAACAAGCGAAACCAAGGAAGTCCGGCCGGATACCACAGACATCTTCTTATATATTTAGATCGTGCGCTTCCGAGACAGATTTCACTAAGCTCGCGACGCTAGGGTTTCTCAGAATGAGCAATTTTTTGTAATCCAAGATTTGTTTTAATATATTTGAAGCACTCTCTTCTTCTTCGTTCACAATCGTGTTCTGATTTTGGTCTACGTGAAACGAATCCAATCTGGAAGACTCTGAAAACTCACAAGAATTTTTGTCTTTCAGGAACTGTTGAATCTTTTCTACTACAACTTTGTTTTGTGTTGGTTCTCTAGAGGCACCCTTATAACTTTCTTGCAATGACATTTTACACTTATTCACATTATCTTCATTGATATTTCCTATGATTGTGAAAGTCACTATAAACGAAGGATATTGAAGTTTTCTCACGGGTATATTAGTAGTTAGCTCATATAGGAATTTATATATAAATTCGCTAAGTAATAATTTAAGTTTATTTGAACTAACTTCACAACTTTGCTGACACTCACAACGTGGTTTTGAAAGAAATTAGAATGACGTACGACGTATATACCTAAGGCCCAGGTGTTGCGATTGTTGTGAATACTCTATCAGTCTATTGTCTATGGAATATCCAATTAAAAAAACTTGCCAGCTATATACCTATATAAATTTATATATATTTTATATTATTATCTCTTTCTCTTTACAGCCGCCAAACGGAATTTTCACACTCGAAACTCAATAAATTAGGCAGTGATAAAATATAATTGGATTTTTCAAGTTATTTTCTCAAGAATTATTTAAATTTATTTTATATTGACAATTTAACAACACAACTGTTGAAAAACTTTATGAACAGCAATATAAATTGGTATCAATTTAAGTTTAATGTATTGTTGAAACTTTACAAACATTGCAAAAAACGAAGAAACCCGCGTTTATTCGCTAAATTATAACTAAGCACGCAAACAGCACACATCGTTACTTGAAGCAAAGTATTTAATATTTATATTCCAATATTTGTGTCCAACATGAACAACATTATATTTTTGACAAACTTGTGTAACAATGTATTTATACATAACTCCTCAAAATCGCAAAAATCGCAATAATTTAATGACAACGTTCGCAATTTACGTTAATAGGTATGTTCTTCATATTAGATATATTTTAACATTTACCCGCCCAATGGTCCCGTATGGGATAGCGGATTTGCGTCGTTCAATGTCATCACCATCTACATAAATATAGGGGGCTATGTCAATGCCCAACGGTGCCGTACGGGACCGTTGATTATGGTTCATTTCATTATCGGATTACATTGATTTATGATAACATTATTCAAGATATAAATATTTGGTCACATTAATAATGTCTTTGAGATACCGATTCATAATTTGATTTTCGGTTTCGATACATATTTTTGGCATACGAGTAATATGAACATCTGCGATATAATAATATAATCGATAATAATATTTTAATCGTTTTATTTATTTTATTTCAATTTGTGCAATATATAAAAATAAAAATAAAGCTTTTGTAAATTATAAACAATCTTTTATTTTGATAATACTTTTTATTTTACTCAAATAGGATGTCTAGTTTTAGAGATATATATTTTTTAACGGATGCTCGGGCAGTGTGCTACTTCTTCTGCGCACAACGCGCGAGCGCTTAAATGTTAATAAAGTTAAATTATGTATAACGTTAAAATAAGATAAATGTAATGCTATAATATTTTTTAAGTTATCACTCTTTATTTTTCATTAAATATTTTATACTATATGCAGAGGCGGATTACCCTTTAAGCAAATGAGACCCACGCTTGGGGCCTCAGAATTATAGGAGCCTAAAAAATAACTTGTATTATGTAACCCATATACTTTTTGTTCATATTTTTTTATTCTTTTGTTATTTTACATGGAATTTTCTCACGTTTTTAAGATATCCGTAAAACAGGGCCTCCGAATATTATTGCGCCTGAGGCCTACCATATGATTAGTCCACCACTGACTGGGCGTTGTTGTAAATAACTTTATTTACTTTCATAATTACATACATAAACGATAAAAATATGTATTTTTTTTACGCTGGCAGTATTATCTATTAATTAAAAAAGACCTATATCTATCATGGTTGACAAGTAATTTTGTTTTGGAATGGAGTGGGTGTTACCTTTCTGTTGTTGTTCCTACTTTTTTCAAGATGCTCGTGTCACTAAGGATGCTTAGTCTGTTTACATCATTTATTTCGTAACAAAGTGCACCATATATCGTCTAAAGGGTCCTTTGATAACGTTGCATATTCATTAACCGCACTGTATGTCACTCAAAATGGCCAGTGATCTATGGTCGTGCGCCTGTTGCTCTGATGCGGTGGGATGTTGGCTAAGGCTCAAACTGACACCCGAAGAGATAGAGCAAAGGTATAGAAGTAAAGAGATAGATAGGATCTTAGAAAAAGACAAGCAGGTGTTCCGCCGACAAGTCAAACTGTTGTTGCTCGGAGCTGGCGAAAGCGGGAAGTCTACATTCTTGAAACAGATGAGAATCATTCACAGGGTTAAATTTGAACCGGAATTAATGAAGGAGTATCAGCACATTATCTACCAGAACATTGTAAAAGGAATACAGGTTCTCGTCGACGCTCGGGATAAGTTGGTCATACCGTGGGAGAACCCTCGTAATTTAGATATAGGCCAACAAGCTGTGCACTTCAACAGCACTGCAACTTTGGATGGAAGGTTGTTTATGCATTATGCGCCTCACATACAATCATTATGGCAAGATCGGGCTATCAAACGGGCATATGAACGGAGACGAGAGTTCCAGCTAGTAAGCTAATAACTTTTCTCAACTTGATTTAAATTTATTATATTAAATTTCCAATCGTCTTCATTAATGGACAGATTTTTTTTTTTTTTGATAAGCAAATAAATGGAAAAAATACGAATACAGGAATTTCTTAAAATAATATGCTTTTATTGAAATGTTCAACTCTGAATGTCTTTTTGTGTCGTGCCTCGAAATATGAATATGATTGTTCAATGTCAATTTACCTTGGGCAGTTTTTTTTAGCAATATTGCATCTTCATATAAAAATGTCAATTTCTTGGTTCAGCCATGTCAGAAGTCGGGTTTTTTTTGTTGTTTTAAATCAACCAAGAGTGATTCTTTATTGGTATGTTTGTTTCGAGTTTTTTGAAAGCTGGGCTGTCAATTCTGTTATGATGATCATCTCAATTCAAGAAATTCCCTTAACTGTTCCGACACCAATTCCTTTGCTGTGATTTAACATAGATACTCAAGTTGCAGAAGATGTGCCTTTCATCTAATGGCTGCTGAATAAATTCATTCCAATTGCTGTGGAAAATATAATACCTTTTTCACAGCGTTTGTTCAATAATTGGAATTTCTAAATAAATTACAGTATTGCATTTTACACAATACACTTCATTACCTTACTTTGAAAAGATTCTATCTGCACTTGAGTATGCTTTGAGATACGAGCGTTTAAATATTTGACTGATCATATTTTGAAACTGAAAAGAAAACACGCATTTTTAATGATGAGCAAGTATAAACATAATTATTTTACTAATTTTAAGCAAAAAATATTTTATTTAAACCCTATATATCTGGAGATAATCAGTGCTTAAAATTGTAATAAGAACCCTTTTGCTCTGAACTGACAACAATAATTGAGTTTGAAAAGGTTGTAACGTCCAGTTGAACTTTCTACACTCGGTTTGTAGTATGCGTTTGACAGTTGCCACCTACCGATCGATTGTCTAAGCTGAATGTTGTCGCAACTTCGTTCAAAAGATTTAAGTCTTATAATAATATACTGAGTTGCAATACTGTAAGACGAATGTTGTTTTTAAATCGATTGTAAAAAATCCTATTGTTACTTATATGTTTTATAAAATTACTGTGTGAAAGAAATTGTGTAGATAGAACTCTTGAATCCTGCTAACTTCTTTATTTAAAAATGCATGACTCTGAAATTAATATATATGTAAGATTGTGGCAAATACAACATTTTCTGACCAAAATGTTAGTTAGAACCTTTTCAAAGTAAGGTACCGACTTGCCATGTGAGAACTATAACAGTGTAGTACACTGCCATGCATATAAGAGTACCATCTTATGGTATTTATAAGTTTTAGATCTGATATCAGGCATTTTAATTAAAAAAGAAAAAGTGGGTCAAATGCAAAAAATAATAGGGAAATGTGGCAATGGCAAATTTTATTGAAATTTTTAGTGAAATTGAATCGCTGTTTATAATTTTGTTTTTCGAATTCACTCACTCGTGAGCTTAAATGCCTGATAAAAAAATATTACCATTGATAGTATTTTATCAAACAAATTTGAACAGGATCTTCTCTGTTGCAATCTGAGATTATTTTAGAAACAGCTACTCAAATTGTAAACAACCTGTCGTAGGTGTTCTCAGTATATTTTTAAAATTTACTAGTATATATTTTACTAAGTATATATTTTCCTAGAACTTCTTGATATTTTTTTTGGAGCTAGTGTGCTATCACGGTTGTCGATTCTTCGGCCTGATAAGTTTACAAAAGTGGCTTTTGTGATGCAACATGAATATTAAAAAACATGTCCACTCGACAAGTGAAGATTGCATGCTCAGAGATCTTGCGACCATTGGTTAACCACATTAATTGGGTATTTTTCCTACGTACACTTCTTTCAATAATGGTATCTTATTAATCATATACCGATTGAGTGAGTGTCTTCTGTATAAAAAACAAAAGTTTTTACATTTGCAAAGCTTTATTCAATACTTCCTTGTAATTTAAGGAAACATTGAATAGGACCTATGATAATGCTGCAAAAGAATGAATTTTCACTTGAACATTTTTTTCAGGGTTGTGTATATTTTTTTTTTCACTGAAATTGAAATTTCACTGAAAATTATTACTCTTAACAATAAAATTCGTTTCATAGAAATGAAAACATGGAACGGTCTAAATGTGAATACAAATCTAGAAAATGTCGTAGATTGTGTTTTATTTACATCACATTGCCCTTAACTTTGGAATAAAATATTTAACAGTTGAACCTGTATTAATTTAATTGTGGTAAAACAATACAATATTGACAAATAGATTGGGGTTTCGGTTTATTTATTCATAGTTGATGCTCAAAATGATGTGTTTTTCTTTTCAGAGTGATTCAGTGAGCTATTTTTTTGACGAAATTGAGAGAATCGCTCGACCTGATTACATTCCCACACACCAGGATATTTTGCATTGCCGCAAAGCTACCAAAGGAATTTCAGAATTCACGATACACATCAATAATGTTCCATTTGTTTTTGTCGACGTTGGAGGGCAGCGGACCCAGAGGCAGAAATGGACTCAGTGCTTTGATTCTGTGACATCTATTTTATTTCTCGTCTCCTCGTCGGAGTTCGACCAGGTTTTGTCTGAAGATAGGTGAGGAATCCAAATTTGAAGCACTTTATTTTTCATAGCAAAACTTATCTGCATTTTAACCTTCTGAGGTCCAGAATTATTTATTTTGTATTTCACTAGATCCATAAATAAGAAATAATTTCAACTAAATCTCTATATAATAAAAGCTTATTTATATATTTCCATCGTGTGATATTTTTCGAAAAATTGACTAACATTCTGTTCGGGTTTTCTTTCACACGTCATATAATTTGCTCTTTTCTTCCATGTGAAATTCATGGTTTGAACGAACAAAGTAATCCTCATGTTTTCCTTGAGCATTCAGATAAATAAAATGTAGTTTTCTGTTCGATGGCTCTTCTTTTTCACTAGTAGAAGCACTGTTATTGTGCCCGTAAAATGACATTTTTTTTTTCCATTAGTTCATAAACTTTGTACAACATTTATCATTAAAAATGTGGTACCCGGTTATTTCAAGGATCAACTTTAAAGTCGACTGTACAGATGCAATACGATCCTACTGGTAAAAGATAAGTCCGATTTGATGAGGCCATATGTATTTAATTTTTTCGTAATACTAAACAAACGAGTATATGTACCTACAATTAGAAACTGCCACGACATACGCCCTCCATCCCCATAAGGATACATTGATAAGGATATTAACCTTTTAGCCGCCAACGTCGAAGTATTCGATCTACGGCTGTACGCCAGCGATTTTAGAGAAAATAGAAATTGCATAAAAAGTGATTTAACTTACATAATTTATAGTTTGAAGATGTTTTCGTGTGTCCTGACACATATGTGTACAATAAATTATGTGCTGTAGGACGATTTATGGGTTTATTCGATTTCGTGTTCAGGGTTGTCACAACACTTGATGAATATATTTTTTAAATTTAAATTTCAGTTTAATAATTTATTCACTGGTATATAACACATTATTTTATGGGCTTATTCTATTTCGTGTTCAGGGTTGAGCCATACGGGTAAAAGCAACTTGAAATTTTTTTCCGGAATATATCTAAAATTAGTCTAATTTTTTCCAAACTTTTGCCACGCTCCTGTATTTCAGTTTTGGAAAAATGCCACATACTTAGTAACAATTGAAATCGATTTCGGGGCATTGTTTCGGAAAAAAATGGTGAATTAAGTAATGGATTCGTTGACCAGTGGTATTCGATTACATTCCTCGAAATTCAACGGGAATAACAAAAATATACCCAAAAAAATGTGCATTTCATCTAAATTAGTATCAATCCACGCTTTCAAACGTTTGCTCAAAAATGGCAATTTAGAAGACACATAACGATATTGACGTTTCAGTAACAATGGTGTTTACAATATCATCATTCACAAAATATTTAAAATATTCAGATTCGCTTCACTCTCATCACCGATGTTTACTTTGATTCTCGATAAGTTCTCATCAAACGAATGAAGTATAGGACTGAAACCCGTATCTTTCCAAGAGAAGACGTTCTCAGTTGTCGGCTGTTGAAAGAGTTTTTCATTGTCCTCTTCATCTGAAGATATTATATCATCTGCAAAGCTTGATTATCAGAAAATTCTCATTCGTCCGAAAAATTTTAGATTCCATTCTTGGTAGATTCCATTACAGTCAAAAAAATAGATCACAAAAGAATTTTCACAGCACAATATCACGAAACAATATTGTCAATAAATCACTTTCAAATATAAAATCGCGACGGAAAAATATCAATTTCAAACAAAAAATCGCGACAAGACAATGTCAATCAAATATGAAACGGTGATGATTGGAAGATGTACCGTTGAAGACTGAAGTATTTCATTATTTTTACCATATGACAAAAATTCAACACAAAAGCCTCAATAGTTTCCATGTGTTTGAATTCTAATTCTAGTGATTCTGACTTCTGTGTCCTTCGAAAGAAGCTGCATATGGATGTCCAAGTTGTCAGAAGAAAACGTCAATAAATTTATTTTATCACTTTATTAGACAAGACCCGAACCCATATCGAGTTGCACATGTGTAATATAATAGGGTCACGTTGCTTTTTAATTTTCAAATGAAAGAAATGACCCCCCTTCAATTCAATGATACTGCACAAAATCGTGAAACACATGTGGCAATAATAAAATAAGTCAAAAATAATTCATTATGTTTTTTTTTTATAATAATATAATTCTGCATTTGACAACCCTGTAGCCATTCTGTAGCCATTTATGAAATTCCCCTACTAATTATACATACCAGATTTTTTTATGAGGTTTGCCAAATACATATAAAAATTACGATTCTCTTCCGAGCAATATAGAATACTTCCAGCGGGCAGCCCTAGCGGCATCCAGTATATTTATTTTAAAATAATACCCAAAGATTAAGAAATTTTAAACTTTTAGAACGTTATTGAGTTCAAACATAGAGGTTGCTAGTATAATATTTTTTATTTATTAAAAAAATCTTTATTTTCAATGAAAAAACATCGAGTCTCACCGGTGAGACGCTGGCGTACAAAGGGTTAAGGATACATTGCACATGTTTTGAATGTTAAATTTAAACATAATGTTTATGATATAAAATATTCATTTGTAAATATACAAATATTTCCCTATAAATTCTTATCTCTGAGATGAGACATACTACTATACTCATTAACGAATGATATCATATTTTTCGCATTCCCTTATCACATACATCTTATACATATACAGTTCCACTTATAGTAAGTAATATTATAACTATGAAATTAGTCAGTATAAACCATCTTCCTGTTAGTTGGCATTTTAATTGGGTAATTGGGTAGTTGATAACTTATATTAGTGTATGCTTAAATTAATGCACTGTTTCATATTTGAATGAATGTTTTCTTTCTCTTTTCAGAGTTACGAATAGATTGGAAGAAGCGAAAAATATATTCGACACGATAGTTAATAATATAAGCTTTAGAGGAATTTCGATAATATTGTTTTTGAACAAGTCGGATCTTCTGGAGAAGAAGGTGGCCAACCCCGAGACTGATATCCGCTGGTACTATCCCCAGTACAAAGGCGATCCGCATTCGCTACAGCATGTGCAGAATTTTCTTCTGGAAATGTTTGCCAACGTCAGACGTGAGCCTAAAACTACACTGTATCATCATTTTACGACTGCGATTGATACTCATAACATTGAAGTTGTGTTCAACTCTGTCAAAGACACTATTCTCAATAGAAACTTAGAGTCCCTTATGTTGCAGTAAACGAAGACATTCAGCGATGTGTTTTCATTTAATATTTTCAGATTTATTAGTTGAATCTGTGATTCAGAGAGGTTACTGTAACTTGTAACTTATACGATTGTAGTATATAATGCAAAAAATATTCTTTTTTTTTTAACTCATGTTATTGAATTGAATACATTTCATTATTTTTCTCAAAAGCTAATTATGTTCCCAATCAGTGAGTGTCAAGATAAATTTTGCATTAACTTGAACATCATCAAGGTGTCACATTTTAAACACTACAATTAAGTGAAAAGATGTCAACAAATTGTGGTATACGTAAAATAGATCTAAATTATCAACAACAAAATAAATGTACTGCTGATGCCTTAAATGGGCTTCGTTGACTTCCACAAAAGCCTATGTATTTCTCTCCTATTTATTTGAGCTGAAAAGGTTCACGACCAGATAAGGTTATTGATAACTTTGTCTATTTGATATGACTTGCGAATTCATCTTTCAATCAATATCATCATGTTCAGACGGTCATATAAACATAGAGTTGAGATATTGTAACCGTAATATTTTGCTACCGGTAGATTGTCTGTTCCGGCCAAAAAACTGACGATAGTCCAAAATGCTTGTTTTGAGTTATACTATAATGTTTCTTTTTCAAATCTATCATCTGAGAAAAAATGGCATTTTAAATTGGAATATTATTTACAGTAACAGAACAGTTACTATTTTTTGCAATATCTGTACATTTAGTTTGTTTAATAGTATTTTTTGAATTATTTTGATTCTGTACTCTTCCTTAAGTTTCATTGATAGCGACCCGGGTTTCGCAGTTCAAGTTCAAGGGTCGTTATTGACAAAACTTATGGAAGAGTACAGAATCAAAATAATTCAAATTTGATATTGAAGTTCCATCAAGCACTTTCAGTCGAAGTTCTAAATTAATAGTATGTTATTGACAACACCAATATTTTCAACATTGGTTTACACAAAAACGAGTATTTCTGACAATATTTTTTATTTAGAATTTATTACATAACATAGTCATAGATAATGACTTTTGTGTTATTAAATTCTACTATACAGAAAATTCAGCTCGAATTTATTATGATAAAAATGTTATGTTTGTGAAAGTAGTTACAACCGATGTGTCTTTATTATTTAGGTAGAGTAATTTGTCAACCGCTCAATACTTTATTTGGAACATAAATGAAAATTTATTAAAAAAAAACAGTTTTGATTTGCTTCTATGTTTAATATGACTGTTAACCAATTCCCTAATGCAGTCGGGGAGTTTCTATAATCGCAGAATATAAAAAACAGATATTGAATGTTACATGCATTATTGGTTGAATGATGATATGTATGATTAAAAAATATTTATATTTAAGATTTCCTTAAGCATTTGACTTTATTTGCTTTACTAATAATACTTTTAGGTTTTTCTATAATTTATTTATCAAATGTGATAAAATCGTAGTGTATTTTTCAGCTACTACATATATCCCATGTAATATCTGTATACGCGTTGAAATATTATTTATTTGGAATTTTTATCTTAATCAGCAATTGTGTTTTTCTTCATAACCGAGTTTATATATTGTAGAAAAGCGTCAACTGTATGTACATTTCCTTCATTGTTTTTTTTCATCTGAATTTTTAGTTTTTATGACACTTTTTTTGTTTATATACACTTAGTAAGTTATCATAAACGAGACAATATTATTGATATAAGGTTCTTGATAGTAATGACTGCCATGTTTTGATAAAGATTTAATTATTGTTTACTTCATACGGCGATTGACCGTGAGCGATATTTCAAATGTGCAATCATTTTGATATTCAAATACATTTTACATTTTTTACATTTCAACTCAAAAACTTATATTGTAAAGTATCACTTAGAATAACAATTGTCAAAGATAAATCACCGCGACCGTAATATGATTGTGGTTAAAGTTAACAAAGATATTAAGTACAATATGAATAGTAATCATTCTTTTAATAGCTAGAATAGTAATATATTCCTTGTTTATTGGATGCAATCTATTGTAATTTTATGTAATTATTAATATTGGATGAATTGATCGTTTCTTTAACGTTAATTATATTATTAATTTATTGTCAATGTTATTTACATGAATTGAAACATTTTGGGTTTGATAATGTAATATGGACACTGAAATCGTTCATTTGTAAAACATTGGAGTGCCTTATTATATTGAGTTGAACACAGCAAAGGGCAGGGTCTCCTTTACTATAATATAGGTTTAAATTTTTTGATTCAACACATGACGGTCTTCGATGTGAAAATAAAATTTATTATTCTTTACTCTCCGATTTTATACTGAAAATCGGGAAGCAAAATATTGTCTGTCAGTAAGTTGTCATCATTCACATTATCGGTAGAATCATAATATTCAACTGCTGGTGCTCTGTGATGTGTTCCGACTTGAGAATCATTTCAAAAATAAGAAAATAATGAAATCAATAAATTGAAGAATTGCGCAAACCGTAGGTTGATAAATGAACCAATTTTTTTTTATACGGAACTACCTTTCAGTGCCTTGATTTTTGAATTTATTGCTCAAATTTATAATTATTGTTTAATTTTAATGTTTGATATGAAATATATTATATTAATATTTATACAAAATAATATTTATCACATTGTAAACGATATTGCACAATTTTTTATACTCTAATGGAAGTAGATGGAAAATGTATCCGATTAAATATTTTTGTATCGATGAGCAATGCTTGATCTTTGACCCTGAATTGTTTGAACTTTATTGCCATGGAGCATTGCAAGTTTTACATTCTTTTGATTAATATTTACGTATAATTGTAAATTTGATATTTTGTCCTATATTCACACCTAACTATTCATACTTTTTATTTTTTCTGTAAATTCAATGCAAAACCTTATTCAGTAGCAATGAAAATCTATCTGCTATCTGTTTTTTTTAAACAGATACTACTTATTCTGTTAATTATTAATAATTCCTTTGAGATATGATTGATTCAATATAAAACTTGTAGAATTTTTGCCCAATATTTTTGTTTCATTTTATATTTATCTACCATCAGTCAATCACATAAATTTGAAATTGGATATTGTTTTTCGATTGTAAAATGAAAGTACAATATAAAGTTTTGAATACAATCGTCATGGAAATGCCTACTCGCTCAGCGAAACCGGTGCCGTGATGTTTTGACTGAATGTGGATTATGTATACATGTCATTAAAACCAATATATTTTACAAAGAATTATTAAAAACTGAAGTCTTCCTCGTAATCGAGCATTTAAGAAATCTGTTAATTAATATTTTCTATAAATGTATTGTACGTTTCAAGTATTGTGCCTCAAGTTCTGTCCTCGTTACCGGGATGTATTGTTTTCTATCGTTTTCCGTTATGCTGTAGTCAACTGCATTATGAATATTTATCCAATTGGAAATACCTTTGTGGACATTTGGTGGAATGTATTAAATTCTAAAATATTCAAAATCTGTATTAAATGTTAAGCATTAACTTAACCAAAATAATGATATTTTTAATGAAAAAACTCAAGTCATTCATTTCACGAGTTGACCAATCCGAATCGATTTCACGTTACATACTGTGCAAACTGTGCAAAATGCTATGATTTATTTATATTTAGCCTCACAATTATTGAAAATTACTCGAGATGATACCGAGGACAGCTATCACAAAATCTCAAATACTAAATTGAAAAAATAATCATTTGATATTGACCTTGCAAGGACACCTTCTTATTAAAGCGAAGTAAACTGAGTTATAAACAGAAGATGAGACAAGATGGATTCTTGTGGGGCATATTGAATACAGCATTTATCAGACTCTACTGACCCCTCGTGTGTATTACTTTTGTATAGAGATTTGAGTTTTAGTGATATTCCTTGAATTTTAACTATTCCAAGTGATGTCGAGTTTTTCCGATATACAGCAAAGCCTTGATATTACACATGCGCACAGGGAGGTATCTGTTGAAGCCAAAGGTCGTTTTAAAATAAAGAAAATTTTCCAAATTCACTTTTTTAAGAATGTAGAAAACAAACAACCCATATTTACAATGCCAGTGAAATTTCTAGAGGTAAAGAAAAATATTACACTCAAAAAAGTATATACGGAATGGATGTTGTGTAGATGATATGTTGGTTAGCATGTCAAATCATTGGCCAGCGCATGCTTAAACTGCTTCATCTGTATGATGTGTTAATCATGCACATAATATTGTCAACAAGCGATTACATTACTCTTGAATTTAAACACGTATAACAGTATCTTTAAACAATTTTCACATCTGGCAAGAAATTTTGCCAATTTAATTCAATATTAACCCGGTGGTAATTCGTGGTTTTACCGTACTGTAATAAATGTTAACTATGTTATTATTGAATGTTCCCATGATAATTTTGCAATATTGTGATTGCATTTCGCACATTACATTTGATAGATTTAAATGCTTTGTACACTTTTAGATGAAGCGACCGTTGAGAGGCTAGTATAAATTGTGACTGATTCAAATTTATTTCAAAATTGTCAATCTATTACGGTGATGGGTAACCTGATGGGCGTGTCAAAATTCTGAAAAAAACCTGGCTTGACTGGGTGCTGTGTCACATCTAGCAGTGTAGCTGTATCACATTTTTTGCAGCCTTGGTGAATATTTTTCGTTATGGGGGGAAGATCGTCCGTAAACGATGCGTGTCACCTAAAATGTTTTGCCGTCATAAGTTAACCCTCACTGGTCTATTACATACTAATATAAAAGGTAAAACCTGTCTCTTACAATGCAATTTGTAAAATAATAAAAAAAAAATGATAGTTTTGATCATCAAAAAGTTAAAAAATTACATTGTGTGATTCATAAAAAGTTATTTATGAATTCCATAAATAAATTTGTCCCACACCAGTTTTGAATAATATGTTTATCCTAGGAATACGATTTGTTGTTGGTGAGGAAATAAGTAATTAGAGATATTCTTTGTAATTCTAGTTATTTAATTTAATGTCATATTATATAATTGAAATATTGACATATGTGTAAATAGACAAGTATTTAATTGTATATCATATAAAATATCTTACATGTGTCATTTTTATTTAAGATAACGATTTAAGATCTGTCATTCCATATTTATTCGTTAGCTGTTTCAAAATTGAAGTCATGCATTAACAAACACCTAGTTATACATTATTAGTGTTAATTTAAGATTTTTTTAAAAATGCTGTCTTCCAAGTCAGGTTTTTGTCTAACTGACTTTGTTTAGATTTTTTCACGTCGAGATATTACGCTGTATATGTATGGTTTGCAGGTTGCTTTGCATTATTCAAGTGCCACAAAATGCTCACATTGAAATATGTATTTCATATAAGCCTAAACCAAAGAAAAACATTTTAATACAGTATCAAAGTAATGTTTATTTGATAGGTATAAAAAAGATGCAACCTTTTGTCCATGTTCAAATGAAATTTTAAGAACTATGGAGATGTCATTTTTATTATTTAGTCAAACGTATCTTTTGTATATATCAATGTTCACTGAAGAGGTATGTTTAATATTTTTGAAACGCTTCGTCGTCTGTATAACTATTGATAACGAGGGAAAGTTCTTCTTTGACGCTGTAGAGTTTTTGAAATCAAAGTGTAATGAAATTGTCTCATCGAAATCGAGTAACGATAGGCAAGAGTTTCATAACAATATGTACGAATATGATATTTCTTATCATTCAGGTCACATGTGTAATGTATTGAAAAACATATAAGAATTTCTATGGAATTCTTGCAATTGTCGAATAATTTATTCGTTTAAGCATGATATTAGAAAAATTATATGAACAAGCAGCGTAAAGAGCTGTTTTAATAATTTTACTTTTTGATGAAAGCATTTTAAAATTTCTGTGAAAACTGATATTGTACGTCTCAATTTGAACAATTTAGAATCTCTCCCATTTATAAGTGTAGGTTGTGCCATAAGGCTTGCGTGATTAATTCAGAAATTATTTTTTTGTATAACGAATCATTAAAACCTGATTTAAAATGTACAATAAATACAAAACCAAAAACTTTGTAAATATTGTGCATACGTGAAGTGTCTGTAATTTATTTTTCTTTTGCAAGGTTGGTGAACTTATAACCGTTAGGTTTTTGGTAACGATAAGTAGGTATATTTTTTTATTTCACTTTTTAAATTTCGCTAATGGAATGGAAATCATTTTATTAGACAGCCAAAATAATTATGTACTGAATTAAAATCATAATCTTCTACCAGTAAAATATATTGCAGATTCATGATTTTCTTTCGATTCCATGAATGTATATGAACATTTCACTGATTAAGAAAGTTTTCATTGATTAAATAAAAATGTTGATTATTATCACCCGAGGTGAAAGTATTCTTTACTGATACCTATATTATTATTTATACACTGTTTGAAAAGTTTTATTAAGAATATTATTGTATATTGGTTAAAATAATTGTAAAATATTAAATATTTGTAAATAAACCATCAATTATTTTTATAATTCACTATACCAAAAGATTTTATATGCTATCCACATCCCTTCTAAATTAATAGAATACAAAACCAGAATTAAAGAAGTTTCACTATTTTCAAGAACAAAGCATGATGGGAATAGTTCTTTAACCTTTATCCGCCCGCACGCTTTGGGTATTAGTAGTAGTTCACAGCCCTAGTAGTTTTTCTCAAAATTTATTTTGAAATTGGTCAGTTTCAAAAATAACCAATTTAATTGAAGTCATTACTTATTTAATCTAATATCCATATTTTGTATACTGTTATTGTAAATCTATGTAATCCTGTCGCGATACTCACTGGTCCCTCTAGGAAATGCTGGGCGAAGACAGACAAAATATGGACCTTATTTGGACCACTGGGCATTTAAAGATTGATAACAAGGAAGAATATATGGCGACCGTGCGTTGCCTTCAGAAATCTCTGTCATCTGTGAATTACAACATAAAGAGGAATACAAATCGATAAAACAGAAATGATTAGAAAGTTTTGATTATAGTTTATTTTTATTTCATTCAGGGTTGTGAAGTTTTTTTAAAAAATGTTACATATGAACTTCATTCCAAATTATATTATAAAATAACATTAAATTCTTTGCAAATGAATTAAATAGTAATCGTCGCAAGAAAATACCTAAATGCATATAATTTACATTAAGAACTGTACTAAATAAAACTTTTAATTAAAATAACAAAATGAAAATTTGAATACTCCAATGTTGAATATGTTCAGAAGTTAACAACTCGTAACCACCATTTTCACTTATTTATAGGAGAGCATTAAAACTGATTAAAATGAATGTCGTCGGCTTCCATGCCGGACCTTACGGGTTTGAACCTTTAAATTGATTTATCGCTTTTCTGTTTGAAGGCATGGATGTGATTTCTAAAAATTCCCCTCAACTATTCTAATCCTAAAATAAGGGTGCGTAGCTAGAGTGATTACCCATCCAGTAGCCCTATCCTTTCCATCCCTATTCTATTAAAAAAAAAAGAGGTTGAGCAACTGAGTAACAAGCGGTTCTTGTAGAAAAAAGAATCTTCTGTTGAGATACCTCTATTAAAAAGTCATATGTTCAATATTGGGAGCGGACATGGACGAAAAATAACATTTTCTTGAAATATTGAACCAATCTATTATTATTTATCAGAAAGTAGAAATATATTTTTGAAATATTGAAATTATTGATAAAAATATACTGTGTGGTCAGTGTGATTTTAGGTATAAATAATTACAAGTAGATTTACATAATCTCTCATGTTACATAGATGTTTCAATTGATATTTCACTTAGTGTGGTCATAATTTACCGTACGCATTAATGTTTTAATCAATATTTTTTTTTTCTAAAAAAGAGTATAAACAAAAATAAACTGACTTTTATATCTATTTTCTGATTACCTTTTATATCTCTTCAGAATACTATAATATATTGTAATCGATATTAGGTTGGATGCAAATGTTTTAATTAAGGTTTGTAAACTTTCAACATTTGTGCGTATTTATGCACAAAAAAGATCCAACCCACAACCTACAAGTTTTGAGATATTTGAGGTAATAGAAGATCGAATAAATTTAAAATCACAGCAAACTGTCAGCTTTAAAAAGTAGTTGTAAATAATAAAATGATTATTTATCTTTTTTATTATGTAAAATTTATTCTCGACTTTTTTGTTTAAGAGACTCGAATTACTGAATAATTTTTAAAAGATCCAATGAGCAAGTCAATACAAAGTTACGAATTCTCAAATTCAATATGATTCTGTGGGGAATTAAGCACATGGGAGGCCCCGACGCAATAAAATTTGGATGCCCTGTTTTTAACATAAAAACGTCAGAAAATTCCAAGTAAAATAGTAATAATAAAAAAATATGAAGAAAAAGTATATGGGTTATATTATATAAGCTATTTTTGAGGGCCCTAAAATTCCGAGGCCTCAAGCGTGCGCCTCATTCGCTTATAGGGTGATCCGCCACAGGTTACGGTTAGTCAACTTCCGACCAACAGATAATCAAATTATTTTCCTACTAAAGCTGCCTTTGAGCGAATACTTACAACTATGGATTCTGTGCCGAGACAACCTTAGAAATATTCGGGTTATTTCTTTTGAATTTCCCAAAACATGGGATAAGCTAAAATATAACGAAATTTTTGTATACATCTTACTAAACATAGTATACACCCAATCATCTTTTTTACGGGACATATGTTTCATACAAAAAAATAACGAGGCGCGAACTTCTATTTTATCACTTTTAGGGAGTTCACTGTCAATACTTGGTGGAAAAGCATTATATTAATAAAAACATAATATTCCTTTGTACTTTATTCCACTTTATTTAATAGGTCAGGACCGGTTTCGCTCATTACGAGCTTTGTCAACTGATAAGAAATATAATTTAACGATACTATTTAACAATGCTATCTAACAACTTTTTTGTATAAATAACATTGTTAAATTATGTTTCTTATCAGTTGACAATGCTCGCAATGAGCGAAACCGGTCCTGACCTATTAAATAAAGTACAAAGGAATGTTGTGTTTTTATTAATTCTATTGTATCGCGCGATAAATATTATATTTCTACTAAAATTTTTCATTTTATTGTGTTAAGATCTATATTTTGAAAATGAATAGCCTTCCCCCGGAATATTTTCTGGATCCGCCAGTGGGAATTATATTTTATTATTTTATTATGCGATTTTTTTACGCGCCACTTTCTGGAACCAATGTATCGCGTAAAAAAAGGATGAGGTGTATCTATGTGGGCGAATTGAGATGTCACAAAGCTCACACAATAAGTGCTTCATGCACGGTGAAAACTATGTGTATGTTTTAATTTAAAAACACTCAGTTAAAAAAAAAGTTTAGATTTCGTTTAAGTTATAACTCACTTAAGCAGGGATGGGCTGGAGGGGGCTCGCAGGGGCTCGCACGAGCCCCTTGTTAAATTTGGCTGCGGCCGGCGAGCCCCTTGTTAAAATTCTCAAATCAAATGAGTACAGAATTTCAATATTTGTTGATGGTTTCGCTGTACATATTATGAAATATAAAAAGTTGTCGCCTTTTTTAAATTCTTCGTAAAATACACTTATTTCGGGTGCATCATAAAAGAGAAAGAGATCCAACCGTTTTTTGTCTATTGTTTCGCAATGGTCAAGCAAAGATGTTTGATATTATATGGTTTCCAGATGTTTTTTTGTTTTATTTGTCTTGCATATTTCCTTACACGTTTTTTCCCTTTTACCGTATTTACTGGGCACAATTTGGTGAAGGACGAACTCTAATGTTTACCATTTGATTTATTACAGCTTTCTTCTCAGAACTACGAACATATATTATCACCGTAGAGAAAGGCAAAAACAATTAAACCTTTTAAACCAACTGAGAGTAGACAATTTAAGATTTAAATAATTTTGGGGTTTATGAGTTAATTAGAATAAAAATTATTATACATAATAATATGCATCATTGTACCTATTCACTTTGAATAAAATATACCTCATTTATTTTGATTTTTTTTTCTTTCGTTCATTTGGTGTATCAATCGAGGCAAAGGGATTTATTATCCAGTCATATTTGTTTATATTTAAGGCAGTAGCGGCCGGTCAATGTGGCATTTGATCATTGCACCCCTTGTATATGCAGGGGCGGCTATATTTCATGAAATAATATTCAAAAATAACATTTATACCATTCCATTATTCATTCATTTTGGGATATCCGCAAATTTCTGGGATTTTGAATTTCAAATTTTGGGAAGACCAAAAAAAAAAGGGGGTTTCGGGTCCCAAAATTCCTTATTAGATTTTTACTTCAGTAGTGCAAAACAGGGGGGGTCACAGAAAAATAAGACACTCAAAAGGGGCCACGGGGCCAAAAAGGTTGAGAAACACTGATCTCTAATGTATAGGCATTTTGGCTGACATTTACCGAGCCCCTTGTTAAGATTTTGGCAGCCCACCGCTGCACTTAAGTAATGATTATTTAAGCATCGAGCTCAAAAGAAAATAAGTTTTAACTAAGAAGTTGCATTGCAATTATGTCGTCATTTAAAATCATTGAAATTCCAAGCAGTTGTCTTAAATTTACATAAATTTGGCCGGAGAGTCTGTGGGTTAGAGGTTAATAGAAAGTTCAAAAACTTGTGAGAACAAATTTTCAAAGCGGGTTACCTAAGAACGGATATCTATTATATCTTTGATGTTTAATTACTTTGCAGATAACGAACTGAACAGGCAGGCAGAGAAAGCTTTCGGAAAATTATTTCCCATTAAAATTTTTGACGTTCCCCGTTCCTAATAACTTTATGATTACAATATGGATTGATTATGAATTTTATATTATTTTATGTTCATATTTTATTACTTGAATTTATTCGCAGTGAATTTTTTTTTTAAAAACTCATTTACAATATGATATTTTAACTTTTTCGAGTTACGCCATTAACGACGCTTTATTCATTATTTTTTTTATATCGAAAGCTTTCATCTTATTATGTAGGATCTTTACTTTCAAATTTAATGGCCATCCCCTGGCATATATTCTGGATCCGTCAGTGCTATAATACAATTTGAACTATACGAAGTAATACTTAAAACAATCAAATGTTAGTTCACATACATACTTATATAATATAATGTAGCGATACGCAATGTACCATAAAGTAATACATATCAATTGTTCCAAGATTACTGAAAAAGTATGTTTATTTTCTTCGTTCCAATTCCTTGTTTCAACCCGTCGCCGACAATTGAGGTTACTATTTGCAAACCCGGCTCGTTTCATAATAGTGGAAAAATGAATCTTGAATTTCATTTTGTAAAACAATATACTTACACTTTAAAAGTATTTTGAGTTTTACATCACCTTAGAATGCTATTTTGTATGTTATCGAGACAGGTTTTAGACTGTTTCTAAAAATACCTAAAAAATATATTCATATTAACTAAATTACACAAGCCCCTCCGAGTCCCTTCTAGGCCACCAATGTGCGACAGTCCTAGTGAGATATTATGTTCACTTGATTGTTAATAAAATGAGTACGGTTCAATATTAGAAAAGTATTTTATTCTATGATATACGTAACTCTCTAAATGAGAAACGAGTGCTTTGAATTGAAAAATAAAAGTAATAAATAATATTCATTATTACAGAATATTAATGAGTATTATTCTTTATTTGTCTAAAATAACATTAAATTAATTCCTAAAAAACCCAAGTAATTTTGTCAAACGTAGTCCTTCTTTACTGTAGCATTGAAGCAATTAATTTAATTCCCACTGGGAGCTATGTTATCCGTCTACAAAGGTTTTCGATTCGAGAGAAAAGACAATTTTAAATTGTTGAGAATCGTCAGTCAAGTAAAAGAAATTCCACAAAGCACAATAAAACCACTAATCGATACTAAAAGAGGGTTGATAAAATAAATTAAATTTCGTCCCTTGGGCCTTGATGTTCATTTCTTTTTGATAAAAAACGAAGGTTTTCTTATTATAACAATTATTCACAAAATTCAATGTTTAAACTTAGTAAGCCTAGTAAAAAACGAATGAGTCAGAAAACGCTAGAAAAATCTATTATTATTTTTATTTTTATTACACAAAAGCACTTGTTATAATTAATACTAAACTCAATACGCTTGGTGTGAGACAGTATCTTCTCGAATTGATCTCGAGTGACTATAATTATCATCGAGTTTATCTTGTATGTATTTATTGTATGTATGTATTGACTTATCTTGTATGTATGTATTGACTTTAATTTTCAAATAGTTGCAGAATTGACATTATATGGCTAGGTTGAATACTTGTTTTAAAATAATATTTTAATAGAATAAATTATGTAAATCACAATTGAGTATTGCATTACCAGTTATACCGAAACCACAATCCCGGTATTTCGACTGACTTTACGATACCTAAACATCGGGATTGGAAATGCAAAACACGGTATCACATCATATTACTTTAAGTCCAACACAAGTTGAATCTAATAGGGCCCTTTTCGCATTTGTACTTATTTGCACGATTCCAGCATCAGGTGAGATCATTCGGTGAACTATGCTTTAAAATAAATAATAATCTGCTTGCAAAGTAGAGTTTATGGACTTCTAATGGATTTTCAACATAAGAGAACTACTTGTTACTCAGTTGCTCAACATCTTTTTTTTAAAAGATAGTAGGGAATTTCAAAGAATTTCAAAGAATTCAAGACATCACATACATCCATGCCTGTGGACAGAAATCCATAAATCAATTGAAAACAAATTAAAAAAAAACTACCCGTACTGGGATTCGAATTCGTGACCTCCGCAACTGAAGCCAACGACATTGATCAGTCGACCACGCAGCCAGCTTAATAAACCTATTTAAACACTTTTTTGTAGTGATTCCATATTTTTTTATTGAAGATCAGGACCGCTTTCTCTGAACACAAAAATTGCCAGTTGATTTGGTAAAAAGCATTTTCACCAATAATTGACAATGAAAACGTTAAAATTTATTTTTATTTATGTTTGTAATACCGACATAGTATTTTGTAATACTTGTTCGGTATTGAAATTATTTGTCTCAATTTTATGTTATCGTATTATTATTCATATGTTATTTATAATATACGTGGCTTTAACTTTTTACATCAATATGAAACCTTTTGAACTGTGGAATTGTGATTTGTAAATTGTTTACGTAAAGCTATAGAAAATAAAAGAGAGTTTTGTTTTATATTAAATGGAAATTGAAGCAAGGTTGTAGTATTGGATTTATTGACTGGTGCAAAAGGAAGCCTCATTTGTGTTATTACTTCCTTCAGCATCATTACACTAACAATGCATATGGTGATATTATATTATATAATATATCATGTACTATATTTTGTATATAAGGAAAAGGAATCTAGGCAAAAATAATGCTTCATACTTTATAGATATTTTACCAATTGGAGTGTAATAAACCAATCTTTCCGATAATGCCAACATCTCGTATTCTCATATTTATCATTTTTTATTCACTGATTTATAATGTTATTTAGGTATTTTTTTTTTATTTCTAGGAAAATCTGGATTACATATTGTATAATAATAATTCAAAAGTTATTATTTATGCATACGTATTCGATGAAGATTTTCGTTTTCATTCATTCATATAAAATTTTTAGAATACATAAAATACAAATTTCGTTTTAAGTAATAATTCGATATATTTACATTCTAATTATTTGTTTGTATAATATTATCTCCATATTATAATCATATGCTTACCATATAAAATTCTCTTTATGTCGCTAAGCCGTTCTAAAAATATATGAATGTTTTTCTTCAACCCTAGTACCTACCAATTCTCTATCCGATTTTAAAAACGATTTACTTAGCTACTGGTCTTTCCTAACCAAATCCTTAATGTCTTACCGTCTCAGAAGAAAGGTTAAGCGACTTACTAGCCAGTTCCAGTTAAACCAAATCTGGAAAACATTATCACGAAAACAGTCGCGAGGGAATTGCAATGATTGAAATTGATACGAGATCATGAAAATAAACACCTAAGTCTTAAGATAACAACATACATAAATTTTACTAAACAAATTAGAGTTTTATGATAGAGTAGAGTATATGTTTATAAGAGAAGTCTTTGTGTGAAATATCTAGTTGTATTATATTACTAACATTAAAATTTATTCAATTTTTCGATTTTATTATAAATATAAATTTTAACATTCGGTGGGTTATAACTTATAATTTATCAGGTCAAAGTATTTTTTGCTTATTTTAACTTACAGGTTTCTTGATCTTTTCATACAGCTTGGAAGTTTTATTTAACTTTTGTTAGATTGCAGAAAGCTGTGATATAAAGTTTTATATTTCGTCGTCAAAATGACTAAGTTCAATTGGTTTACTAGAATGAGAGCGACTATTTGGGCCAGAAGCCCTTCATTCCCCGGTAACTTTTTGAGGCCGTATTTTGAAAAGATACACAGAGTAAAATTGGGAGCTTAGTTAGGCAGTAACTCATTCGTTTGACGGCTAACTTTTCAATTATACTCGATTGTACAGCGGGATTTTCAAAATATTACGGAAAATGGCTCTCGTAGTATTTACAATTTATATTTTTATATATTTATTTATCCACCTCACTATGTTATTTTATCTTCCGGGGTGGGTAAATTTTTTTTTTTTTATTAAATTTATAATATACATATACATACTTACTTAACGAATTAGAAAGCGTTTAAATATATTTTTAAAGGGACATGATCGATTTATTTGATAGAATCCTGATTTCTAGTGTGCGCTGTTTTCAGATAACGTCTTCTCTTTAATATGGGACAAAAACTGATAACTTTGATATTCAACTGGTTGTGTAACTTGGTGTAACACTTGTTTCATCTTATTGAGGAGTTATCTTATTTTATCTATTACTGTTTTTTTTACCTGCCGTAAGGTTAAATCATAATCATAAAATCATAATATATATTATATTAAACAGTTCCGGAATTAAAAATTAAGGAATTCAACGTACAATGTTTATATATTAATTATATTGAAATTTATGAGATATTACTAATTTTCTATTTGTGGTTTTTTATATGTGCTTTTAATAACCCAACTAAGAAGAAAAATGATAAACTATCTTGTTACTCTTTTAGGTATCAATAATTGCAATATGGTTTTCATTGTTACGTCTATCACTCTAGGTTGGGATAAAATCGGCTTTAATTTTAGTTGTAAACTAGAATTCGTTATCAGTTCAGTAAAATTCATAATATTAGATGACACACTAATAATGAATGCAATTTCAATTATAAGCGGTTGGTTATTGAAAAATTAGTTTAATGAAATGAAATGGAAGACATATTTTCTCCACAAAAATGATTGTTGGAATAAGCCAAGGAAGAAAGTTGTGCAAAGCTTTTTATATTACCATTATTATCAATCATGCTGGGTTGTACTATCCTTCTTTTGGTTCTAAAGAAGTCAACGAAATAAAAAAAGCTTTTAAGAACATACTAAGGTTGCGCTTTTCTACAATCGTAAATGTAAAAATACTCGTATAACGCAGCAAATAATATGGAACCTCGATGTAAAAGGTTTTTAATGTCCTTATTTAAACCAGAAATTTATGCCTATTGTTTTTTGAAATATTTACGGCATAATGTCTGAAAAATTCAAATTAGGAAAAATATAGCATGCGATGTTTGCAACACACATAAATATATACAACAAATAATCAATAATTTTACTTTAAATCAAAATATATATTTAATACAATTTGTTTTTTATAAAATCATTTGATCAATCATAATTATTGATTTTTTGAGAAAGAGAACGGACTCTCGGAGAAAGAAATAAATTTTTATTAAAACTATTTCTTGGTCAATAACATTTCCAGCACTTGTGAAATATTGGCAATGTGGGATAAATAGTCGATTTAAATTCTAATTGTAAAATAAGCCCATAAATTATTGACGAACGATCTAAAATGACAATCAGTACACATTAGAATGTTCATTTCAGTTTTCCAGAAGGTTAGTACTTTAAAGATAATTTTTAATCCATGTCCGTTCTTAATGTGGAGCATATGGTCCTCCCAATTGTGGTATCTTAACAGAAGTTTTTCTATTAGAAGTGTTTGTTACTCAATCACTCAACCTCTCATTTTCGAAAAGAGTAGTAGGGGTAGAAAGGATTGGGCTGGACAGGACTAGTTGTTGGCTAACCTCTCTCGCTACACTCTGTTATTATAGGATTGGAATGATGAGAGAGAATTTTTAGACATCACAAACATCTATGCCTTCGAATAGAAATCGAAAAATCGAACCCGTGAGGTCCGGCATGGAAGTGAACGACGTCGACCACTGTGCTAAAATACCTGACTGATTTTTTTAAGAACGAGGTAAACTATTATTTTTATGAATAAAAAACGCACACATAAATTTAAAATTGTGTTTATTTTAACATTTGTATTTCTGGGTACATTTTAATCTTGTTTGAAAACAGCGATATGTAAACTACATAAATTAATTTCAAATATGACAGAAGGTATGTTAACATACATGTTTTGCAAAAAGTGAATTTAACAACCCACAACAATTAAAAATTGTCTAGTAGTTAAAGATACAACGACGAAAAAAATGTTTTTTTTTGAGTTTTTAATTTGTGAATTATTTCTAATAGATAATCGAAGACAATCGATACGAGATCTCGTCTTCATAAAACAATCGAATATTGATTTAACTACAGTATTTCCTCGACAATAAGATATATTTTTAAACAATTTAATGTACTTTCAGCAAATTCGATATAAAATTATGTTACCCAAGTTAATTTTAAGTTACGTTACTTGTTTATCTTCATGTTATTGACTAGTAAGTAGTAATGCATAAAAAAGAAATATTCATTCAAAGAAATTCTATTATTGGAACAATGTTTTGAAAAATCCTCACAGATTACTTTTTGAATAATAAACATAATAGCTTTTCCTTTATTCTTCACTTTAAAACCTTTCTTAAAGCTCTTTTTATTTGTTTAAGTGGGAAACGTGTTGCTGTGTTTTGATGGAGGACTTTACAGTTTTTCTTTGCTACACAAGAATAAGGGGTTTAAGTTTTTACGTCTTGATCATAAGAAAACACTTTTCGGATATGAGGAAGATGCATTGTATGTAACAAGAAGAATGTTAATAAAAAATAATGTATATAAATAGCGATCATATTTAATTTATGGCTAAAAAATGTTGGATTCAAATTGTATATTGTTACCTTTTTCATTTTGAATTTGATTGGTTCCCAAAGCGTTAAAAATGACGATCAATAAAAGAGGTTATCAGTCATCACTCATCACCCATTTCATGCGATGAAGTACTCTCAGATACAACATTTCTTGGGGTCTATACGACATACACCCCAAATGATGATCTATAATTTTGAAATTGTCATGCCATTTTCTTCTTAATACTAGTATGTTTAAGATCACGGCCAATGCTGAAACTGTGATGTTGACACATCTATCGATGAGAAAGTTTTGAAAAATATTTGTGTTATTGATTAAAATCCACCAAAAACCCTTTCGCCTTATGACAGTTACTTCTGGACATATGACGGTGTTCCAATCTGTCATTTTTGTAACTTTATGTAAAAAATAAACTAAAAAAAGATTCATGGTGCTGTATGCATTATAATTAGAGTTTAAATATAAATAAAAAAAATACAATTTAAATGCCGTTTCTCGGCACTATCCTGATGTGTCTACATGTGCTCTACTTTGGATTGCTGTCTCTCGAGATTTACCAGTATGTGCAGTATTTGTGTTTTTTTTTGTCGTCGAGACGTGACCAGTGGATGGGAACCTGCGGCCTCTTGGCTACTCTGGTGCAGCCTTTTGACTTGATCAAATTATTTACTTTAATCAATAAATTATACGCAAGCGTTTGGAAAAAGAGCGTACTCAACCAATTATACGTTTCATAGTCGAAAAAAGGGGCCATGTGGCATTTAGAAATGAAAAGGTTCCCTGTAGAATAAAAAGTAGAGACCAGTAGTATTTTTAGCATTTATTTCTCAGAAATTTGGCATTCTGATTTTCAATATTAGCTAGTTATAGTATCAACTTTATTATATGTCAATTTCAATACATTTTGAAATCACTTATTATGTTACATAACGATATTTGTAACTTATTTATATACAATATAAAAATACATCTGTTACCACTAAATTATATTGACTAAAGAATTTTTCGGCATTTACACTATTAGCCGGGCACCAAATTGATTTAGAATTGGCACAACTAAACTTGTCAAACAAGTCGGAACGGGCGACACATTGTGTGCGCTAAGCAGAGATGCCTGCATAAAAATGTGGCCATGGCAATGAAGAAAATAATAAAAAAAAAATTTTTACGTTAGTTATAAGTAATACCGAACTAATCTTGAAAGTTTTCAACATTTTAACGAGTTATGCTATATATGTATATTATAATAATTTATAAAAGTCAACTTACTTTAGACACCACCGATCAAATCAGCTTAAACATCAATATATTGAAATAAAAATGATAAATACAAAAATAGAACGCTGGACGGTATATTTTGGGATTTAACAAGATAATATATCTTTGACATTAAATTAAATATTGCTCTTAACTTAGTGTGAAGTATAAAATATGTTTTTTTTTATAAAAATGTTAAATAAATTCAAAGTCAATTAATATTGCAGTATTTTATGTGTAATATAATAACTGTCCTAAACTTCTTCGAAGTGATGCTGTATATAAAACAAAAGCGTTATTTACTTCCAATAAGATAATCAACTAAAGATTGATGGCGAAAGTTTACGAATATTTGAAATTTATTAATAAAGTTATAACAAAATTTTACGAAAACTGCTCTGAGGTTGCGTTAATTTGACAAATAGTATATGGCTGTTCAAGAAGGTAATAAATAACAATAATATGCTATAAACTGTCTAATATTTTTAATATGTAATCTAAGTCAAGGTTTTCAAAAGGATAAAATCTAAAAAGAAAATATGCAAATTAAAATGCATATAATGTAAAATTATATAGGTTTTTTTTGCCATTGATTTCATTAAAAAACTTATTTGGCATTGCTATTAAATCGATAAAAGCTATGGTAGTAAATATTTAGATTTATTAAATGGCACCCATGCTCAACAAGAATTACAAACACCCGTAACCAAGACCTACAGTGAATAATTGAAAAAAAACCTAAGATATTGGTCTCACCTGGACTTAAAATAAAGCACACCTGAACAGATGAAGTGTTAATCCCTTACTAAAATACAACAAAAAGCTGACTAAGATATATACAGCGAACAGGAAAAATGGCTCTGCAATATAGACCAGTGTTTTTCAATCTGTATCACACCTGCCGAGCAGTAAAAATTGGAAAAAAATCACGGACCACTGCAAACCTCTATTTTTACAGTATTATATGTATTGGTTTACAAACCTTATATAATAATACACACACATAACATATACCACATAATATAACAGTCGAATTTCAAATGTTTCTGTAAGTAGACCAATGAAAACTTTCGGAGGACTAGCAACATCGGTTGGAATACACCGCTCCATAATATTTCTCAAACTCGTTCGATATAACGACTTGGCTGCATCTAAAGAAATAAACGAGACATAGAAATGATAAATTTTTATCCCATTTTACTTTCTGCAATTATAACGTTATAACACATCAGAATACACCCTGTGGGAAGAGCGTGAAAGGGTGGTGGTGGCTACAGCATTAGCGAAGCACTTTAGAGAATATATTCATGTCTAATTTAATAAAATTTTCAGCTGACGTAACGGGTACTAAATAAATTTATGATACGGATTTTATATATTGCAGCTATCGTGATCTGAATAGAGAAATATTTGATGCGACAGCCTTTTGTTGTTTTCTTTACTTATAATGTAGTTTGATTATATGTTGGTCTGAGCGAGTCTGATCGTAAAATTTTGCAATGTTAATCATGCTCAATTTTATGTATCTGTCCCATGCCGGAATAGGGTTGTCAACTGTTTTCGTAAAACATCACGAGAATGTGGCTCAAAAGAGGCATCGAAACGATACGAATAAAAATCGCTATTGATTTTAAAAATAAACAATCGGTCGGGACGTTCGGCAACCCTATACGAGAGAAACTAATCGAATTCGCAGTTAATATCCCAGATATTTCTACTACATTGAAAGAAGTACACAAACAATCTCCAGTATAAGTATATCGTATATCAGACCTGAGCAAACTTTTTTGGTTAGGGGCCATATTATAAATTCAAAATGAACGATCAACCGCAAGTTAAATAGACATTATTTACCATCATCAAAAAAGAATTTCAGCATAAAAATATAAGCGATTCTTTTAAAAATAACCACCATTTTACGAAGGTCAGGTTGCACAAACACGTGTCTAAGCCGACAATATAGGCAGATAGTCGAAGCTTTTGTGCGTTTGATTTTTAGTTATGAGATCACAAGATCAAATCTCCGAATGGACACTTTTGTTCATTGATTTTTCAATCCATTTATGGATTTTTTTCCAAAGACAAACGATGAGAACGAATAGTTAAATACTTCTTAGCTGTATCATTCTTTCTATAGTCGCTGAAGAGAGGTTGAGCAACTGGCTTACAACCAACTCTTTTTAACCATCTTCTGTGGATATACCTAATGAGGAGTCCAAACACAATAAATTAAATTCTTAATTCTGTGAAATACAAGATTTATCAATTAAATAAAAATCCCTGAGATAATTTTCATAGTTGAAAGTAAACATAACATAATAATGAGTGGCTGTGATGGAAAAAGAAATGTGGTAACCCTATAACTCATACAACATAACCCTATTATATTTTATAATTCGTACATAACCAAAATTGATTGATTATTGATTTATTTTAACCTATAATGCATTATCTTTTTTCATTGAGCGATTTTTATGTCACACGCATAAGATATTTAGAAAACCAATGATTTTTAAACAACAGACTGTGTAAAGTTTTACTTTTAAATAATTCATCATTGCACCGTATATTGAATTTTAGACAAAACTGAAACCACGTTTACCATTTAATCGTGTATCTGTATTATTTTATAATATACAAAAAAATGAACATGGGGATTGTTAACATAAATTATAGAAACCTCTAAGTTCAACCATTTTGTCGTAACCGGAAATTTGTTTGTGCAAACAACAGTATAGAGAAAAAGAATTTTGTTTTCACATACTGACGGTCTTCGGTAAGAATTAAAATGGACGCCGCAGCAAAGGTGTCGAATAAATAATATAATTCTATCATGATTAAATGTAAAAATTCTCAATTCAAAAATTATAATGAATTTAGAATTGTAAGTAATATAATAAAACAAGAAATAAATAAAGTCCAACTTGAATAGATAATCAATTTTCAAAATTATAGATCGTTTTTTATGAAAGATGTTTAATAAGAATGATATTTTTTAATTAAAACGTTGATTGCGATTTACATTACCTCCGGTCGTGTCTGCTTTGATATTTAAAAAACAGTGATTAAACGATATTTATATTTTTTAAAAATAAATAATTAGGGTTATGAAGGTAAGACCGTTAATACGAGTTAACCTTAAAAATGTTTTACCTCATTTGATGTATTAAATTAAAAAAAAATACGCAAAAGAAACAAGATGAAAAGATAACGAAAATTTTTGTAAATAAGAAAGAGAGATTTTGTTAATATGAAATTTATACAAACAATTTAGCTGGTTATTTTTGTTTTTAATCAAATCCTTTTTTATAACAGTTATTTAGTCATTTCGGAGTGAGAGTGTGTGTACGGCTACAGTAGTTTATTACTAGTAAAATTTTATCTCTTTGAATGACAAAAAGGCAATATATCGATGTAAAATCAGAAATGATCTAGTAAATGTGTCAAATATTTCAGCAAACACCAAAATTTCCAACGTTCCAACGTCTCTCCATGACCACTGGCGCGACAGAACGCTGTCGCGTAAATTTCCTCATCTCTGAGTTCCTCACGAAATAAAGTAACCACACCTCACCCCCATTATCTGACGTAAATATCTATTATCGATGCTTAGTATACGGTTTTTCTGAGTCTTCGTCAGATGCCATGATTCGCTACCGTAAAGCAGCTCTCATAGAATGCAAGTGTTGATCAAAGGCGTTTAGTTTAATAATAAATAGGTCGCAACTAAATCCTTTCTCAATTTATTATTAATTGCAACTCTTTCAAAGTTCTTTGTTAGTATATTATCAATAGTTCAATATTTCTTACTATCGATACTATGATAGCTGTTTTATAAATTTCATTGTCAAATGGTTTATACTTCATGGTTTATTTAACATGATATGTTTTATTAATTTCCTAATAAATTAAAGAAAAACCTAGCACTCTCCTTTTTGTAATTTCCATTGCCATACGCTTGATCGGTTATGTCGAGTACCGCTGTTCCGAGAAACGTTAAAAACGATTGTAGTAACTCAAGGAAGCCTTCTAATTTTCTCTTCAGTAATATGAGTCTTGTATGTCGTAGCACTAGCATTTGTGGTGGTTTTCGTTATCACTCATTGTTTATGTGAATCAACAAATGTGCGTGGGTTTCAACTATAAAAAAGGAAGTAAAATGAGTGAGAGAAAAAATGACTCATTTAACTCTACAAGGACGAGCGTGACCATATGGTCACAGTAAAAACCGTTGTCTATCGATTCCACTATTAATCTTTTTCTACCTGAATATATTTGCTTTTGCTCATATTTGCTTAAGAAGGGTACTTCAGTTAGTCATCAGCCGTTGAGATAGAAACGGCCACCAAAAGCACATGCGATTATTTGAATTTCCGTTTTTTTTAAATTTACTTTTTGAAACAGTTAGTTATTTTTTTATCAAAACATCAAATTATATGCAGTTATTTTGCTAATATATTTGTATTGAAATTATGATGATCTAAAAGGTCAAATTGTAAATATTTAAAAAAAAACACGTTTAGCTATATTTCAACCCCGAATGTTTGCGTGCCCATACGGTCAGGCTCGTCTTTACTACTGTCCGTACACAATAGTACACGGTAATAAAAGGATGAGCAAAGCCATATATTCATGCGGGTTTTCTATACAACGACTTTGCGTTTTTTTTTAAATTTTTCTTAGGAATGAAAGTTATCCGTGACTTCAATATGGCTTAATTTTTTTTTTTTTTTTTGGAAAAAAGCTCTCCTGTCTGGAGGGTTAAAGCTTAATATGTATATATGTGCTTTACCGAAACTAAATTTCTGGTAATATTTTTGTAATCTTATGACATTTTAAAACCCCATAGAACATTAGTATTTATTTATACAAAATACAAGAACCCAAACTGGTTTGTTTATTAAAACTTTATATATTAATCGACTAGAGCTTCAGGTCAAACCAAATACACTCGTCTGTTTTCAAACTTTTGTGACATGCCCCAAAATGTTACAAACTTGTGTCATAGAACGACCATTACACGCTGTTCTTTTAGAGAAGTCGCACATTGTCACGGGAGTAATGTTGTCATAATACATTAACCGCCATGGCAGTCTGTTATTATTTAGAAGAATTATCAGTTGTTTTTGAGCTTTTCTCGCAGAACTAACAAAGTTTTAAAATAAAATTCCACACATTCTCACGAATTGTTTTCAAAACACTTTGCACTTATTTAAAATTTCGTAGGTATAAATTTGATAGAAGCAAGCCCTAGATTAACTGATTTAGTTTTGAATTCTGCCAGCGGCCAAGTTATAATAGTAGATTAATAGTAGCGAGCATCTTAATTACACACATTTAAGTACGTGTCCGCCAGTACTGGATTGGCGATCACTGCCGTATTAAGTAATAATACAAGATTTGATATTTTATTTGATAAAATTCCTTAAAAAGATACAATCTATCTTAATTCAGTCAGGATTAAACAAAGAATTCCATTTTTGCGGCGGACCCTTAAATATTGAAAACTATTTATTTTTACGTCCAATTTTGAATTATTCTCTAAAAGGACTTTCTTGAGTGGGTGTTTTCCGATGAACCTATTTTCGGGCAAATAAATTGAACTGTGTGGGCTTAATGCTTTCTGTTACGGCTTAATTTAGCTTATTTGGAAGTAATGTATTATCAATGTAGCTTATACATCTTACAAGCCATACCATTAATAAAATCTAAAACAATATAGATTGTAATGTTCTATACAAGATATTATACACAAAATATTCTTGGTAAAGATCGGAAAATATTTCGTTTATGTATTATTTATGAAACTTATTATAGTAAAAGTCAGATTTTGTGTTTCTTTGATTGCCTTTAAACATAAAAATTACAATTTAAGTGTACGAGTGTCGAGTGATCAAAGTCGTCGGCTTCATACGGTTGTCACGGGACGAGTATCACCATGTTCAAAATTTGATTTCTACATTGATTTACGAAATTTTGTTTAAAGGTACGAATTTCTGTTATTTATTAAGTCCTTCTTACTCATCCAACCAGCAGTAGGCTTCTAATGCGTTAACTCGCTTAATCTCAAAGCAATTATCGGTGTTCTGGGGGAAGGAGTGAATTTTTATCACTCATATTCAATTATAAGCAATACTTAAATAAGCAATCAATTGTTACTTAATACACCCATAATATGTAAAAATATGCTATTTACCGTAAAACTATCAATGTAAATGGCTATAAATGTAATACTGTGTATACTGAAGCTGAAGTAGATAATATATAAGTCAGAGATTGCAGAGAATATTGTTTTCTCTTAAATTAACAAAGGGCTCACGAGAGTCCCTACGAGCCCCCTCCAACCCACCGCTGCATCCAAACCTAAAACAGCACGTAACAAGGAAATATTGCTAAGACAAGATTAGCTAACCAGTAGTCTTGTTAAAATTCTATTCTTCTATCTTTACTCACTACGAAAACGAAAAGATCGGGAGCGAGAGCTGATAGAGAGTGATACACTTATAGAAAAACTAAAAACTTAAGATAAGGTTCATAAATAGTGCATAGTGTGTTCATAATTGTCTACAAACAAAAATGTTGGGTTCTAAATTATTTATTTTTTGGTTTTCGTAAAGAAAATCGTTTTTATGTTCATATCCAATTCTCACACACGAGCTCAAAAAATTATTGTCATCTGCAAATCACAAAATTTCTCACATTGCATAACAGCACCATTCACTTCCGTCGATTACACCCTATGTATAGTACCATAGCAGTCTTAAGTTCCAAGCAGTGCTGTGGAAAATCAGCAAATTCTGAGCTGGCCGTTGAATCCCTGCCTTTACTAACAAATTGTATGGCGGTTATACGTAGATCAACTCTAAATTCCAATTTATGAGCTTATTTTTCGTTAAATGTAACATGTATGTTTGAAAGATTTCTCGTACGGATATTCTGTGATTCGTTAGTGTTATTAATTTACAATTTACGATACATCGGAAGGGCCATATATGCAAATTAAGTAATGATTGTAAGAAATATAGCGAATGGCAAGATATGCGACGTGTGGTAAAAACCAATAAAATTTAACTTTCCACTATTAAGTATCACAATTATATAAAATATAAATTATAAATTACATAAACGACGGTAACAAGCGGAATTCATATAATATTATATAAGGTTTTGACGCCTATTGTGATATTATGAAATACATGCTGCGTCTTTTATCATATAATAATGGCAATATACCAAGTAAATGATGATTTAATCATACAATTTTAGAAGTGCTATCCAGTTTCACTGATTTTGATACGTATGACTTGAATCTGGAAGTTGTGCGACCAGTGCCAATTTCGGTATTATCATTAACCACAAATGACGCTGTCTGTATAAAGTCCTCGTATCTGTTGAATATGTAATTTTTTTCAAAAAATCGTTGACATCTCAGTTTTTTCCGTTTTGTTAAAACACTTTGAGTTTTTTCGCATTAAAAAAGCGTATTGTATGTCAGTAATAATCATAATCTAACTTAGTCAAAAACATAAAATGTAAAATGCATCTACAAATTGTTTAAGATTGTTCCCCTAAGAAGGTATGTACTTTTTATTAGTAGCGTTGTATGCAGAGTTTATTGAGCATATTATATTTCACCTTTTCATAACGAACTGGGTCAACTATGTCTTTGAATCTATTAACATGCAAATAAGTGATTCATTCAAGTCTATTTGTCGTTTCAAAAGGTATTTTATCATGTTTATTTAAATATGGACGTTGGCAATTCGTAAAGCATTCATTCATAGTTAAATGATTGTCAATTTTATTCAGGGCCACTCATTCGAAGAATCAGGTTGTTATTAAGAAAAAGATACAATACAATATTTTATTTTATTTTGTACAAATTAATACAGACGTTGTCAGAGTATTATTTTCAGGACCGTATAAAGAATTTAAAATAAATGGCGTGCAGTTAAGAAATATACCACGTTTCAATAGCAATATTTTATTATCACGGAAAAATAAATTCTGATTCAACATTGTAACGAATGGTATTTAAAAAAAAAATATATGTTTGTATTTATCACAAAATTCTGTTTTCAGATTTACGAAATAAATTACTATTAACTCTTTTTGGAAAAATATTAAACTTTTTCAAAATAATAAATTGTATATGAGTAGTATTCAGATTGTTAGTGTTATTAGTTAATATTATTGGACTATTTAGTAAGAAAACGAAAGTGTGCCGTTTTGTAGTTTATATAAAAAACACTTGAAAAAAATCACTGGAGAAAAAAAAGACTTTTCAATCAGCGCGTTGCCAATAGCGACAACAATAAACCATAATACGTTTTTCGGGAGAAGTGATTCATTGAGACGGTTAAAGTTTGCCAAAAAACTATGTAGGCATAGGTAGAATTTTTGAGTAAATGCAATATAATATAATATATATGTATGGTATTGTTCAAATCTGAGGGACGTGGAAACATGATCCATGTTCACACATCCCACTTTTGTGTAGCTTTTTGTCTCCTGTCATATCTTTCAATATATCCATATATGCCAACAAGTAGACTGTGACAGCTATTGAAATTTTTTTTTAGGGGATTTATGTATTCTTTATAAATTAAAACTTTAGTGAGAATATTATACAACACATACTATTTTATTTTGCCAGTGTAGTTGAGCTTTGTTTTAATAAGATGAAAAATCACTTTAAAGGTGTTTACTGTCAATACTTGGTGGAATGGCATTATAATAAAAATAATAAAACATTTTTAGTACTTTTTCCACATAAAATTTATTGGATCAGGACCGGTTTACCGTTTAACAATACCAATCGTTTATCATACCTTGTTTTTCTTACATAATTTTTGTATAAATATCACTGTGTCATTGTTTTTCTTATCAGTTGACAATGCTCACAATGAGCGAAACTGGTCCTGATCCAATAAATTTTATGTGGAAAAAGTACTAAAAATGTTTTATTATTTTTATTAAGATGATTTTTTTAAACCATGTCCGCTCCCAATGTAGAGCATATGGACTCCTAATGGAGTTTATCTCAACAGAAGTGTTTCTACGAGAACTGCTTGTTACTCAGTTGCTCAATCTCTCTTTTTCCAAAGAGAGTAGGGATAGAAAGATAGGGCTAGGACAGAACTAGTTGTAAGCTAATCGCTCTCGATACGCCCGTTCATAGGATAGGATGGGTGGGAATGGGGAATTGAATACATCACATACATCCATGCCTACGAACAGAAATTCATAAATCGATCGAAAAATCAATTTATAGAACTGTCCGCACTGGGATTTGAACCCTTGCCCTTCGTAACCGAAGCCAACGACGTTGACCACTCGACCACACAGGCGGCTTGATGCTAGCAAATATTTTTTATATGTTGAAAGCTATTTTGACGTATGCCTTTAACAGAAATATGTTGAAAGATATATATACTTAGCTTTAAATAAATACTGGCTTAGAAGAGATACACAATACGTCATGTTATCCACCCAAACATTCTAATTTATATTACAAATCATTGTATTACATCTATTTACATGACTTATGTTAGTGTACCTAAGAACAATATCAAATATGAGATTATTCAAAGTAAATCAGTTTAAATTAAAGTGATATTATTAGTTACATTAGGGACTTTAGTAGCTGTGATGAGTTTATATTTGTTTGTTCAATTAGGATGTCATTGGTTTGATTATGCCTATCAATTTCTAATTGCTCAAGTGCATTTAGCTTAAGGCCTTTGCTACAAAGATGTAAACAATTTGGCTTTACAAGGTTGGTTAGCTTTATTTTCATGAAAAAAAATCATTCTGATAAATTATATTATTACATCGTCGGCACACTGGCAGAACGCGAGAATTCAAAAACCTGCTGTTTTGATTTATGAATGCAGTAAAGCTTCTAACACCGCCCGCTGTGGTCTAGTTGGATAGAGCTTGCTCTACCGATTAGGTGGGTCTGGGTTCGATTCCCGGTAAGGACAATATCAAATTGGTTTTTTTTCAATTTTAATTTGAGATCTAAGACATGGGTGTTTGTGAAGTCAATTCTCCTTGAGTTAATCTCATGTGACTTTCAAAAAATTCTCATTCGAGTATATTTCGTATGATTTTCAACTTCAAAATATTTGACGCATTGGCGTAAGCTGTAATGTCAAATATTTTTTTAAAAATTAAAAAAAAAAAAACACCTATCTTTTGAAAAAACTTGTTTAGTATTTTTACATAATTCAAACGAAATAAACATATAGACAATTCCGATAAAAGCAATTTTCGGCAGCAAAAAAACTATAAATAACTTAAAACGTTTGAACATATGAATCGAATTCGTTAGTCGTTATTGAGTTTCATGAAGTTTTTACATCGATAAGTATTAAGCATAGAGATGTTAAGATTATATAATTGTTGAAAATGACGATTACCTCAATACAAGGTTTTTCAATTTAACGCCTTCTGCCTGTATACCGAAAACATTATGTTTTGAGGTATTTAAAGTATTTAGTGATTCAAAAAAAATTCTGGCGTATAACACACTAAAAAAAGTGAATAAATAAAATATTTTTAGAAAGCTGTTCATTATAATATAAAAAAAGTCGTTATGTTCGTTTGGAAACTGGGAAAATAGTAAATATTTCAGTTTACTTATATAAGTACATTTTTCATAAAAAAAAAATATATCCATGAAACTTAACTTATATAAGAAAATAAGTAAGGTTGATAAGAGAAACGTGTGTTGGTAGAAGTGTAAGCTTTAGGGCATAGGCCTATTAATATTGCGAAAGCTTAACCATGTGCATTCATTATCAAACTTTGACAATTTTACTAAGTCAAAGACCACGACAACAATACGGACTACGGGATAAACCTTTATTGCACACACAAACAATGTGGTAAATAGCTTAAAAGTTTCAAATATATTAGTTAAGTGGAATACAAATAAACATATAATATATAGCGATTTTATATACATATGTATATTAATTACGTTGCTGAAATGATGTTAGGTATAAATAAAGCCAACTCATTAATTAATTAGTGGCTTATTAAAATGGTTGGGTTTGTGGGTTTTCAGCGTGCCGATCGCTTAACAAAGTGGTAATTTTAGTAATAAATTAGTGTAATATGTGCATATTTGAAGTCCATATTTTCATTCCTACCATATCAGTTATTTTTGAAAAAGAAGAAAAGCTATAAGCTAACCATTTAATTTCCAAATATTAACATCCGTTTATCCTAACCCTTATTCTAACTTTTGATTAAACACAGTAAAAGACCATACCAAAGGTGTTATGTTTATCAAGCAATTGAATTTAATATAATGTGATATATTTTTTACAGTCGGGTCTCGGGTCGGTGTTTGTGATGTCTAAAAATTTCCCCCCCCCCACCATTCCAATCATAAAAAGCGGGGTGTCGCTAGAGTGATTAGCCAACCACAAGTCCTGTTCTGCCCCATCCTTTATATCTCTACTACTCTCTCCGAAAAAGATTGGTTGTGCGACTCAGTAATAAAAATATCTAGTAGAATAACTTCTGTTGAGATACCTCCATTAGGAGGCCATATACTCCACGTTGAGAGTGGACATGGATAACAAATATTTGTTACAGTTAAAGTATTCAATTAGTCAATATATGAATTCACTAGTCAATGAACACACTGTCATTTTTTTCCAGTTACAGAATACACGAGAGAATAACTGAACACTTTAACTAGTCAATGTGTACATTAATGACAAATAGTTAAATTGTTCACAAACTTAAAAATGATCACGCGTTCACTCGTGGCGTTGCCAACCATTCTCCACTGCTGCGTGCAATGAGTTATACATTTACTAGTTAAATCATAGATTGACTAGTTACAATAAATGTGTTTTTTATGTAAGCTTCAACTAAGAATGATTGTTAATTGACTAGTTAATATATACATAAACGAGATTTCACACTTTAATTAAGACATATGTTTAATATATCAAATTTAATGATAGCCGTAAGCCGCCTGTGTGGTCGAGTGGTCGACGTCGCTGGCTTCGGTTATGGAGGTCCCGGTCGAATCCCGGTACGGACAGTTTTATAAATTAATTTTTCAATCGATTTATGAATTTCTGTTCGAAGGCATGGATGTATGTGATGTCTTGAATTCCCCCCTTCCACCCATCCTATCCTATAAACGGGGCATATCGAGAGCGATTAGCCAACCACTAGTCTTGTCCTAGCTCTATCCTTATATTCCTACTCTCTTCAGTAAAAGAGAGGTTGAGCAACTGAGTAACAAGCAGTTATCGTAGAAACACATCTGTTGAGATAAACTCCATTGGGAGTCCATATGCTCTACATTGGGAGCGGACATGGTTTTAAAAAAAAATGATAGCCGTAGTTTCGTAGTCGATTATTCAAGCCTTTTTAATTTTTTTTGGGTTTGTTAGGTCAAGGGTGAAACAACGAAAGATATTTTTAATGATTAATTTTTAAATCGATTCGAACCAAAACTCTACCCGATCCTAAAAACGAGGTATCGAAAAAGCGATTAGTAAAGTTAGTTAATATTATAAAATTAGTTATCGCTCTAAATCCCATTCTCCAATTCTTATCCTATAGTGGTGACGAGTTGAGCTGCTGACAATAATCTTTCTCGTCAAATAAGTTTCTTTAAGCGGGTTTTTTCAATAAAATTAAAATATAAATATTATTAAAACGGAGTGAAAAAATTATGGATCGAATAAAGCAAAACATATTGAGAATAAATAAACGTGCGAGAATTAAGTTTACAAAAGTTCTATTGTTTTCGTTTCATGTGGAGAGAAAAAATTGAACGTTTTTTCCAGATTAGTGTCGGTTCACAGAACAAAGGTTGCTTGGATTTTATTGACCTGCCGATGATTGCGTTTGACATAAAAAATGCGTGGTTTCCCCTACGATAAAAATATGTCTGAAAACAATTTGTATTGTGTCATGTTTGTGATTTGTAACGTTGACGTATTGAATTGCTATCTTGAGTTATAGAATTTACTGGAAAAAAAAACTTATACTTGCTATCAAAAGAGAACACGTATCATACCATCTTGTCAATGTTTTCAGTCCATTCATTTCAAATTAATGTTATATACACTAAGATTACAATTGCTTATTATAGCAAACAAAATAATTGAAATAAAATATGACGTTTATTTATATGTGAATTAAAAACTTTCAAAGAGAGAGAGACAGATGTAACATGTAGGTTGTGAGATGTACATATTTTACCATAGTCTGACACGAACGACACTAACAGATAATGGTACTCAGTTTTCAACTCTAACTGGAATGACCCTTTGACTTGACGGGGAAGTGACCATTGCACGACGCCCTCTTACCATCCACGAGCGAATCCCACAGGACGTCTAACCAAAAGATAAAAAAGAGATAAGAATCCATATATTGGGCTCTGGACACAATAAATGAGATGACCATATTCCGCAGATCCTCGTCTCTCTTCGTCCCCGACAGAATGCCACTACGGGACTGACCTCGAGTCAGGCCTAGCTCGGGTATCAGCTAAATCGCTCTAGGGAATAGCACCCAAACCTTTATCCAGAATCCCAGCGATTTTTAAACCATCAACGCACCAAATTTGCTGCCTTTTAAAATATCAGAAAGCCTACTTTGCCCGTATTCAGAGCAGCAACCAAATACTTTCTCCAATCATTCAACCAAGAGAGAAGATCTATTTGAAAGGACACGCCTTGTCTCATCCTGGATTTGCTACCAGACTCGCCGTCCCTCGGTCGTAAGGCCCCTTAAGGTGAAGGTGATTTCAAAATCTTGCCGGCAAATCTATAAGATCGACGGATTACAACACCTAATAATTTTTGTAAACTTAAACAATAGATTTTCTATTAAAATTTTGCGTGTGCACTTATCGATTTTGACGGTATTATCAAAATGTATTCCATACAAAAACACAAAAACAGACAAGATATATATTGAAAAAACTGACATTTATTTTTGTTTTATATATATATAACATTGTTATTTAAAATATGATGCAATGAAATGGGTAAGTATAGTAAAATACGATTTTTATATAATATAACAAATATATAAAATAATATAATATAAAAATAATTTAATTTTATACTATTTTTATGTTTAAAAGATTCATATTTTACAAATAAATAAAATCAAAATAATTAGTTTTATAATACGTTTATCACATTTAATTATTCTACCGAAAATGTAAAATTACTAATTTACGCTAAAAGGATGAGGTATTCAAAACAAATACAGTATGAAATTTTAATGTATATTTCATCTTTGGGCTCAAAAGATAAATATCATTAAATTAACACACTACGAAAGAAATTGAACAAAATGTATACATTTGTAATCTTATCGAAGTTACTTGAGTAACGAAAAGAAATAGAATATTCACTTAATTAATAACAACTGTATTTTATTTTCAGAACAATGAAACATTTTATATATTAAACACGAAATTTTGTTTAGATCTAAATGAAGATACAACAATCTAACAAATTTAATACTAAACAGATATACTCTGATAAATTAAAAATTACATTAGCTTGTTTCACAATCAGTACAATAAATATGTTTTAAAAATAACACTCATTCATTAACGTTTACGAAAAAATTTACGAGACTATTTACAAATTTATAATTGAATAATCAGTAATATAATTTGATTGAAATAAATTTTATAATATTCACACACATATCAATAATTTTATTAAGCTCTTTAATTTTTTGTTTCAAAATTAATGCTTAGACTATGTAAATTTTTATGTCTTAATAATTTAAAAGGCACATAAATAATTAATTTAATATTTACAAAAAATCTATAACAGTGTTTTTTTTCATTTAAACAATGGAAGAAATTCTATATATTTTAAATGGTAATTAAAAATGTCTAAAAAATATAAATATTATTAACAAAAACAACAGTTTTGAATGACTTGTGAATAATTCCCAAAGATAGAGTAACAGAAAGAGCTTAAATATGAACAATTAAAAGTAAACAGATTTAACCAGTGAGCTATTAGATGATGAAAATAAAATTCAAATTGTACATTGAAATCCAATAATCCAAAGTATTGTTCACTTGAAAGTGGCTTAGGATTATACAGAGTTCAGACAAAGATTTTTGAGCTAACAAGATTTAACAAAATATTTCAATATATGTATATTCTTCTTCTTAATTCTGCCAGCAGTTATATTATGAAGTAGCTGAATCGTATAATTATGTTAATTAAAATATATCAAAGATATTCTTGTGAACCTTTTTGGCATATAGCAAAATTCTTTTGCAAGAAAGCAATCACATTTTTAGGGAAATACTACTAGTTTTTTTTACTAGCTTAGAACACTTCTACACAAATTATTTGACCTTTATAAAACAAAGATAATGCGAAAACAATTATTTTATGTAATTATGCACCATTGGTAAGAAATGGCTGTTAGAGACGCAAAATAATCAATACTTACTTCTCTATAATTTTGAGAGAATACGTTGGAATATTAAAATTTACACATGATATCACCATAAGTGGCACATTACTGATTACGACATAAGCATCGCTCTATTTTTATGACAAATTTTATATAAAATCCGTCCATTTGTTGTTTTTAAAGCATTCTTTTCCGAAGAAATAAACTCCAGAGTTCCTGACGATAAAATCTTACGTTTTAGCATATTATTTTGATTTTCAATAAGTGATGTGGAAATTTTATTCGCCTGCCTGGAAGCAGAGTCATCTTTGGTGTCCGTCCTATCAGGTTGTGGTGTCCACAGACTAAAGTACACCAACAAACACTATGGTACATTAAAGGTTCAATTTATTTATGACTTGGAATTTAAAAGGATGAAAAATGGATGATGTTCTTAATAATTCTTTCCCGTTATATTCTGACAATCGAGACTTAAAGAGAGAGATTAGTTTACTAGTCGTCTTCTCGTAACCCCATTCATGTTAACCAACCTTTGAAAAGGAAAGGTTAAGTGATCGAATAACAAAAAGTTTCCTTTAAAACATCTGCAATCGTTCAAATGCTACTTAAATAGTCCATAGCACTTAAAAAAACATGTAATAATTTCAAGAAAACTTGTAAGTGCTTTTGTTTTAAATTGAGGTAAACGCTGATTTATACGAGTCTTTGCCACGAGTTAATATGATTCAGGGTAATTTGAATTCGTTATATGGAAAATTTACATATTTATTTTATTACATATTTATTTATCAACATGTTTACTGCTCCAAATTTTAAGTTAAAAACATCGCACGGATACTAATTTTATGAGACGAAATTTGATTCAATACATTGTGGTTTTGTTCCCATACTAAACCATTCTGCGGAAAAGAAATTTATGATATCTTTCAGCTTACACAGAAGTGTGAATTACTAGTACAAATGTGTGAATTGGTTGAATGATATTATTCTATTTTTATCTCTGATTGAAGTCTTCACATTTTCACAAGTGCCATGTAAAAAAAATGATTAGGTCGGTGTTGATTAAAGATTTTTTTATAATATCGTTTCACAAACTATCTACATACTGTATTAAGTAGTTAGATCGATAGTTGCGTGTTTAAAGATGAAACTTTCTTCAATGACTTTACTAAATGCTAAAAGAGTTGATGTGTTTTTTAAAATAAGTTATATGTCAGAGCTTCAAACTTCTTTAGATACACAGCATGCAGGGAAAGGGTAAACTTATAGTATTTACCAGATTTTGATAAATCAGCCACCTTATATTACATTGTAGATTTTTATGAATAATGACTGTATGTTAAATACTTCAGACCAGAGATATCGTATTTGAGTGAGTCATATATTTTAAAATACGTTTTTTAATTATATCTCGTTGTATGTTCTTTTTTGAAAAGATGAATGAACATTTTTGAAATATACTTCGGAAAAGTTTGTTTATAAAGAGTTAATCGATTGAGAAGAATCATAATATTTTACATATAAAACATAAAGAAAATTTTATAATATTCTATAATGAAAAAAGCTATTGGCACTGGAATATAAGATCTTTTGAAAGATACGGGTTAAAATTCTTAATATTATTTAAAACAATACTATGGACAGTAAATATAGCTTATTTGTTTTATGCTATCTCTACTTCTGATAAGAAATGTTCTGTTGTAGAACTTAAGTACTGTGAGACAACTGATTAGTAGATAATTATTGATTGATGAATGTTTGAAGATGGTATACAATATGGTGACTTGTTAAAGACTTTAACTTTCTGATATTGTTATAAAATAAATTAAGAACGGAGAGAAAGTCAAGAAATGCGACCTCGTTCTTTCAATGCGATCGCATCACTTCGGCGCTTCAGACGTCGTGAGTTTTTACATCGCGACGTCCGGCCGACTTCCGGCGCTACACCTGCGTCATCTGGGTCTTGTCGCCGTTGAGGCCGTTGGCGTCGGTGTTTTCTGCGGCGCCCTCTCGCATCGGGATCGGCAGCCAGCGGGCAAGAGCTGTCGGCCGGAAGAGCTGCGCGAATGTCGTCCGGAACTGACGACTCATTGCGCAATACAAGATGAAGTTGATTGCAGAGTTAACCAAAGCTAAGGCGTCCATTAATTCACCTGAAACGAGGAAAAAAATACGATAATTTATAACAATCAAATACTTTCATCATATTACAGTGGTTAAAGTAATTATTTGAGGATTTGTTTTCCTTATCTACCAGCTAGACTTTAATGGAAAAATAAATTGACAGATTAAATAAAATTAAACGTTAATTAACAAAAATCATTTTGATCATAAAATAAGATGAACATTCTTATTCGCTAAGCGATAGTGGTTTGAAAAAATGTGTAGTGCATACTTATGTTAATTAAAATTTTCTAAAAAAAACTTGTTTGTTATTTGATAGTTATTTATAAAACGATAAGCATTATATTTTTTGGACATTGCAGCCAACGCCAAGTCGCCGTTTGATAAATATAATGTTAAGAGTACACTAAAGTATAAAACAAAAAAAAAATAGGTATTTTTTTACGTGTCATTCAAATAAAACAAAATATTGCACAAAGCTTGTAGCTGAAAACGTAAACCTCTATGTAATGTCATTGAGCAGCTTGTGTCTCACATGATTGATGTTAAGAAAAGTTGAAAAAAAATATCTTTCAGTATCTTTGATAAAACTCAAGAAAATGTAAGTTTATAGCCTTGGGAATATCATGATTGTAAGCGCACCCCCTTAGAAGAAGAGAATATACTTTGAGTATTATGGTTGGGTAAATACTCTTTGAAGTAATGCTCAAAAGACAAATATTTAATTTTATTGCTGTGAAATATTGCAGAAGTTTCTTGTGCAATTCGCTCAAATTCATTGGTAAGATATAAAATAAAAGTATTACTATTGACATACTGCTAAAAGTGGTATGCGGTTTTATATTGGAAAATATATGAATAACTTTAACCGAAAAGATTTTTTTTATAACGATTTTTAATTCTATGTTAATGAAAAAAATACAGAGATTCGATATTTGATAATAACATACACTATCTTTGTTTCCAACGTTGAGCATATCAGGTAATAATTTAGTCATCTTAAGTGGTTAAGTTTTAAATTGCTTTTCCTAGCGATCAGGCTACTAAGACATACATAAATTCAAGTCAATACCAAATTTAGATTTGAGATCTTTGAAAAGAGTTTTCGTGATCTTTTCTTTCCTTGGGATGATCTTGAGTGACTAATAAAACATTCTCACCGAGTTCATCTTGTCTGACTTCCTATTTACAAATTGTTGACGCTTTGGAATAAGCTGCAATGACAAATACATACAAATATTATCTTCAATTAGCTGGCTAAGTTATCAAATTTGCTTGGTTGACAAAAAAAACTCTCTTATGAGTGTTCAGAGATTCGAATCCGAGATATAGCAATAGGCAAACATACAAATTCAACATTATTTTAATGCTTTGTAACTTAAAAATTAGAAAACAGAAGGTTTTTACTAGTTGGAAAGATTTGGTAGTATTTCTAAAAGCGTATTCTATGATTAATGATAGTATTTAAATTATAGATTAGAGATCAGAGGTGTAGTAAAATTTAAAATTAATAAATTTCAGCAGTATTCCTAATACTCAAAAGTGTCTTTCACGGAGTCTGCTTGAATCAAAATAGCCGAATTTTCTCAAAAGAATGAGTCTTATTACCACGATAGTTTACGAGTTAAATTTTTCAATTAAACTTTTAATTGTATGAAAATTATATAGCACTGTATTTCATTTATATATTTTTTATTAAGTTGATAACTTTTTCGGCTCTATACACTCGTCAAAACTATGTCTAAACGTACTTTGTCTATGTTATATATAGGCCATCGAGAGGTGAAGTGAGCCAACTATGAGAGTAAAATGGTATTATTTTTTGATGGACTTCTAAGTATTTACAATCAACTTTTTATTTGATGTTTTGGTGGATTGCACATTTTCTTTTATGGAGATAACACTATTCCAATGGGTATTAACTAAAGTTACTTCACTTTTATGATTATTTAAGACTTGTAGAATATTGCTATACGTCGAACTGTTTTTTTTTTTAAATACCACTTGGCTCGTTTCACTTCAAATGATCCCATATTATACTGGATTAGAATATATGCACAATACATCTTCTTGTATTTCTAAAACACTTTTTTTTATATTGAAAATTAAAATATCAATTCATCTATATCATTTTTCTTGGAACTGTGACAAATACAGAATTACTAAATTGTCTTCAAAGCAAATTATAATGTATAAATACAATAATGGTGATCGATTCATATTTATTTGGTCACCAAGCATTTTGTATATCTCTTCTCAGCCAGTATATGTGTATGTACTAAAATAAATCAGATTTAAACATACTGTTAAGAAGAGCGTTATGCTGAATAAGCTATCAGCTAAAATTCAGTGTAATTTTGCCCTAATTATAATGGATTTTAGAAGCCAATTCAAGCAATAAAATGAAAATTGTTGTCACTATATAACAAACTTTTCAAACTATTTATGTCCCTGAACACAAAAAATAAACATTTCCAGGTAAATTAAGTTCAACTATTTTTCAACAGTTTGAAGTCAAAGCTGTATAAGCAATTTGAGAGAAAATGTAACATCTCTTTTATGAAGTCTTTATTGACTCTTTAGATAAATAGATGAGTTATATTTTGATAACTATGTTACTAAAATCAATTCATCCGAAAATTTAAAGCGAACGTTAAAGTTGAAGTCAAATGAACATATATTTATTTTAAATTTAATGTAATGTAACTTTTCCTTGATACGAATCATTTATTAAGAAATTAGATGTGACAACGCAAGATCTTATCGATTTACAATATAATTTAAAAATCAAATGTCTATAAAAATCATATTTTTTGAAATACATATATCTTATGGATAGTACCCGAAGGTCGTACAAGGCGCCGGAGTCCCACCGGTCGGAATAAATTGCGTGCAGAATTAAGTCTCTCTAGAGGCATCCGCAGCACGATCCAGAGAGTTCCGACTTTTTTCCATGACCACTGACGAAATAGGGGGTTTTTTTGCCAGATCTCAAATCTCCGAATTCCTCACGAAATCAAACCACTTAACCCTCATTATCTGACGCAAGAATCTAATATTTAAAGCTCAGGATTATTTTTAAATCTTCGCTAGGTGTCATGATTCGTTCCCGTAAATTAAGAAATAGGTTAAATGTGGCTTCAGCTATTACTAAGCAATGTGTTTTCATCTAAATTTAAGATTTTTAAGATTTCGACTGAAGGTGCTTGGTGGAATTTCAGTATTAAATTTGAATCGTTCAAATTATGTACATTCGCACAGATTTTGTCACTAACGACCCGGGTTTCGCCTTTCGGTATCTCTGAAGATGCCTGAGCAGTTTAGTTCAAGAATAATTTCTTTATGAAACCTTTCCGACAAACAAAAATAAATATAATTCCTGAAACTACTCATCATTCGAATCTTTGCGCATTCCCATGGGCTAATATTTTTCGCCAGCAATGACTTTCAACTCAATGATACATTTATTTCTTATATAAACACGAAACATTCATTTACTAAGCGTCAGTTCAAGTTCATCCGTGCACTTGAACGCCTGAAGATGCCGAAAGGCGAAACCCGGGTCGTTAGTGACAAAATCTGTGTGAGTGTACATAGTTTGAACGATTCAAATTAAAATTTAAAGTACTGAACGGTACGGTACTAAAATAACAAGAGTTCGTTCAATTATAAGGATTAAATTAGCATTATACATATGTCACAGCGTGTGTATATTTATAAGAATAAACATTAATTATTTTCCGAAATATGCGAATAGGCAAATCAGAATTATCAGTGACAAATTGCCATGGAAACTTACTTAGACTATTTGAATATGATACTAAGGTTTCTTGTTAGTAATATAATGCCTTTCCATCACGAATTTGTCAGTGAACACCGTTAACGCAAGTAAAAATGATTATGTATATTTTTTATCTATCTATAATAAGTGTATATTTAGATTACAAACAAGAAAATCTAAGCAAATAATAATTTCTTGCTTGTATTTTATAGCGATACATTTTCAAGTAAGCGTCACAAACTGATATTTAACTTTGACAGAATAATTTGTTTTAAGTATAAATAAGCTTCCTAATATTGTACAAATAAAATTTTGCCAACCGCCGATAACTAGCCGGTGATGAAGTAACTTTGTATTCAAAACAGTATAATATAATAAAAGTACGTCATTTGACATTTATAGATATTTAATTTATACTGGTTTGATATGTTTTTGATTTATTTTATGCTTATATTTTAGCTTCACTTAAAAAATAACCAGGTGTGCTATTTATGATTGTGAAGTAGAAAAAGCGGATTCGGTAGAAATTCAATTGATGTCATTATTTGTAGGAAACAATAAAAATATACTTGTCCATCTTAAATAAGAATTATGACGAACCAAAGAAGACATGTACTTCACTGTGCAATATAAATGTCTCTCGTAATATATTTTTATAAAGATTATTATATATGAATATGAATCACAAATATGAGTAACGATTTATTTTTCAAGAAATACATCCTTAATTGATTGCTTAAGGCTTAAAATACGGCCCGAATAAGCTAACAAAGAAAGCCGCTTATGATTAAGGCAAGGCAGGGATTTTGTTTGATTGGGAATCATTTCGATTATAATAGTACGTTTTAATAATGCGATAGGAATAATTTTGGCTTGTGGTTGACAGTGAAATCAATAATAGCGACAAAAAATCTGAGGAAAAGGAAACATTTTTCTAACCATATTTGCTCCAAATGTGGAGCTTATGTTACGAAAAAGTATTTTTGCTACAAATTAAAAACTAAATTTGTTATTCATAAAATGCCAAGTGTTTTTTTTAATCAACGTTTTATAGGCAACAACACTAACGAAAATGTATTAAATTGAAAAAAATAATAATTAGAAACTTATCTCTCTCTCTGTAATGTATTATTCGCAGTGTTGCATGCGATCAACTATATGTAATTCTAATGGAGATTATTTCAACAAAAGTTTTTATAAGACAACTACTTGTTACAAAAAATAAAAGAATATATAATAAGATTCTTAAAGGGAATGCTTAATGATTCGCTTCTATTGATAACTATTTTCTTCATATCGGATGGATTGAGAGGGAATTTTTAAACACTGCAACCATCCATTATTTACTGAATCCATAAATCGATTAAATTTTTTTTTCAAAATTGTCTGTACTGGGATTCGAACTGATGAGTTCCGCAACGTTAAAAATTCGCATAAAAGTCCGTCTAATGGAAACTTAACAATATGATAAATATGATGTCGCATTGGTTGTCATCGCGGTTCTTGTTAGATATTAGCTATGAAATGGAATTATTGACATATACAAAAAATAATATAGATTTTAGATAAACTTGATATATATAATATATGTGTAGATAATATATTTTAAATAACATGAAAGTTCGGTGACGGTGTTTCTTGTCGCATGAAAGCCGCAAAGCAAATCAAAAATCACCATCCATTTTGAGTAGTGTGCATAAATATTATCAAACCATTGACAAAAATGATAATAGATTCAGCCATTCCTAGCTTTGTTAACAAACATTAAAATTAAATAATAAATTTTCATGTTACTTAATTAAGTTAACTTTATTGATAAAAAAAGATATTTCTAATTAAATATCATGATTATTGAATAAAACAAAAATAGTATACTAAACGAAAATCAGACATCGTAATTTCAAAATGCATTTTCAATAACAATTTAGTTTAATCGGTTAACAATGTGCTGTAAAAAATATATGAATTATTAACTGCAATTACTTACGTAACAAAACATTAATTTAATTACAAGCATTTCTTCGTACTTATAGCAATGAATTTGACTTTTTTTTTTTGTTCAATGCCAGGTGTCAAAGCGTGTTTTTATTTATGAATTTACAATTATATTCTTGTATTAAAAGCATATTTAAAATCTTTTATCAGAATTCTTTCTTGTTACATAGCAAAGCTTTCATAAGATTAATAAAGAAATATTAGCATTTCTTATTATCTCTACGGTATACAAATATTCATCTTGAGATTGAATTCATTTAATTATTTGAACAGGAAAATTGTTTTTTCACAGTGTGGACGGAGCGAAAATAAAATATTTTTTCTACAAAAAAAGTTATATTCACATTAAACTGGATTGAAAGAGACTCAAAAATATTAATATATATTAAAATAAGAATTTGCTTTTACTTATTTTATAGTTTGCAGCTGCGTAAAAATTGAATCATTGCGAAATGCAACCCATTTTGCAGACATTTAAAAACCTTTATCTAGCTTTTGGCAACGATCAATGTTGTATTACTTATAAGTAATAGCTGCCAAAAAGGGAAGACTTATTACTGAAATAACTTTAAAAAGATCCGTAGTTTAAAGTGGTATAAATAATTAAAAAATAAACGTAAACAAAAATCGTTTAAAATTATATTAATCTTATATATACATACATATGTTCTAACAAAACGCGTAAAAAAATTAAGTAATTTATTTATTACATACAATGTAAATGAAACTTGGCGAGTTTTATTAACATTAGTATTAATGGACGCAATCAATATATACATAATAATTGTATTCATAGATATATAAAACATTATTAAATATGGAAAAATAATATATTTCAAATAAATTTTATTTGAAAATGTGCTGTTTTTCATGTCTTCGCAAATGATTGTTCTATGTCGTAAATCAGAAGTTTTGTAAAAATTTTCATGAAAATATTATTGTTAATTCTTTGTTGAATTCAAAGAATAATCTAAAGCGGTAGACTTTTATTTTAATATTAATCCTTAATTATACGAAAACATTTTTTTGTATTTATTTTGTAAAACCACGCATAAAATCGCGTACGTTGAACGGTAAGCGTCGTTTAAATAACGAATTTATGGACAAACTATTGAATATAAAAAAATCGAAATACTACAGGCCATTGCAGAGTATGAAAGGTTTTATAAATATTTTTCTGTAAACACTTTTTTGGTGGATATCATATTGGTTAAATCAACATTCAAATCAATTGAAGCTTTTGAATTTGATTTTTAAATTGTTGAGTAAGGTGAAACGATGCACTGTAAATAAAATATTGAATATCGCAGGGGCTTTATCGCAATATATGTGTATCGAAGCTAATTTTCAATATCCAAGCAGCCTGTTTGTCGTTGAACGAAAGTATATTATTTATAAAATGAATGTTCAGTTCAATTGATGATTTTTAAATAGTAAATGCAAACTACTTAAAAAATAGGTCTCTTCTACTAAATACAAGCTTTTACATATCGATAAAGATACCACAAAATATGCTTCGCAAGTTCGATTTTTGTTTTTTTTATAACATATAGAAATTTAAACTTCCCGATCTCACATATTTGTATGCATACCATGTTTGACTATCTCGTTTTTCTTCTTCTTAAAATGTTAAAAAATATCGTAGAACTGCTCTAGAACGTAAAAATGACATTAAAATGCCAAGAACCTCGGTTTGGGCGAATGTTTTTATGTTTTCATAAAACGCTGTTTTTTTTTAAATAAACAGTTGAAAAGCTCTTATCTGAGTTCTGTATGAAAAAGCTTTGACTCCAGAGAAACGTGAAAACTTTTTTTTTATGTTTTTTGCTGTCGTTTTTTGACAATGGCAATCCTATATAAATACATACATTTCTATATGTATATATTTTAAAAGTCTATGGGAGTGCTAGAATGTTGCTAATGTTGATTGTTAAATCAAGTTTATGATCAATAATTACTTAAAGGTATTTTTTCTAAATTAATACCTAAAATGTATATATAATTATATGGTAAATCAGTTAAGAAGTAAAATTGATGTTTGAAAACGAACGAATGAATCTGATACATATAAAAAGTAATTGTATTAACTTCATTCAAATTTTGTAGAATTTATATCATTTTTTTAATCTGAATTTTACGATGTTATAAAAAAATGAATTGCCGCATAAATTTTATTCCTGTAAAATCGTCTAGTGCTTAATGGAACAAAATGTCTTCTCAATGCGACATTAATAATCCATTAATCAAAACTTCTCTCCAGATTATTAGTGAACTTATACCGCTTCCCGTTTTGATTATGAGAAATACAATATACCGCAGAATGCTATTTGCGAAAAAGGCCTAAAATAATTTAACATGATATTGAAATTAAGAAAATTCAGCTTATAAGAATTCAAGAATATTTTTCAATTCAGCATAATTATTTTATCTCCTTACAAAATGAATTAATTTTTTTAAAATCAAAGACAGCACATATTTTTGTATTCGAATATGTATTATTATACCTTTAGAGCTCTCAAATAGTGGGACGCACTGTTTTTGGAGGCTCGCCCGGTCAGTATTTGTTAAGTAAACTGAAAAGAATACTGATGTGATTCAAATTTTTTATTTCATATTTCTTTGTTTAAATAACAGACCTTTACATAAATAAGTATAATTTATTCTCTGAAAGCACTTGACGACGACAGTACTGAAATTGAAAAATAAACAATTAAAAAACTGTGATACTTACGCAAAATGAATAAGAATTTGAAAGGGAACATCACAGGTTATGTAACATTCATTGAGAAAGAGTTTATAGGGGTTTCGATTGACACATAAAATATCTCATCACTGTTCTCCTAAACGTAGATAGCATTTGCTTAGAATCTGGGAAAAGATTTTTCTACACATATTTTTTAAACAGTCAGATATCCCCATGTTTTATATTAAGACTTACTTATTTATCTTACTTAATTGAGTGATTTTTCAACGACTCAAAATAGAATCAATAAATGTTATTATGTACATAGAATGAAATCAAGATTAAAAAAAATATCATAAAATTTTAGTAATTTGACTAAGTGTCAGCATAAAGTAGTTTATATGTTTTTTCGTCTCTGAAAAAAACTTTTGACGATAATTGAAGATCAAACATTCAAAAAGTGATTTGTCTCACAAATACAGAGTTTGGGATTGATGATTTGATTGTTCCATTCATTGATTTCATTTTGGACTATCAGCGCTGATATTAAACGGTATTTTTATAAATCTGTGACAAATCACTTTTTGAATGTTTACTCTTAAATTTTACTCGACTGAAGGAGATCGATGGACTTTCAAAAACAATTTTGAATCGATACAATTTTGTGCATTTCCAAATGCTTTGTTACTAAACGATTCGGGTTTCACCTTTAAGCATCTTCAAGCGCTAAAGCTTACGGTGAGTACATAGTATTTATAGTGTGTACATAAAAACAGCTACGAAAAAATATTATCTCTCAATTCAAATCAGTTCAATTTATATTGATTTGACATACATCTTATTTGCGAATAGTAATCGCATACAAATATAAACTAATTAAGTCTTATAAATTAAATGTGCTCGTTAGAATCGATCACCACTCAAAAGAAATTCTTAAAGTAATGGCATGGCATACAAATGCCTACTGTTTTTAAAATGGTGGGTATTATTGTACGTCTTAATATTTTAAGAATTTAATTATTTTGATTTCTGGACAAATTTATGATGAACACAATTTTACGACCGTTTATGTTCTTTCACGTAAAGGATATAAGAAAAACGTATTAAGGAGACTCAAACACCGATTCATATTTGAAAAACTGCAAACCCGTGGTAGAAATAGTACAATAATTTTCAATGCTTTAATGAACTCATTGATATTAGGATCATAAATTAATTAAACATAACAAGTATTTGATTATGATGTGAGTTCTTAATATTAATGTTCTTCGTGTAAAATTGTCTTTTTATGAGATATTTATTTATTTGGCCAAATGTTTTAATATTTGATGTCGGAAAGTACACGAATCGTTTCATTCGTAATAAAAAAATAAATATACAAAGTGATGATAAAACATTTAACAAGGACAGATTATTCAACCAAAAATATATATTCAATACATTTGCTAAAGCAAAAATCAATTCCGATTTTAATTGGTGAGTATGTATACTAAGGATTCCGAGATGAGTGGAATTATTGGTGCTCGAAACGATCATTTCAGGAAGTAAATTTCCATGAGAATGTTTCACTAATTGAGATTTGATTAGATTTATGTGGATATCATTTCGTAAACCGCCCTTGTCATACATAATTCGTTCCGACTGACAGTTTGAAGGACTATGATTGAGTTTCCGTTGAATAAGATTGCATTATTAACAAAACCAATGTTAATAATGCAATATGATGTAGCAATATTTGAAATTAACATTTACTTTAGTATTGAGTAAAAAATTACAAATTAAAAGCAATAATATATTTTTTTTATGTGAAAGCCACATAAATATTTAAAAGTGTATTGTCTCTAGTATAACGCGATTATCAGTACCGTGGCTCATCGTCGTTATCTTCCGTGACCGATCTTACGGGCTCAAGTCCCATTACGAACAAAATTATTTTATTTTGTGCATATGACGTTGAAAGTTTTACCTACCTGAGCGAAACCTGTACTAATATTATACAATTGAAACATTTGTAAAACAAAAAATCTAAATATTTCATGAATATTAGTTGCAAGGCTAATAGTTTTTACAGGGTTATGTTTATTAGTTTTTAGTGATTAGCTTCACTCTGATAAACCTTATTTCAAATAAAATATGAAAATGACAACTATTTTTAAATATAATTCTGCATTTTTATTATTTAAAATTAGATATGACATTAAAATTAATGTCTGAAAGCATTTGATCATTAAAGTAAGTGCTTTTATGAGTAAGAGACAATTGATAGTAAACATGACAATTCATTGTCATTTAAAATATCGAATAACATATTATAATATCTATGTATTTACATACTGAAATATTTATTTTTGTAGATAAGCTCACGAGGTTAATTGTGATTTTACATCATTAAAACACGAACAACTCAATAATCAAACAAAAATTGAAAGTCAACTTTACTTTCATTTGTTATAATAACATAATCTGTTTGTATGGCGATTGTAACAGATAGATTTGATTGGTATTTAACATTTATTACGAAAAAAATATATGGCTAAATCCAATAGCAATATTAGATTTATATATGAAATAAAATGTAAAGATGTAAGAAATAATATTAGCATCTAAAAGATATTTTAATTAAAGCTGATAATTGATACTTAACAGAATGATAATGATGAAATTTATGAATTATATGACAGCTTCCGTAAAACTTACAATGCCAAAAGAGTATTTTTTTAAATTTGACATCAGTTGTTCTTTTCCAGAATGTATGTTAAATACTACGAAATTAAAGGTGTTATTGAATTAAAAATTCATGCTTTTTTTACAAATGGCAGTCTTAGAAGGCTTTTATATTTGAATATTTAAAAAAGACCATTTGATTTGAATTGTGTTGGGCAAAATAAATACAGGAAGTCTTTGTTTGAAGCGTTGGAAAAAACAAAGGTCACTTTTAAGGGAAAGTAAATTTGAATAAGCGGAAATCGGCGGGGAAAAATTTATTTATGTCGCCTGGCGAACCGGAAATGTAAATAAATATACACATTACGAAAATGTCATCGTTTTTTGAATGGTATGTAAATTGACGGTGGGATCTGCGCGTTCAAATAAACACAATTTATTCATAGACTGCTGTATAAATATAATCTAAATATTCATGATATTATTATAATCGATAAAGTTTGCTGAATGCCGAAATAGTCCTTTGTTGACGAATAATAATAGTTTCGAATGCAATTAAAACGAACGCTTCAGTAAAGGCAAGTTATTTATAGCTCATCAGTTTCTGATGTTCATATCTATTTCAATTGACGGATAGTCAGTAGACTTTGGCCATTAATACTGAGTCGTCACACAGGTTGAGTTATATTACCATTCATAATTTTTTGTTGTAATTGTATTAAACTCTCGCTGCTTGTGGGCTGTTCAATTTTGTTCATGTAGCTTGATTTTTTTTTTGTAATTGGTTTGATTTTTATTATATTTTCTTGCCGCAATCGAGTCACAACAAAGCGTTATTTGGAATAAAACTGCGATGTAATTTTGTACTTATTAAATTAGTACTTATTACGTAAATTTGCTAAGGTTAAATGCAAATTAGTGACGAAGTTCACAGTTGATCTAGAAATGATAGCCAGAATGAAAAGAGTGCAAATTTAACGTCGCTGCGGTTTTATAAAAGAAAATTGTATTTTCTGTTGTATATATACATATATAATATTATACTAGCTTTATTACTTGACTTGGAACTGAATATATTCAAACTTATTTCAAGAAAATTTAATGCTTACTTTATTGCAAGCCGCAAACACGTAACTCTACCGTACTAGGCTTCTGAAAAAGGTTTTCGTTTTATAAATATAATAAATATGTGAACTGCCCGGCGTCGTTCTGTTTGTATTGAATTTCCAAGGGCAGGCAACAGAAATGAAAATATTGGGGTCTGCGGTATCATAGCATAATATGTGCATTGAAATGTTTTTATTTATTGAAGCTTCATTAATTCAATGACAAAAGTTGTCTCATTAGTGCCATTAACTATCATTCTTGCTTATTATTATTTAATTATTTTTTTACGTGTAGTTATACCAATTCAATGTATTTAATTAACCTTTATTAATATCTTTATATTTTTAATTATTATTATTGTCGCCTATCAAATTGTGCCTAAAAACATGTATCTTAACTGTATCATTGAGAAGATATCGTCTTCGGTGTGATGCAGAAAGGAAAACAAGTTAATCGAATAATAAAAATAAAAAAAATCAATGACAAACGCTTTACTGACCAGATACCGTTGAATCTAAAAATTAAATTGATTGCAACTGAATTTTGATTAAAATGTTATAAAAACATAATTAATTGTGTGCTCCTGTCTATGATTGTTACAAAATATGAGTGAGACGAACAATTAATATATTTATTATATTGATATTAGTGTGTAATTAAAAAAACTGAAGTACACTGGCGAGCACATATTAATTTTAGTTAACCATGTGTTATTTTACATTTTACAGTGAATCCTGGAAACCCGGAATTACGGGAACACCAAATTCAAACCAAATTGGTGATGTTAGTGAAGACCAGTGCCAGCGCGAGGCTTTTTGACGCCCTAGGCAACGGTTATTGGTACGCCCCCTTTTTAAAAAATCGTCTCATTTTTTTTAAATAATGAAAAAAAACAATTCTGGATCATTAGATTTTTTTTATATATCTATGTCCGCTCCCAATGTGGTGCATATGGCCTCCTAATAGAGTTATGTCGTCTAAAGTTTTTCTACGTGGACTGTTACTGTTACTCAGTCGCTCACCTTCTGTTTTTCGAATCATATATAATACAGTACATAATTATAATGAAAAAATTCAAACATTACAATAAAATAAAATATAAATGTTAGAGTACATAAAAAAAAGTTGGATACTCCATATATGCGCCCCCTAATGTTTTGCGCCCTAGGCGGTTGCCTATTTCGCCTGAAGGTTGGCGCCGGCCCTGGTGAAGACAGACCGTAATCAGTTAAATTTTATGTCTTTCGTGAATAATTCCGTTAGAGCAACTATTCTAATATTGCAATACTATTGTTTGTCGGCCTTCAACCGTCAGTAAAATTTCTAGAGATAAGTTTTTAAAATCCATCATGCGATTTAGTCGGAATAGTAAACACAAATTGTATACTCAAGTTATAAACGTTGATATTACAAAGATAAACTGCCCACAATAATATTCTTGTCCAAACTGACTTACATTATGAGCTTTTCTGTTTGTTTTGATTACAATAATACATCATGTATTGTGGGACACCTGTTCAGTTTTGTTGTTATGATTATTTTATCGGTCCTACTATCAATACAGTGTCCCTTGACATTTGTGCTGTCAGTGTCTCTTTACTCAGGGTGAACTTTGTTTGTTCAATAATGGGGCTAACCTCACATTTTCATACCATCGTGTATGTGCAAATAATATTTTATCTTAATTTCCGTGTACACCATGACCATAAAGTACACAATACTATTTGAATAATAACTCTCATAAGATCTCATAGTCAAAAAAATTATCACAATTCAATTTTAGCAGTTTTTCACAAATGTAACAAAGCAATGTATTTAATTCAATGGAAATTTTTAAACCACGCCGATGCACTGTTCTGACGATTGCGTGATTTGCCGAAACGTTACAAAAGTCTTGTAGAGTTATATAAAAAATAACTAATGCTATTTTTAAATCTAACATAATGGAGTTCTACGAAAAGAAAACCAATCAAATACTTTTTTGATTATTTCAGCATCATACCTTGTAAGCAATAGGGGTTGGGAAATTTATCACCCGCATTTCACCGCCAGTAATTAATTGATACCTGTTAATTAGCGTATAAATTGATCGCATAACCGATTTATGTTCTGCAAAGGATTTATAACATATTTAACCGTATAATAGAAATGAGATGTGTTTGGTCCGATCATAAGAAGTAAATGACGTAAAGTCTGTTGGCTAAAACTTGTTTTATGCGATCAATTGACGTGGCGGTTAACTGCTGGCGACTATTTCTAGCCGTTAATTACTGGCGCTGAATTAAGGAAGGTAAATTTTCCTAGACATGTACAAAATATTATATTATCATCTGATATACTAAAACCGTGAAGCGGATTTCATGAAATATATATGTAATAGTAATTCGATGTGATTGTGGCAGTAAAAAATACTTATGAAAATTAGGATTAGTATTTGAGTATGTTTCGTGACGTTTATATTTTCCGTCGCTAAGACGACGCTAATAAATTAGAAAAGCATAAAGTTGACTGGAAAATTACTTGTGGATATTTGTAGCTCATTTTGAGCAGATTCCTTATCAACCAATGTAACTTTATCATGAAAATTCACCAATTTCATCACAGTCTGTTCACTGTTGTTATTTAATAGCCGTGTTTGTGAGATTCTGAAAATTTAAATGATTAAATTGACTATTTTAGGTAAAGCGGAAATATCACTCGACTCTAATCAGAAGATAACGAGAATTTAGGTGAAATAGAATTCCACCTAACGCACTCAAAGTCATGATACTAAGAAACCAGAATCATCCCTCCGTTTTCACCTATGCCAAATCAAAAAACGCGTTATATGATAATTGGACTTAAAGATTTAAGCTCGTTTAACTTTAAAATTCATTATTTGATTACTTGCAATGTTACATAAGTACTTTTTTATGTTGATTTTTTGATTTTGATGTATTATATACTGTTTTTTATTTTAATTATATTTGTAAACTGCAAGGCGAATTGGCGTCAGCTGTAATGTCATGTACTGTACTTTTGATTTTAAAGCAATAACCTAAAAAAAAAAAACTATATAACCATAAATGCACCTCATTATTAGGATATTAATTTTTCAAGTAATGGTATTGACCAGACGTGTGCAAATCTATCTCTTCATTAGGTTAAGTACGCCTTCAAATATGTCTTGATACACATATTTTTAATACTTTTTATAGCAATTCGGCAGCGCTGTGGAAAGCGGTCATTGAACGTTGGCTCCTCATACACAACGGATGATAGTGGAAAACCAAAATAATTAAGATTTGTATAGAAATGTCAGTCAATTTGAATTTGTTTGTGTATTAAATACCAAGTGAGAACGTGACTATGGTGAAGCTCTTTATATACATACATATATGTTTGTAAATCCAGAATCTGGCCACGAAGTTGGTCTCATGTATACCCATCCGTAGTATAGAGTCTATACTGTAGACAACTACCAATATCATTAGAACCTCTTTTAGTAACCATTAATTTATTAAAACATTTGAAAGTCTTGGATAATGTTGTGCATTATTTATTCAAAATGTCTAGTTTTTGACTTTGTTTAAAACTGAGATTGTCATGTGCTTTGGGACTCGACCACAGATTCACCAAGTCAAACAGATGATCCTATTAGTTTTGACATGGTTTTCTTACATAAAAGTAGCATCCAGTCATCCAGAAATAAATGTTTATCCAGCTTGATAAGTTTTGATAAGAAAGATTCTTGAAAAGCCAAGAAGATACACAAAAAGGCAATTTAGCGCGATACTATAGGGAGCAGTGACCTTTTTTTTTATTGATTATTCGCCGTATAGTCAAATAATGGCAGAGCGTCACTAAAAATGGTTAATAATGATAACTCTTTATATTATGTCGTTTAGATGTTCCACCATAAGAAAAAACTTGGTATTTTTGTTTATATCTTGAAGTTTAATGTTTTTGAGCACTGTATATATTGACAAAAAATATCCATATAATACAAGTAAAATAATTGTGTTTATTGAACCTAATAAGGGAAAAGAAATGTACACAACATATTATTTAAATGTCAACAATGGTATAACAGTAATGGTGTAATTTAAATACATACGACAAACAAAATAACAAGATGTCGTTATATTATTCATTTCATTTTTTCAAGATAAAGTATTTTTAGAACACAATGAAGGCTTTGGTTTTTTTGTAGTAGTGGTCAAATAAAAGGCACAAGAAGCTTATATTTCAGTGTCACATTGGCGTGCTATTAATGCAAATTAAATAAGAAACTAACATGAAAGAGTTAAGACAAAGCCAATAAAAAGGTATTTCTAATTGGCCACCATTCTAAATGTATCACAATATCATGTAAACAGCAGTGTTCTCCTTGTGTGTGAGGTCGATGTCATGATTTGTGGTATTTTATACAGAGTCAATGTCTTTCTAGTCTTGTTCTCTTCCCATAGAATTATTTAATTAATTTGTGTTTGTGTATGAACGTTATAAACTTTTTGTTCCTGTCTCTGAGAAAAATATTTACATATTATACATATGTTATATCGACCGTATACACGTGACAATTGGATTGTATATTGAAAATACAATGATCCAAATATATAAATAGTAATGCAATGAATCTTGAATAAAAATGACTAACTAAACTGAATGTTTTTGTTCTTCTATTGTACTAATGACCCATTACCATATTAAAGATATGCAAGTCTTCATGTTTATTATTGTGATTATAATCGGTTAATAGAAAACTTTACTACGCCTTTCATAAGTTCTTTATAAAGTTCGAGAAAAACGGACTGTAACTGGAAATCGATGATTAGAAATGTTACACAAGTTCAAATATGTAATGTTACGAATTGAATTTGAACAAAATACGTACAGATTTGTTATGTTGTAATATTTTATAAAGCATCAATGATTTAACCAATATTTGAGTACTATTTACTATGAAGCTGACTATTAACTTAGGTTGATTGAAAATTAAACTGAAAGTGACGTAATTTGACATGAAAATTTAAAGTTACCACAAAGAAATAATTATAACCACATAAGCATATTTAATTATTCGTTTATTGTCATTTAAAAACATGTGAAATTTGGGTTCAAAAGTATTTTGCGAATATTGGTTAATATACTAAAAGCTCTTGAGTGCTTTGAAGTCAATTTAAAATTGGTACGATTTTATCAAAGAAAACGTGGAAGATATATTTCAATATTTGGATTCAATTTTCATTCGTATAAAATATATTCAGTCTTATTTTATACATATGATGAACAAAAGCTATCTCAAATGTACATACGAAAGATATTCGGTATTTCAATATAATATTTCTATGTGTATTATTAATTTCCCATTTCAGTAAATTTCTCGAAGTTGAAAGTAATTTAACATCTCCCATAAAGTAGTTCCTAGAGTGACAAAAGTTTTTGGTCACTCGAAAAGAAAAGTCAGTTCATAACAACACAGTAACTATAAATAAACATTCTGTTAAAATACTCCATTAGAAAATTGAATAAATTCAAATTTCGCTCCAAGTTTGCTACTTTGTTCGATAAAATAAATTTTACCGTTCATTTTTCAAACAAATTTTGTTAAATTAAAGCTTGATTTCTGCAGCAAATCATGTTTAATGATAGTAACTGTAAACAATTAATCAACTTGAATTACGAATTCTAACAAAATAATATAATTAATTCCCATTACCAGCGAAAATATATGCTTTTATGTATCCAACGAAAACCTCAAATGATTATTTTCGCAACCAAAAATAATTTAAATAAATTATTAGAATACTTTGCCTCTTACTATCCAACTAGATCAAAGAAGGCGACAACATTATGATCATGGTTTTTTAATTTTCTATTGCATCAGACCATGTGATAATAACTGAAAACAAGTGCACTAAAATAAAATATTATTTGTTTATTTTTTAAATCACCAAGTAAATACTCAATAGAATAGTTGATTAATTCTATCGATTCGTATTGGTTTATGAATTTTAGAAAACGTGAAATAACAATTGTTTATTTTGCTTTGTTAATTAATTTAATTCACGTATTAAATCTTCCGATTACGTTACAATAAGATTACTTGAAATTGGACTCGAGAGAGAATTGTAAAACAAATATTATGCCAAAAAAACAAAAATAATTTTGATTTCAAGTTATTACCGTTTCTGAATTTATTTTTGTTTACCATTGCTAGATATAACAAACACGGGTATAAACAGATTTCGGATAAACTTGATTTAAAAATTAAAAATCAATCAGTACTGCTGTTTTTCAATTTGTTTTAAAATAAATTAATGAATATTGTTTATTATGATATATTAACATATTTTTAAGAAATGGTCGTTTGTTGAATCAATGTGATTCTTTTATTATTTTAGACTTCAAGTCTTAAAAAAAGAGATGTTTATATGAAATAAGAATTTTGTGATAGCGTATGCTATGTGCGTCGTCTAAGAGAGTCTTCTCTTCAGTAGCATTACAGAATGAATAAGACAAATATTCAAAGATTTTATGACGTTTATTTTGAGGTACCATATTGCATTAGTATACGTATTTTTTACATACTTCTATTACTTACCTTTCAGTAAGATTTCAGATTAAGATCAGAGACAGTGGAGGAATTCGTTAGTTCATAGACCTGATTATAAATTATGAGGCAAATTAAAAGTTTGTGAAAGCAAGGAGACGCTCGAAATATTAGTTATTTCTTTTTCCCTTTTACGTTCCATACACAAAGTTATGTTTCGAATAATTGCTTTTACTACTAATTACAAAAGCTGCTAAGTGAATTGTATTGTGCCGGTGATAAATAAAAAAAATCATTATTTTTTTGTCAAATATCAAGTTCCAATATAGTTTTTGGTGTCCGATAGTCAAGACTTCAAAACTCTTTGGCTTTTGTCCTTATCAGTTAGTTGTGTGTTAATGTTTAGATTTTTTTCCATAATTTTATAATTTGTCTTTTTATGTAATATACGTCAGTATAAAGGAAAAAGGACGTAACCCACAGTTTTTTTGAAACAGCTTTTTTCAATAATCACAATGTATTCAACTTGATGCACGTTCCAGCAAAAGGATGTAAGCTAAAAATACCGACTTAGTATCTAAATTTAGCTTATAAATTTGCTAAAAGAAAGACCTGTGGAAATTGCAATCAGGAAGAAAGACTTAAAAAGATTTTTTTTTTTTTTAAAATAATTAAGTTATATCGAACAATGTTAATTAATAACCAGTTAATCAGTATACAAGCACTTCAAGGTTGTGGATATTTAATAGTTTGCCTTTGGCCCAAAATCATCAAAACACTTGTTTGTGTCTCCTATAAAATTTGCTGTGTGGGGTACGTCCTTTTTCCTTTCCACACTCGATATGCATGCGTTAATTTATGTCTAAAGGAATGATTTCTGTTTATATATGATCTAACGTACAACCTATCAATGGTCACAAAATTAGGATGTAGTGAAATGGATTTGCTTACTACATACTTATCAATTACTATGCCTACAGAAGTTATCCATTAAGAATCTTTACTATCCACACTAACATCGTGAATTGAGATAGTGAAAAAACTTTACAGCGAAAAGGAATATTGCCAAATTGAAAAACGTCTTAAAAAGTCTCACAATATTCGTTAAGAAGTTATGTGTTTTTTTGAGTGCTTTGGTATCCAAAGAAGAACAAGCCTGTAATGCAAATTGTGAATTACGAATACTGATTTATAGTTATGAGATTGTTAATAGAGTCGAGTTTAATATTTGGATAGTGAAATTGCATTTGAATTGACTGATTATTCAAAATGTAAATTTAACTATTCCTTCCACAAGTAGGGTTGGCAAAACGGTTTCTTTTATCTAATGGTATCTTCTTGTAATAAAATGGCCATTTTTCTCCTTTATTTAACCCTTCAGAGACGGGAGCTTTTTTCGATTATTTTTTTTAAGCCATATTGAAGTCACGGATAACTTTTATTCCAAACAAAAAAAAAGCAAAGTCGTTGTATAGAAACCCCGCATGACTATATGGTCATGTTTATCCTTTTATGACCGTGCAACATTGTGTGCGGACAGTAGTAAGGACGAGCGTGACCGTGTGGGCACGCAAACATTCGGGGTTGAAATATAGCTAAACATGAAATTTTTAAAAATATTTACAATTTGACCTAATTAGATCAATATAATTTCAACACAAATAAATTAGCTAAAGAACTGTAAATAATTTTATGTTTTGATAAAAAAATAGCTAACAGTACCAAAAAGTCCATTAAAAAAAACAGAAATTCAAATAATCGCATGTGCTTTTGGTGGCCGTTTCTGTCTCCGCGGCTGACTAACTGAAGTCTGCCCCCCTTCTTAACTAAATCTGAGAGAAAGCAATGATATTCAGGTATAAAAAAGATGAATAGTGGGATCAATAAACAACGGTGTTTACTGTGACCATATGGTCACACTCGTCCTTGGAGGGTTAATTAAGTATATTAAAATTATGTGTGAAATATATGTATTAATAATTGAGTATTTAAATAGAATGCGTTGTACAAAAACTAGTTTTAAATCAGTCGCTAAACCTTTCTTATCCGATTTTTAAGCAAATCGCAAAAGCAAAAGCGTCAAATGTTGCGGAGTGAAAAGATTAGGTGTTCAGGGGCCAAAAAATTGTATCCATATTAAAAAAAAAAAAAAAATAAGTCCCTGTCCCTGAAATTCAAGCTTTTTTTCTACGCAATGTACATAGAAAGTCAGTTTCTATGTTCATATTTTATATAGAATTACGTCCGAGTCAAAAGCATTTTAGTTGTATCGACAAACGTTAAAACATTAAGAAATAAACGAAAGTAGTATATATAAAAGCCCAAAGTCGCTTACATGTGTAAAACTGTGTATCACTTCATTTTACAATACATTTTATTATGAATATCTCATAGTCAATTTAAATTATACATATATCAAAAGATAAATTCTTTTCACCTCATAAAATTGGCGTGAGTATGTTTTATGGCTTTCACCAATTTTTGTATGTTATCGCAAATAAACGAATAATAATATATTCCTTCCAAACAAATATTTTATATAAAATAAAATATTTGGCAACCTTACCAATAGTAAAATGTGCCGAATTGCTACGTGTGTCTTTGATGGCGTTCTGTAACAGGATTTATGGATATCGTTTGCGAACGGCGCCAAAATCTAGTCTATGGTCTTATCCAAACAAGGCGTCAACCTGTGAAAATGTTAATTACAAAAGCGCAATTTGACAACCATGAAATTCACGCGTGTGCTTAGAGTTGATTATTGTACGTCAGAATATAGCTGTACGTCAGCGTTAAATAATATATTTTATATCAACGAGAATCATCACGTTACTACTGATAGGAAATATGAAATATCTACTGATTGATGTGATTATTTGTTTTGTGATACGCAATATATGGTAAATCTTTGTCCTTGTCACTATTAAGTGTCACTGTCAATACTTGGTGGACAACATTTATTCAATATGATCAGAACTAGTTTTGCTCAGCACGAGTATAAAAATACGCAAGGATGTTGTTAAGTGGTAATTGTAACGTTTATTAAACAAATTTTAATTATATTTTATTAAATCTGAAAACGTTATGTCGAGGTATGACTGTAAAATTATGTGTGATTGAAGCTGACCATATTTGATCTTCGAGATAAACAAAATAATAGTATTGATTGAGATGTGTGTACTTCTGACTCTCTATGTATAAACTTAAAATAAATGTTGCATTCAAATGAATAATGATTTATGGATGCGTGTAGACTTTAGGTGCGTTTAATGTAAAACTATATTTTAAATAAAGCTGGTTTTGTAAATAAACAATGCAATTATCGATTGTTGACAAACTAACGCAGCAAACTAATCTTTTGAATAATAATGTCCTGCCAACGCCGGATTGCACAATTTTGTGTAAACAATTAATACACATTTGTTATCTATGCGGGCACACAAACGTACATAACTAGTTAGTCAACCTATTTAGACAGTCTTGGAAACTAAAATAATGGCAATTAAAAAACAAAAAAAATGTTTCGTAGAACAACGTATTCTTAGAAAACTATACAATTTTCGATTTATTACAAAGGTAGAAACTTTTTTTGTCAAAAGGTTGCATTCAAAACACTTCATTTCACAATCCTAGATTGTTCGGTTTGGAATCACTTAAATCACGACTTAATTTATCGCATTCCTTCTACGAATATTTAATGTTTATTTTGACGTTTTAATTATATGATGATATTATTGAATTTTTATAAAAAAATATTAATTAGTGTTTGAATATAAAATGTAAGGATAACGACCTCTGTTTTAATATAATATAATATAATACGATGCTCATAGGCCATATTATATCAAACACAGGATTTGCGCATAGCCTGCTGTTTCAAACAGATGTTGTCATTGAGATTATTAACTTGATATGAATGGTGCTTTCAATTTAGTCGTGCCAAGATTGAGACGACAAGATATAATCTAATATCAAATGCCTTAATTTCAAATTTTGAATAAACAGGAATATTCCATTTTAAAATTTAAAATTACAGCATATTTTTGTTGAACTTGAGAAGTTTGAAAATGCTTTTTGTTTTCCGGAAATAGCATTCAAGACTTACTTGTCATTTTCCATCTACCACTGCTTTCCCATCCGTTCCATGCCGTATACGGCTATATCCAGCGGCGTAACAAACTTTAAGCGTAACTACAGTTTTTTTCTTGACTGGGAGTGTCGTTGGAGCAATTGTCCAAGTCCTAATGGCGTGTACTTAATTGCGAAGAGAATCAATCCCTTAAAATATATAAAATGCTTCTATGAGTTGAAATCTGCTCGTTCTCTGTATGACGCCACAATTTTTTTAAAAGACTAGTAATTGTTCTTATTAGCCACCAGGTCGGCGTGACGGTTGGTATTAATACAATTTTAATAAAATAAATACATTGTAACAAAATCAAGCAAAGTAGAATTAAGTAATATTTTAGAGCATATTTTGAATAAAATGATAACGAATGAAATAAAATTATAATTGATTGAAACAGTTTCAGTTTTGAAACAAAGCTTCTATGTCATGGAAACATGGCATGAATAAACAATGTTTTCACGTGACAGTCAAATTAAAGCACACGAAATCAAAAAGATACGCTGTGACAGTTTTTGTCACCATATTCGCAAAAATTATAGTAATTCATGTGTTTATCTCAATTAAGCTAAAAGCATGAAATGAAAATGTCAGCACATTAAAGTTATTAACATTGTCACACTATTTGAGTGACTCTGTTTATGATAATTAAAGAAATGTATCGTTTTTGTGTTCCTAGAAAACATCATTCCTCAATTTCATCTTATTATTTAATTTGAATTTTTAATGTTATAGTATTTTTTTAACTATTCAAAAAATCAGTTATCTCAGTCTCTTCAAATGATCATTTAACTAAGTCTTTTATAAGTGTAATTTAAATTTATAATTATATTTCACTTCATTAAAATTAGCTTATATTGACGGTTCGATATTTTAAAATTTTATCGTCGGTTAAACAACTATCTTAACTACATGTAATACACGCTGTCTTATTACAATCTATATCTGCAATGTTTTGAGGTAAATAATACAGTGATAAAAATTATGCAATGTTTAAGTTAAAATAAATATAATGATAATGGACTGAGAAGTTACTTTATATATTTTTATTTTATATACAATACCAACCTCAAATTAGTTAGACGTTGAAAAAAATATAAAAACGTTTTTAGATATTGGATGAATTCATGGCTACAGAAATAAATAAATTGACGATGGCGCACATGACTGATCTGCATATCACTTTATTTTTTTTCCTGAACCACATGATTTTGTATTAAACCATAAAGCGGTACATTATAATTAATACCGGGATTGAAAAAAATAAGAATCCCGAATCCACGGGACCAAAAAACGATCAGGGATTAAATGTTCCAGTCATGTCTTTGATCTATCCCTACTATCTACGAAAAAGAAAGATTGAGCAACTGAGTAACAAACAGTTGTAGAAAAAAGCCCTTATGTTGAGATACCTCCATTAAAAATCATATGCTCCACACTGAGGCAGACATGGATTAAAAATAATATTGATAGTCATGTGACTATTTCTCATATTTTACAATATACGTTGACATGAGTAGACAATTTTATAGTTTTATACTAAATTTTAATAACCGCCAGTGAAGGTTCTGTCTTTTGATTGATGATTGTTTTTTATGCTAAATTATAAAAAACTTTCCTCAAAAAAGCTTGAGTATGTATGTAATCTAAGCTCTGCTGACTTTTATGGGTATATTTGTGTTTTTATCTTTTTTTTCTTTTATAAGCGGTTGTCAGATGAAATGTCTAAAAATATATCTTGTTGCAGTCAGTAATGGAGATAAATTGAATTTGAAATATACGTTACATAAAAGCATTCAGGTAGAGCTGCATTCAAGGCATGGCAAGCTCAACATAAATTAAGATTTTTCCAATTTCAATTTGAGTTCATGGATATGGGTTTTTGTAATATCTCTTTTCCTCGAATAAGTCTCGAGTGACTTAAAAAAAACTACCCAACATTCAAATTGTGATTTTAGAAAAATATCTCGCCTAATAATATAAGTCGCCTTGGCTGTTGGCTTTTTATAATATATCGCCGGATGTATGATAAAATTGTTAGATACATAAAGCAATGATAACATGAAATTAAATGATCCAGGGATTGAAAAATTGTGAATCCGGAAATCCCAGGATCACAAAAAGTGGGCATCCAACCACTTTTTGTGATCCTTAGACCAGTGATTCTTAAACTTATTATGCTCACGGACCCCCAAATGAAATAAATCTCAAGGGAAATAACACCCCCAAATTAATTTTGACCGGCTACGAACCCCCTGAGCGGTCTCAAGGACCCCTAGAGGTCTGTAGGAACCACTTTGAGAACCGCTGCCCTAGACAGAACAACATGTTAAAATAAAAATAAACTGTTTATCAGTTTATTTATTAATAATCACAAGTATTCAGTACGTAGTATATATAATAAAAGTAGCCGAGAGGCATTTATCAATTCGGTCGTGTAAAAATAACCAGACATCTGATATGATCCAAAAAAGAAGACTTATGAATACATATATCCCCTCTGGTTTTCCCACTCCAATTTTGGGGCTTAATTGTTTAGAATAAACTTAACCCAAATGTTATAATACTAACTGGTATAATATTAATTACGCTCTTCCACTTAATTATGAAATAGATAATATACTAATTAACAATAATAACAATTGTTTGTATTTTGAGGATCGGCAGTCAACAAGGTCGTTTCTTTAAGCCAGTGGTTCTTAATCTTTTGAAAGTCAAGGTGCAGTTTTGATCATGGAAAAAAGTGGCGGTGCGTCAGAATTAAGAAGTCAAAAAAAATATGTGGAAATATTTTTTTTTTAACATTTTCGGTTTTCACTTTTATGCGGATTTTTCGGTTTTTAATATTTTGCGGATTTTTTCGTTTTCAACATTTTTTTCGCGGTGCATTTGCAGTAAGCTCGCGGTGCACCGGTCAAGAACCACTGATTTAAGCGAATCAAGAAAAAGGAGTAGTACGCCATAGTTTTATTTAAAATATGTTTTGGTCTATTGAGTGTAATTAAAAAATGTTTGAATTTGTTATCATTAATTTATTATACGGTATTTTAAACAAATATTTTAAATATTTAGTTTTTACACGTGTTTCGCCATTTTCATACCAAAATCTGCTACCCAGTCTGTGGAAATTAGTAAAGAATAATTATTAATTATTATATAATTAGAATAATTATTATTAATTAATTGAGAAAATATTTTAAAACTTTTTGGTCTAATAAATAAATAAATAGCCAAGGTGTTAGCTTAAAATTTTAAAACCACATGATTGAATGGAACAGACAAGACATAATATGTAGGCCTTACAGTTTATCGTCAACTTTCAATTACCGTTAAACGATAAATAGTTTCTTCAATTACCGGTAAATTAATAAAAAGAGACTATTAGGTATAAGACTACTTTTTACATTAAAAAGAGTCATAGACTGAAACGGAAATAGTTTTAAATATTTTTGAGATGAATGTCATATAAATACATAAGGTTTTTACTGATAAGTGGAAACGAGTGATTAAATAAACATTTATATGCCACTTCGATCATGATGGGAAGTTAATCATATTAATTTCGTATAAGTTATCCATAGATTTATTGATTATAGATAAATTACGTGTATCATTACAAACTCTAGAATTTTTAAAATGAATCAAATATTTAAAAATATGAAAATAAACAAAAATAGCAATTCACAAACAAAGAAAAATAAACTATCCCCAAAAAAATAAGTTCTTATAATATTCTGCTAGCTTAGATGCAGTGTAATAGTTTTGGCGATGGAAGGCAGAAGACACCAATATGACCAGTAACGATTACAATGGCTGTTCAAATGTTGCTCTCTAGCAAAGCAAAACTCTACATTCCGGTACATATCTGCAATAATCTTTAGTTGTATTATGCCAGTATCTGTCCTTAATTCGTAATAAAATAATTTTCGGTGATTACCGGGAAATTTTCAATACATATACTGGTATTTACCGAAGGTCGAGTAATGAAACCCCTAATCATAGGTACTCCTGCATGAGACATTAAATATTTAATTGAAATCAACCCACACCAATCTGATGATTAGGGTACAGTTGTTTCCATTTTATCCTTAAGGCGTAGTTGTACAACTTAATTGGCATAGAAGAATGTAAACAACTAAAGAAAACAATTATCAAACCATTGGATGTAAATTGAAAATAATTATTTGAGAAATAAAAAAAGCGCATCGTCGTGTACCCAACAGCAAATCGTAAAAACATTTGAATGGAAAATGACACAAAGACACGAAGACACGACTTACTTTTTTATTTTTTACTATCATTATTATTTGTTTTTCTGGAAAATTGCAATCAAATAAAGCTGAGTATTTGTAAAAATCAACTCGTTAAAAGCAAAATAACACCATTTTAATAGTATTTTATGTAATAACGTAGAAAATATTACCCTTTTAACCTCTTTGTACATTTTTTTTTATTTCTCTAAGGCTTTGTTGCGTGTCGAACGACGGCAATCGTTTATTGAAAAATAAGAACCATATTGTCGAGATATATGATAGAAAATATGATTTTTTCGATATTTTTAAACGACTAAACTTTTAAATTTGAATCGTTCAAATTATGTACATTCACACAGATTTTTTCACTAACGACCCGGGTTTTGCCTTTCGGTATCTTCAGGCGTTCAAGTGCACGGATGAACTTGAACTGACGCTTAGCAAATGAATGTGTCGTGTTTATATAAGAAATAAATGCATCACTGAGCTTAAAGTTATTGTTGGCGAAAAGGACTAAACTTTTGTTTTTTTGTAAGATTTTCACATTTTTCCGAACAAATTGTACGGGAAAAATACATTCAAACAAAAGCTTATCAATTTGAGAAATGATATGGAAATAATTTTGAGTGATCGATTATTTAACACAATTTAAAAAAAAATAGAAAGAGATTACTTCTTTTTTGTTTGACAGGTCGGAAAATTTGTTGATAATATTAAGAACCTTCTAACATGGGCAACAAAATTTGCCTCTACTGACCTACACTAATTATGTTTGACTATATTTACTATCTCTACACTTGCTAAAAAAAACTCACCTATGTAAAATGTACTTCAATTATAGACTATTAAATGTAAAAATAAATAAAAATTGTAATTACTGTTTTAAATTTAAATATATTATTTAAATATTTTATGAGATATCAATGGTAAAATGCTTAATTTTTATTTTAAGTGAAGATGTTTTGCATAATTCTAAAGTTTCCGCTTGGCTGCTAATTTGTGGGTAAACATTTAATATTTAATGTGTTCATAGAAGGGTGTTGATGCTTAAATTTTAAATTACAGCATAAATCTGGGATATATTAAAGCAAACATCGTATAAAATACAATGTTTGCTAAAGTTCTAGGTTTATGGTTATGCAGTAATGAAGGAAATCTTATTTAAAGATTAAATTTAAATTAGTTTTTCTTTTAAATATCCCTTTGGTGGAGTAACCTAAAGCGCACTATCATCAGAAGACTTCTAGTCACCGCCATGTCTATTTTTAGGAATTGTGATAGTATAATTCCTTTCCAATAAATAGGCGTGATTGCTATATAAATGAGTGATCCTCGACAAAGTCAATTCACGAGATCACCATAGACATATTTTAGTTTCCGAAAAACAATCGTTTTTGCTTCCAGAGGGGTCAAGTTTTTTTTCCATGAGTCGAGCAATCTCGCGCTTGGACTGCAAATATTCGTAGGAATAATTTATTTATAATTTTAAATATCATCAATCGATATGTTATAACTATGCTAACCTAACCCAATATTACGATGAATTTATTGAGATATTTTATGAATATGCCAATGATAAGTATTTTTATATCTATACGTAGCAGCGATATTCTTATATTATTGAGAAATATGTACTACATGATATTTTAAACTTTGATATAAATGCCTTTATAAAATTGCGTTCTTGTCAAAATACGATAACATGTTTAATTAAATAAATCAAATCGCTTAAAAAAATGCCAAAGGGAATCATTTATTTATTTATTTATTTTAAAAAAGGTTATAATATATATTTGACATTTAATATACGATAAAAAACGAAAATAATTAGTTTGACGTGTGACGCAACTTATTAAATATGTTATGTTCGGGAAAAAGCTAATAAATAATATATGTAATTTAAAAAATCTAAATATACTTTGACGAGAGTATTTTTTCAAAAACTATATAATTAGAAATTTATTATTATTATAATTGAAATGATCAGACCCCAAAGACGACGAGTGGTATCAAAATATTTTATGATTTAACAAAATCCTTATAATTTCTCGTAAGATTATTTAGACACTCATTTTTATCTAATTATACAAGGGCACAATGAAATTATCTCGCAACGTATTTCTAACACGTTAAGTGATTTTTGGAGTTAATTATAATAGTATCTGTTTAACACTGTTAACGAGCTTAAATTTGTTTATAACGAAACGTAGTTTGAACAAAGAAGCTGTGATTTATAACAAAAAATTTATAGAAGCTTTTGAAATATTTGTAAAAAAAACATATCACTCCTTGTCATCTATTATTGCTTAGAGTTTAGAGAAAAGTATTTCTCTTGTTAAGTTAAACTACAGATTATGGTATGATTTAATATTAAAATAGCAAGCCAACTAACATGAATGTTAGCCGAATGATCAACCGTAAATAAATAAATTAACGTGAGCTAAGTAAAAAGGAACCAACTGACCAAGATTTCTAAGTATTTTGAATTATAAATTAGAATTAATTTAAAATATTACAAATTTCAAATTTGGTGTAGAGATCAAACTAAAAATTGTCAAAATTCATGTTTTTTTTTGCATTATTTATTTTTTGTTTAGCGAGAATTTTTTTATATGTCATATTTTTTGCTATGTAAAAAGAACCTAGGAAAAAATATCTGTTACGCTTAATAACCAAGTGATGTTAAGATGTAAAACATTTTACGAGAACCGTGTGCATTCACATTTACATAAAGTATCTAAAAACATGACAACAATTTGAAATTTAATATCTCTCTTCTTCAATTTTGCAGTTGGCTTTCTTTTATATAACACACGCCATTAGTGTTCATACAAATTGTCAAACAAAATTTTGAGTGACACGTAAAATTGAATCATTCAAGTAAATTTCAGTTGGATCATTATTTTAAAATAAGATGCGCAAAAATGCAACCGAATAGGAAAGACGCCTAATATCGTTGAGTGCTCAGCTAGATGATCAGAGTTTACATAACCTCCTACATCAATATTTATACTATTGTCACGTTTTTTTCATGTAAAATATACAATAGCTGGTGCAGCTTATCAAAACGCATGCAACCCGAGTTTTTATACCGTATTATTATGATTCAATCAGGAATTGAGTTTTATACGGAAGCATATCATTCTTGATAAAGCGGTCGCTTTGAAATGTAAAACAACCTTATATAATGAGAGTAACAAAAAATATTCCCGCAGGTATTCAAATTTTCGTATAAATTACGAGTGCGATGGAGTTAGAAAAACACACCGGAAGTCTTTTTGAGCTGGCAAACTCGCACAAAGGATACTTAGAAAAATCCACCATCGTCCGGGTTTTATTCAAGTATATACTATGCTCGTTAATCATTCCTTTGAGCATTGGTCAGTAGAAGATGATGTCTTTATTCAGATTAATGAGTTTTAGCCGAGTCTTTCATAGTCTGAGCCTTGACTTAAGTAAAAGGAATCTGCTGTTGTCTATGCCCTATGGGGATTATTTTATTTCGAAAGCTCGAAACTTTCGCAAGCCAGTAAACTCATTAACCTTCATATTCATGTCTTGAAATCTCTACAAAATTTACCTTCGTGGACCTTAAATTGATGTTTATACACCATATTTCCTCGATCGTAAGACGTTTGTTTATTTATATGTTCTTGTCTCTGTATTGAAGATACTTCTTTCAAAAGATGGAGTCTTGAATGTTTTTTATACTTACTATTCGTGTAGACTTAGTTTGTAATAGTAATGTTTTCAAGATAGTTTAATAAGACCAGTATTAAAATATAAAGCTACGTATTATATTTGATGGCCTCTTGTATTCGTAGAAAAACGACATTAAAAATACATACTCTATTTATTTATCCTATATTGTAGATAAATTTACATTTGATAAATGGCGAAGAAGTATTTTGTAAAAACTATTTCTCCATCTTAACATTTATGAACTCCAGTTGGAGACTTATAATCGGTAATTATTAGTTAATGAGTGACGTGTAGCTCTCTCTATATGAATACATTTCCTCTTTAATTATCTCCTTTCTTCGGGTCAGTTTAAACCTCACACATTCCCACTTAATTTTTCACCAGTTATATTAGTCAAAAATGGTAAAGAATTTCTATATCATATGCTTAAAAATAAGGCAAAACACGTGTCACTCTTAATTACACAAGTTTTTCTTTAAAATCCTGATAATCTTAGAGTAAGTGTTTTTTTCCGATGTGTTTTTGAATAGTTAATTGGTGGATCCTTAAAAAAGTGCTTCTCAACAGAATGGGTAGTGGTGAACCCACTAGTGAAAACCCCGGGCATTAAAATTACCGACCACAAAATATGATTGATTTGAATGAAAAGTAAACTTTAACATTTAAAATTTGTTTGTAGAATATCTTTAACTTAATTTGTTATGAATTTTAGCATAACGCTATTTCTTTTTTTCTCGACACACAGTAATACAAAGTAACTAAAAGTTGCAATACAAGTACAACTGAAACTGGGATCTCGATATGCATGATGTTTTTTAAAATATCAAAATTCTTGCTGGTTTTGAGAATGTAAAAATAACGGTGATTTTGCATTGAATATTAGCCAAAATTATCGAATTTTCAATGTATAGAAACCGTCACATGTTTTAATAATCACGTAAGTGATTAATTAATATAATATTTTAAATATGTTTAAAGTTGTTTTTTAACGATGTATTTTTATTAACTATATATATTTGCTAAGAAACTGCTAATATTTTTTTGGACATTCAGGTACACTATTGTAAAAGATTCATTTATAACGTAGACAACGATTTTAATTTTTAAAATAAAAAAAATAATACAATGAAGGGTAATATTTTTTCTTTCTACTGAACTCGGGGAAAGGAGGCAAATACAAACAACAAGCGTACCAATTACAGTGACACTACTAATTACAAAATAATATCCCATGGGAAATAAGTTCAATAGTGGCGACTGGCGAGACACCTGTCCTATTTAAAATGCTGGTACAAATAATTAATTACTGTTAAAGTTTTTAATAATTTCCCAGAATTTTTAAATATTTATTTTAAATCCACTTTAATTTTGCAATAAAAATGAATTTCCACAATGTTACCGCCAAATAAATCGAAAAAATGTGAATATTCCTCTAACATATAAGAAGGCTTTATTATATGAAGTGATTTATGAAGCGTCATTTTTTACCTTTCAAGTTTCTTGTCAACATGATATTTATGCATAAAATAAGTTCGAAATTTTGTTTGCCAGCTTTTAAACTTAAAGTATATTGATGTCTATCTTAGTGAACGTGGGAAAGTTATTTGTTGGCTTAAGAGTTTTACGCAACCAAAGTATTAAGTATACAAATATTTTTTTAGAAACAAATTATTTAATTTACCACGCATTTCACGTACAAGTATTCTTGCCCCAATTATAGCATAATTCTATTAAATATGATGGTGTTAAAAATCCCTATCTTATTATTCAGTCAGTGTTCTATATGAAAGCGAATAATTACACAATGACTATATTGTTTTTTTTATTAATCAATGTCCGCTCCCAATATGGAACAAATGGCCTCGTAATGTAGGTATTTCAACAGAAGTTTTTTCTACGCAAATTGCTTGTTACTCACTTGCTCAACATCTAAATTTTGGAAGAGAATAGGGCATGGGCAGGACAAGTCACAAAAACCCATGCCTTAAATCGATAAATCGATTGAAAAAATGCTGTTGTTGTTGGGACTTGAACCCGTGAGATTTATCACGGAAGCCAACTTTGATATATCGTTTTTTTTATGAACGATACTACTATTTGTTTACATTATTGCGAATAAATATTTTGGTATAATTTATGATTGTTTAAAATCGAAAAAATGTTTTAAGATTTAAACTGTCAGAGTTCTCAATGATGCCAAAATAAACGGAAACGCCATTTAAGTATACATTTACTATTAAGAACTATGCCGGATTCGTTGTCGATTGGTCAACGTTATTGGCTTCGGTAGCGTTGCCTACGGGCTCAAATTTTGGTAGATTTATGGATCTTTTCGAAAGCAGGAATGTTTGTGATGTCTGAAATTTATTAATATCCATAATATACTAAAATAAATCTACATAAAAAAGATTTAAAGAATAAACTCCGTTCAGAGTCCATATCCTCCACATTGGAAGTGGACATGGTTAAGCAACGTTGTCGTTAGTGGTCTCGTAGGTAAGAGCGTTGTCATAAAGATTAGGTTGGTCTAGGTTCATTTCACAGATAGGTCAATATTAAATTTAGATTTCAAATATTAAAATTTGAAATCTTCAATTGGGGTGTTTTGTGATGTCTCTTCTCCTCGAGTGACTTCTTAAGATTCTCACCGGGTTTTTCTTTTATAATCTTCCAGTTCATTTATTTCATGAATTTACTATAATGTTTTTTTTAAATGTATAGGTATTTAAAATAACTATGTATTAAGTCACATAAGTCAAAAAAAGGGAAAAATATTTTTGAAGATTTTTCAACATGTAATTACATAATATCAAAATATTTATTTTAAGTTACTTTACTATATAACTGATATATTAAACTTTCTTTGGATTCATTGAAATAATAAAAATTCAATGCAGTCTTCCTTTACAGTGTTATCATATATTATATATTGAGACTTATTGTCTATAAAATTCTGTAATAAGTGTTTAGTAAACTCAAACTTTTAGTTAGGATGCTATAAAAGTAATATAATGATATTATAAATTTGAAAGATTTTTCATCATAACGTTTCTAGCAAGCAACATAGAAATATCACATAGAATCTCATGATAAATTTTGTATACTTTATTGTTAAGGTTTCTATTTACTAGTCAGGAATTTGACGAGGGGTTGCGTTCTCACTAAAGCGTCGCGAGCTTCTATGACGCAAACATTATAATTCCATATAAATTTATATTTTCATGCATTTTTTAGGTTATTTAAATTTTATATTGCTTGTAATTGTTACTGATTGGATCAATTAAATACATTTTAAAATAAATGTAATTTAAATATTAAGAAATATCATTTTAGTCTAAGCAAAAACAATCACGCTCTAAAAAAGTGACATATCTTCACTGTACTGGCAGAAGTTGGTAAGTAATAAATTAATATTTCTTAGCAAACACCGAATTATAATGTTGAGCTTATAAGCCTATAGTCTCGATATTTTATGTTGCATATATAATTATAACATTGAAGTAATATATACATATGGATTTATGTCGATCTGACACAAATACAGCAAGGAATTAATATTTAGAGACAATTGCTTGCTTTTAAATCTGCATTAAAAAGTATTACCCGCAAAAAAGCTTCTGCCAAACTGTTACAATAAGGGCACAGACATTAAGTTATTTCAGGCTAATAATAAATCTCATTTTATACTTAACTCATTTTTGATACTTTTGTTATTAATCGTCGTACGGAAATTAACGTAATAGAAGCATGGGGACAATATATGAATGAGAAAACATATTGACTATTTGCGCTCGAGTGCCGCCATAAAAGCGGCACGTGTGGTTTTCCGTATAACTCGAGTGTGGCCGTAGTGGTGGCATGAAAATAAAGTATTATTTTTAATATTGATAGTTTTCATTATTATTTAATCAAAGGTCGTATAAGCGGAAAATAAAAGTAATGTATGTAACATGATCTAGAATCGCGAAATGAGTCATTCTAAATTGACATTTGGGAGAGCGAAATATCCTAGTATACGAGCGTGTACACAAAGAAGATATCCAAATAATGCTACAACCATGTATAGAGGACTTAGCTTACACTCTCCAGTTATATTGGTTATGATTATATTTGATACAGTGGACTGCTAACGTTCACAATGTTATTGAAAACTTTAGCCAGTAGAAAAGTGGTAGTCCGAACCTTTTTACCGTGTCTGAATAAAATTAGTTTAATTGTGCTAAATACACAATACATAATATACGAAATAAAATCACTTCTGTAAGATCAGGGTTGATAATGAAGTGGATTAAATAAAATTGTTTTAAATATAGTATGAATGAAAATATAAATAATATTTATACGGTCATCAGCAAACATAGAAAGCGCTTTTTTTGTTATATCTATAGATATTATGAGAACATTGATAATTCTGTACATAATATAACGATGCATAACCCGACCCACGTCAAAATGCTGTGGAGAATACGAGAGATTTCGTTTAAAATATGTACAACAGATTAAAGAAAAATCGATTTGAATAAGCTTTTTGGCACCGTTATATATATTGTATTCCGTGTTATTATAAACCATGCATGTTTCGTTTATTATAGTCTCTTGATCCATCAATCAATGATTTGAATAAATTTTAAAGAAGTTAAATAAGAGTTAAAAACAATTTAAAGAAATGGATAAAACTATTAGTAAAAAAATAATTAATCGCTTGGTCCAAGCAAGACGATGTAATGATCAAAAATACATTTTAAAGAATTTCAGTAATGAAAACATTGGGGAATATACGCACAAGATAAATATTGATATTACTAAAAATCTAAAATTGAAATACGGGATTTTTTCGGAACAACGAAAAATTGTTTTCTTAATTTTTTTCTGTTGATGAATTTGTACGATAAATACAATACGAGATAGCTCACAAATGGCATATGAACATGAAAAACAGACGTATCTTTTGAACACAATATAATGGATGACGAAAGGTTTATTAACATATAGAGAAATGTTTTTTCAATTTCGATATCTGAAAATGAGGAGAACTGAGGTTTGGGTATTTTAGGATTATGTCAGTTTTCTTGGAAATAATGTATAAATTTGGTCATGAGAAAATTACAAGTAATAACGAAAATGTTAAAGAATAATCTTTTTGAAACCACGTCAACTGTGAGTCAATAAAGTGGAGCGAATGTGAATAATTTTTACAAACCATTTACTCTAGATCTTTTTTAAGATAAAGATAAAATTAGAAAAGTATTTTGGTAATTGCTCCTGTATTTTCTATTTTAAAAATCGGTTCAGATGAGTCTGTAAAGGTATGAAAAAACACCGAAACTGACTTTTTTACTCACAGATAGATTTATAGCAATGAATCGATAAAAAAAGATGTGTGAATGTGTCCATTTCTTGGTAAAACTATTCAACTAGGACAAGTAGTAAATTTCAGGAGAGCATTTTAAATAAGATAAGAGACCGATATAAATTGTTAATAAAGTATGTATTTTAGTCAACTTTGGACCAATTAAAGATTTTGTGTGGCCCTTTCGAGGTTTCTCACTTTCTATACATTTTGCATCTGTATAATAAAATAAAACGAATTAATTAATTTTAATTGTTAAATTTGTGAGTGAAAAAATATTACCTAGGTCCTCGGTGGTCGCATACCATCGCCAATGTAGTAATTAAAGTTTTATGCGGGACAGCGCTAGCCAACTGATCAAGACAGTGAATGAAGTGCAGTCTTATTCCATGGCTTTTGCACATGTCTGTTGCTTTCCCTTAATAACGGGCGAAGAATAAAGTGAGGTGGTTGTTATTCCATCAAAGGACACAGATAAAGAATTCTGGATTTTTTAAAAAATATTTGCTGCTTATGAGTAGTGAACATGTATGTATATATAAAAACATATGTATTGCTTACACGAGTTAGTACAGTCAGTGAATTGGTCACAAAGGTGTGAATCATCGAGGTAATGCAATATTCTATTTTATAAATGATTTCAGTTGTACACCCCTGTACTAAACTTATAACAATATTTCAAGATATCCGATATTTATTATCGTTTTTTCGTTAGTCAGATATTGGATTTGCCTTTAAGATGGCACATAGATATTAAAATATAATGTATTAAGACAAAGTAAAAATAACTTTTAGCTAAATATTATATTTATAAATCAAAAACAGAAAACTTTAATAAACATATTGTATACATTGATCCATATTCCGTAATTTTAGCAGCGTTACTAGATACTACTCAGTCTCGGAGGGCGAATAAGTAATAGTCCATTTTTTTTTTTTCAATTTGAATATTTAATTGATAAAGTTTTTTGAGAAAAAAAATCGATACGACGTTTTTAATCGTCGTTGAGTTCAAAGACATTGTAGATTATAACTACATGTTTGAATGAAAATGTGTTATGTACCAGTGATTAAGTAAAACTGTCAAATAGGACAGTAATTTTTTATAATTTGTGATATTAAATTCACAGAATTTATAACGAAGTCTCAGTGTGAGATACGTGAGAATTACGCCTCACTGCGGCTAAAATATATTTTTTGGGGGCAATAAGCAAATAATTGACATCTTTTAAATTTTGTTCTGTTAATAAAAAAACATGTTTAAAAGAAATTTCATTCTAATATTTGATTACCTAATGTAATTAATAATACATATCAGTGTAATTTATCCTAATTTACCTTGAAAAATCCCATATTGCTTATTGTTTTTCGAAACACTACAGCCATAATTAATAAATTTTAAAAAATGTAATTAATAATAAATATCAGTTTAATTTATCCTTATTAACGTTTTAAAAACCCCAGATTGTTTTTCGTTCTTCGAAACACTAGAGTCATATTTAATAAGTGTAATATTATAATTTGAATTAGGATGTTAGAGTGAATAACATGATGCATTGTGTATCTCTTCGGAGCCAGTATATATAGCTGAGAAAAATGTAAGTTTAATAATAGTTCTGACAATGGCGAAAGCCGAAATAGCTATCAACTAATAAATATAAAAACTGTAGAACTAAATACGTTGCTATTTTTACCCTATTAAAGTATCAAATTTTCAAAAATCTAGCAAGACAGATAAATATCTGGTTGACCCCAGCTTTGGCACTGTCAATGATTTGTCACTGAAAAAAGAAATTGTTAAAATATCACAAACCGTGGAGATTAAGAAATACAATTGACCAAATTAGTACTTCACATAATAACTCTTCACAGACCACGTCAATCACAAGGATCGCGCTATTTTACATGTTGTTTTCTTCCGAGTTGTACACGTAACAGAATATACAAATTTAATTACGAGAATTTAATTGAGAAAAGGAATGATTGCATGCATTTTTAAACTATAAAATTTTGATAAGGTTGGGGGCGGAGAAGGCACGGAGATTTTTGAAGTGTTGAAGTGGGGCATGGTACAAATAAGTTTGGGAAATACTGATATAGGCCATCAGCTACTTTATTGTTTATTGGTAGATGTTTTGGTTTTCTCCAATTTATTATGGTATATCTATTATTTTTGATTCAACGATACGAAAAGGTTGCTAAATTAAAGCACTTGTTTATCTCATTGATTTTTGAAGTGACTTCCCAATTAAGGTCTTTTTTTTGTAAGCTGTTCAATTTTTTTCCTTATTATCGGGGAAAAAAGCCGATTATGTTGTTTGTGTAGTATATATAAATAGAGCCAGTCAACAGGTCGACTGCCAAGTCATATTTTGGTTGATCATGGCTGGTCTAGTACTGTGGTTCTAACCTTTAGAAATTATGAAATCAAAAAAATCAAAAAATAAACAAACTATCAGTAAGTTTTTGAAAACTTGTCATTCATTTTACACTGTAGATACATGTAACGTAATGTCTTAAATACGTGTAAAAAACTGCGACATATTTTTTTTGTATAATGTAGCTACAATACATTTTATATACATTTTTTACTTTATAAATTGTTCAATGCAATGGTTTTGATCAGAATCTTTCTATTCTATCAATGCCGAGTGATCATCTTGGTAATATTTTGACTTGAAACCATCGTGGTTACAAATAAAGCGAGATGAAAATTTCATGTCTAGTTTAGTAGTCTGTATTAATCCTTGAATTCCTTGAAAATGTAATATTATATTAAGGTTAATTTTGAAAATATTTTTGTTGTGTATTTTGACTCACATACACTTCTCGAGTACGGGGGTAAGCATAATTATTACAGCCGAATATAATTTCAATATTTTGTTACTTACATAGCATATAATACATAAACGAAGTTTATAAAAATATTATTTTTTCAATATTTAAATTGAATTAGCCGTTTTGTGAAACTTTGAAAACCGGGTCAAAACTAGTTTCGGAAAATATTTAAATTCGAAAACCGGTTTTTCCTTAAGTCGGTTTTTTTATAAACGCTCTTTGGTCCTCATCCCATTTGCTTGCGGTTTCATTAATATGTTTACAAACAATTTACGGATTTTTGGGAAAATGCAAATGTATCCGGATGTTTACAATACATTCAATATTAGGATTGCAGTACCTGTAATACCAAAACCGGGATTCGGTATTCGTAGTGTTTTTCAATACCAAAATACCGGTTTTGAAAATACAAAAATACCGGTATTTAAGTAAAAAAAAAACAATGTATCGAAATTACATATTTTGATAAAATTGTTGACGATGACTTGAAATAATTTAATTCTTCTGAAAGAATCCAAAATAAATAAGCCTAATGATGTATTATTATTAAAAAATATATATTTATGAAAATCACTCGTAAAAACTACACGTAAATATATCATTATGATATATTTTTTAATGAGACGGTATTTTATAAGAAATATTGAATTTCCTATTTTGATTTATTCGCCCGTAATTGCGATCCCGATAAACCGTATTTTTTTGCTTTATTTAAACAATTTTGCTAAACCAATATTGGAATATTTGTCAGGTATTGAAATATTTACTACCGAGATCCTAAAAACACGGCGTAGCGATGGTGACTTTGCTTTTTTTATAGGTCCACGCCGTACCCGTTTCAAAAAAAGTAAAATGAGAGAATTAAAAACAACCAAATCTTGTAGAAAAGTTTCATACATGACTGGTGACTTGTCAAATGGCACTTTCTTTTGTAGTTTACTCGAAAGTACAATCTGCAACTTGCAATAATTTGCAGTAAAGCTCGTTCAAGGACTCCAGCTCTGCGCATTTGGCACAGCGCAATAATTATGCTAAAATTTGCTCATGCAAAGTTTCCTATTTAGAACGTGACTTTTGTAATTTTGCTGAGAACTTATAACAAGTTCGCTGAGCGCTAATTTACAACACTGGTCTGTTAATAAAATAATATCTTGAATTTAAAATAAATAGGTTAAAAAAGCTTCTTCTTTTTGATTGATCTCTAAAAATTGGATGAATTATTCTTTATTCTCAATCCCCTATTTGAAAACCGATGTTTTGCAATTTGATAATATATCGTTTACTAACCGCCTTCTAATGCAAGAAGCCAGCCGAGTGATTTTTTTTCAACATAAAGTGTTAGGAAGGTGTTTTTTCATAATATATCTTAAAATTATAAAGTGATTACTGAATGACAAATAGCTGTTAAAGTCTATATAATATATATTTTTTTATGATGCATAAAAAGTAAGTACATAGCAAAACATGTGCGGAAGTTAAATAAAATGAAAATACTACAATTTTATCTGACATTACCAGTAGTATATAATATTATGTATTATAAAGTATAATGAGGTATCCTCAATGATTGAGAATCACCCCTGGTAATATCATATAGCATGCTAGTATTAGGGCATCCAATCCCGGGATTCCGTTCAATTTTGTGATACCGAAATCCCGGGATTGTCATGGTCGCGATCCCGTGATTTCGAAATTGAGAAATTTTTAGCAAATTCCGAAAATTGATACGATTTTAGAATTGCAAGAGCTAAAAAAAATCTGGTGGAATAGTATAGTGGATTCAGGATTTCAAATTCCTCGGTGAGCTAATCCCAATCCCAGGATTGAAAATTATCAATCCCGAAATCCCAGGATTGGAAAAAAGCTCCGGAGTTGGATACCCTAGCTGGTATTATGTGCGTTTCTATATAACAATGATTTCCACCTGTAGAAGCTTTTATGATATCTAAACATATTCCGGAAATTTTTGGAATAACACGCCCTAAAACCTACGGGAATTTATTATTAATGTATCAGATGTTCGAAAATTATTGACAAGGGAAATATAATGGCAGCACCTGCTTTATTCAGGCTAACAAAAATGTACTTACACGCTTGTTATAAGGGCCCACGTAAATTTATTGAAATTATTTTTATGAAGATAAATAAAGATAGATACTAAAAAAATATTCAAATAAGTTAAACAAGTAACAAAGATTATTTTATTTTGAATAATGCTATTTTCGAATACCTTTTTAGAACTTTCTTTAATTTGATTTTAAATTTATAGAAATGGAAATTAATAAAAAAAGACAAAAAAGGTGGTTGAATATTATGGTATGAAATTAAACAGTATAAGTGATAAAGATAAAGGTAATGTTCACACTACGGTGTGGATAAAATGTTGAATTTAATTTATTAATTGTTATTAATTGTTCTAATTACAAATTTTTCTACCACTTGTCTTAAATTATTTTGTCCCAATAGCACGATAAAATTAACCTTAATAAATTTTTGATACAAAATAACTAAAAACTTCATCACTTCACTTCATCTTGTCTAAGGACCAAGTTGTATTGTAGGATACAACTATTTTGCCCTTAGAATCAGTTGACTAAATTTTAGCGTATATAAGTATAATAACGGATGCGTCGTAAATTATTCACGTCGTATATTATAAAGAGTCTTCCACCCATAGACTTGTTCCGATTGAATTGATAGTTATTATTTGTAGGCATTCTTAAAATGCTTGATTGTTTGAGGTGACTTTGACAGTAAAACATTGTTAAAGAGCAACCAATATTGAGCTCAACTATATAAGTCATCATTTAAAAAAATATTCACGTAGGTGATTATAAGGAATTAAATTAAAATAAAATAATTAAAATCATGCCCGTCTCAGATGTGGAGAAAATGCCCTAATAATGATGTTCATTTCAACAGCGATTCTGCTTGTTTTTCAGTTGCTCTGCCTCTCTTGTTTATGAAAAAAGTAAGGATAAGTCTAGTGGATAGCTAATCGCTCTTGCTAAGCCCGTTTTAGGATAGAATAGTTGTGAGGGAATTCAAAACATCACATACATCCATGTCTTCGAACGGAAATACATTAATCGATAGAAAAATCAATTTACAAAAACTGTCCGTACTGGGATTCGAGCACGTGACTTAAGTGTTCTAAGTCAACGACATTGACACTCGACCAACCAATCGACTGAATATTAATACACATGGAAGTGTGATCTGATTTATTATCTATAATCCTGGTACGTAATGTACAATTGTATTATACTGAACATAATATGAAACTTGTAAATTCGTTTAATGGAAACTGGGTACGTAAGGTTGAGCCAGATACTGTGACAGAACCACGCTTACCACGAAATGACGTTTATTGTGTATCAAATTTTTACTAGAAATTTCAAAAAACATAAATTTGTTCACTGAATTCATTAAAGTGCGTAGAAAGAAAAAAAGGGTATATGCTTTTACTAATGAAAGAGTTTCTACGGTCTTAGATTTATTCCTTCCAAGTAGAACGCTGTGAATGCTTTTAGAAAAAAACGAATCAGCGATAGTAAATCTCGGAATAGTTTTTACTGATTTTATTACATTTAACACGACGCCAACAATATGTAGCATCGATTATCGATACAATTCTAAGTTCACAGTGTTACATGATACTCTGGAATATTTAGCTAAATGAGTTTTACGATCGAAATACGTACGAAACGTACTAATTTTACGTTTATTTATTAGGATAAGGACCGACTTCGCTCACATGAGCATTTTGCATTTTGAGCAGTTTACACCTTTCATAAGTCTAAAAAAATAATCTGGAATTAGCACAAAAGAGTGTTTTTTTTTTAAATATGTAATTTTGTTACGATACTTTTAACTGATTGTTTGAAAAATAACTTTCGGTGAGTGAACAAAGCTGTAGTGGGTATAATTAACTGTTTCTAGTTAACCAATTTCATTTATTGTTTTTCTTAAATAGTTTACCAATTAGTTGTTAAGGTATTGATCAATCAAGATAACCTTCCAATGTGATGAACTTTCCTGAATATGCTTTCAACTTTTAAGAAAAAAATTCTATTCAAGTCTCAATACGATTTTAATAAGGTAAAGAATTTCCTTTCTTGTAAAAATATATTACCATATCGCCAAGTTAGAACATAACTCTGTCGAAATAAAAACGAGCTTCCGATATTTAGATTTTGGGTTGACGATATAATAATAAAGGTCTTCAGCTCCTACGCACTTAATGTAGCGTATAAAAAGAGGGATGAAATATTATTTTTTCTTTGCTTAAAAAAGAAAATATAGATAAGACACGCACAAACAATATAATATCCCTAGTGTGTCTAAAAATTTGCATATGATCCAAATCAACAAACAATTCACTTATAGTGATTCTACCATAACTTGAATATTTTTAACATTTAATCTGTTTTTGATTCGGGTTTGTGACAGCCATATAAAGTTTTCTTTTCCATAAAAATTAAAAACTTCGTTGTGCTAAGCTGGATTGCATCAGGATATTGATTATGCATTATTAATAGCACTTTACTGTTATGTGAATTTGATTGTGCGATTTTCGCTAGAAAGAAAGTCTTCTCGACCAAATAAAAGCGCTCCTGTCTTTCAAATTGATAGAAATAATGAATATTCATATTGTCATTATACAAGCCAATTGCTCATCACCCTAGAATATCAAATTTTAAATTTAGAGTTATTTTCAAAGTGAAATTTACACTTTTTTTATCATACAGAATTTTAATTATGATATAACAAATGAGTGAGTTGTTTTTGGAATGGCAGGAGTAGGGTCAGTAGTAAATAAATGGGCACAATCATTATCATGTGAAAAATAACACACTTCTTGACTTTTATAGAATTTTGTTACTTGATAAACAAAGTTACAATTATTTGATGTATTCAAATTCAATATTTAGAATACGTTATTATGTAAGAAATATCAGAAATAGCCAAAGTTGACCGGGAATCAACTATTCTCCAGTTTTGTATAATAAATAATAAATTTAACTGCTTTACTTTAACGAAATATGTACGTGTATCTAAAAAACTAAAAAAATAAGTTACTTTTAGTCTGGAAATAGAAAAGATACTAATAATATGTCGAATGTCGTATTGCAAATAGTTAATCTTTGAAATAAGCCGATTGAGTACGTTCCATGAAAATAACGTCTAAAAATATGTTTACTTTTGTGATGGAAATATTAATTAATAATTTACTCCCATAATGGTATTATGTTTTCAAAAAAATATTCAATTATCCACTTCAATATTATATGATGATTTTGTGGGTTAAATATGAATATTTAAATATGTTATATGTATATGAAAAAATATTTCACGAAAACGTTAACAATGAAAAACACATGTCATCTCTTAAGAATACGCTTTTCTTTTGCAATAGAATGCATAAAAAATACTAAACTATCAGTAATTAAGAGTGTTAATTGTGAATGTTGTATAAAAGAAAACGGTTCTCTGTGTGATTCGTTTTAATTAACATTTTTGTATAAATATTGATAAAAATATAAAAAAAATATATTTAGATTTAAGACTATCTATGTGAAAATTAATCAATCTTTTCTTTGATATTATTATTTTATTAACCCAACGTAAACTACTTCAAATTATTTTCCTAGTTATGACAATGTGTACAAAAAGTGTTTTTTTTATATAAAATGACAGTGAACAGATTGAAAACAATCTTAAAGTTAGTAAGTAAAACGATAACTCGTTATGCATTTAAATGACATCTATGTCGTGAAATATTTCATATCGAGAAAAAAAATTAAAACCAAATATATTTACGAGACAATACACTTGAGGCGAGCTTCTGAAAATAACCCCGCAAGCGACCGTTTGGCGACTATTGCTTTACATCATAGGTTCCCAAAGTGGTCCGTACGGACCCCCGGGGGTCCGTGAGGACTGCCAGGGGGTCCCTGACAGGAATAAAAAAAAATGGGGGTCCACGGACCGGAATCAATGGAATCAAAATAATGAGTTTAAATAGGTCAAAGTTTAAATAGGTCAATCTCTTAAATTTATAAAATAGAAAGGGTTACCAGCAGTTCTGGCTGCAGAAAGATATCCCTGTTGCTTATTCTGTATCGCAAGAAAGTTTTTGATAGCATTTCCTTCTTCGTATCTCGTGGAGAAAGGTTTTAGTGCAGTTACTAATTTTCTTACGAAAAAAAGAAATCGGTTGCAAATCACTGAACGTGGAGATTTACGACTGTACCCTACGAATTTGAACACAAATATTGACCAATTGATATCGGAGCATCAGGTTCATCCCTCTCATTAACAGATTTTATTATTTTATGTAAGAATTTGATTGTGTTTTGATTTGTTCATTTTCATTTAAAAAAATTCACTAATGATAAGAATAAATTGTCCACTATACAAAAAACCCTATCACAGTGTGCTCATATTTGTATTTTAAAAAATTAGAAAACTTCACTATTATGCATCCTGGGCTTAGGGGTCCACGGGGGAAATAAGTTTGGGAACCATTGCTTTACATGGTAAAATAAAAAATGTCATGTACGCAAAATATTTCATGTTTATGCATTTAAACAATAATTGTGTATTTTTTTAACCTGTGAAAATAAGGTGTTGGAAAGACCCGTATTTCCATAAGCAATGGTTCTTCGAATAATATGTCATGTGCTGTGGTTTGATGGGCACATATTATGTTTGCACTGAGGTTAGTTGAAGTGTGGATATCTATATAAATAAACCTTCTTAAAAGAGCATTGGAGTTTCACCATCGTGTTACTGTCATTTCCACCTTATCCTGATATTTTTACGAGTGCTTGAGTGAAAGTATGCTGAAAAGCGAATAACATAGTGCCCTCGCTATAAACTCTATATTGAGGTTTACGCTTCGTTTATTTTTATGAGGTTTCATAAAAAGAAAATATATTCTAATGGAAAATCTTAATGTATTACTGGGAAAAATGATGTCTCAGTAAAAAATATCAGGTATAATAATTTTTTGTCCAAAGTCTACAATTGAAAATTAAGGAGAAATGAACGTCAGCATGTATTCGTTTTCCAGACCATCAGCAGAATAACCTCATAGTTTTTGGTTGCCGGCTAGAATTCCCGTGTGGACAGTTTTAAAAATGTAGCTTATATATAAAAAAAGAAACGTTTCGCTCATTACGAGTATCGTCAACTGATAAGAAATATAATTTAACAATGCTATTTATACAAAAATGAACAGTTATTTTTGTATAAATAGCATTGTTAAATTATATTTCTTATCAGTTGACGATGCTCGTAATGAGCGAAACCGGTCCTGACATATTAAATAAAGTGGAATGAAGTACAAAGGAATATTGTGTTTTTACTAATATAATGCCTTTCCACCAAGTATTGACAGGGAACACCCTAAAAAAAGGTATTTCTATTTTGTTATAAAAATAGTTTGTCTTATATTAATTATCATGAAAAATGAAAAAAAACGTTTCCATATAATATATTCAATACTTTTTCTATAATTTTAAATGAATATGCATTTGATCAGTTTCACTCAGTGTGTGAACGTTTTGAATACATTATTTATTTTATCAGTTTGTGGAATAAATACAAAGTACATATCCTGCTTCATAATACACCAATTGTATTGTTCTTTACGCGTAATTTGGGTATTTTTTAAATACCAGGTCTGGTGAGTCGTGAAAAAACTGAAACACCGACTTCGCCATTTACAAATGCATTCGTAAGCCGTATTCTGATTTAAATAAGATGTGAACATTTCAATCGACTTAATTTTTTTAATATCTACAATAAAACACATATTTTTGATTTTTGTTTTAATGAGAAAAAAACAGTGGGTGTCAACAAATTTTTACGAATCCGACTACACAGTCCTGAAGAACTGCATCATTGTGATATTTTTTTTCTTCTGTGAATTTTATTACGACACATACATATAAAATGATTAATATTACATTATAAATGATAAATTCAATACGATAACTCCTGAAATAATAAAAAAATCCAATTCGGAACAATATTTTTCCATTTTTTTTTCATCTTGTTAAGCAATAAACAAAGCACTTATTATAAATGGAATTTCCTTACATTCAAATAGAAGATGAAAATAGAATATATTTCTCATTTCCGTTGTTGATTTTTTTTAAATTGAACAAAGAATTTCTTAATTCATTTTAGAATTAAATCTCTTGATCGTAAATTTTTAAATTATAATACAATGAAACCTATTCCAGATCTTAATTTAAGTGTAGTAACTGAGCTGAAGTATTTTTTCACGAGTTCATAAATAGAAACGAATTGAATATGACGATAAAAATTCTTTTTAACTTCCGGATACTTTTGGAGCTTAAATATCCTGAGATATCATATAAATATCATATAAAATAGTCCTGAGTATTTATATGAATACAGGACACCAAGATTTCTTGACTCCTTCTCTTCATTGTTGCATATATATATTAATTTCGTTCTTATTTGAATAATGTGAACATAATTATCTAAGTATCTATGTTTTCATTGAATATACATATTGGAAAGCGTTTCGGATATTTTTGACGTCTAAATTTTGTCACAAAATCACCACTCTACTCCGTCAAATAATATCATATATTTTACCAAACATTTCAAATAAAATACAATCGTTTTAAATTGACCATACAATTTTAAATGAAATATGACACAATAAATATTTTTTCCGACTGCTAATTATAGTGCCTAACTATTAGTTTCCTGCTTACTTTTTTGCTATGGTGGGTGATTTCATTTTCCGTAATAAGTCTAGCTAAGCATTGTCTTGTTAAATGATTCTGTCAGCTCAATGTTTTGTGAAAGTCGAAGTTTTAAGCAAAAAAAAGTACGACCAAATTTAAGAATAAAAATACACGAATTTTAAAAATATTGTGGTTTATTTGTTATGTTATAATTCTTAACCCATTAAATCGTAGCGTTTATATCCAAAAACCATAATTGTTTTCATTTATTGCAGCCAAATAATTGATAATTTAATAGTGTTTTATGTTATTTTTATAGATTCTAAATATTATAAATAAAATAAAATAGAACGAAAGAAGATTTTTTTAAAATGAAATTGCAATAACTTTAACTCCTAATAAACTTAGTGGCAAAAGTGATCTTCAATTAGTTGTCTCATGCAGGAAAAAAATATCGTCGTTAATTTTCCACAAACTGGTATTTCAAAAAGTACTAGTTTTCAGGAGACACAAGAATGCACTTTATTCTACCACTATTGCTGACGCTTTATATCGTTATAAAACTCCACTGGAATGGTTTTGTCTTCAATATCTATGTTGAAGTTAATAAGGTATAAAGACGTTTCTATCTATGCCACATTCTCCTTAATGTCAAACATAGCAAATGACCATATTATTTACCAACCTTACCAACATTAGATTAAATAAAGCACGAAATAAAATATATTTTAGAATACGAGTTAATGAAATATGTCTGTATTGAATTTTGTTGAATTTATTACATAAAAAAATTCAAAACTAACAAAAGTTGAGATACGTGTTTGTAGAAAATGAATGACGACATAGAAACACTGTAAGCTCAGTCCAAAGTTTTTTTCTTCAATGAAATATTAATATATTATACAATCAGCTTTTGTCAAAACATATTTTGCTTAACAATAAATTTATGTTTTAGTCGAATCATATAATATTCATTAACTGTAATTATTTTTTGAATTATCTAATATTACCAAAGAACGTAATAAAACCGAGGCTAGGAATAATATTGTGATTATATTAAAGATATTTGAAGTGCGGTCGCTTTTTAATATAGAGAATAAATTCAGTTATTACTAAAGAAACTAAGCGAAAAAAAAAGAATGGGTCTCAAAACATGCCGCAATGTAGTATACAAAGTCGTGCAAAAGTTAATTCGATCAAGCCAAGAAGGAAAATTTCACAGCTGTGTAGCTTAGTGCCACTACTGAAGCCAATTGTTTTTTTATTATCTTTAAATTGAATTTGTCTCCGAACGAAAAATATTTAAAAAAAAAACTTGCATAGTCTTTTATAACAAATAATTTACCTGAAAAACAATCGAGTGGATGAAATGCTTTATTTATGAGTGAATACTATGGTATATTTTTACCAACCATGCTCACAATGGACTTCTAAAACATTCTAAGGACTTCATAGTAAAGAATCACTTTAACAACATTAATATTATGCTATACATGTTATTTTGGTGTCATCAGAAAAACCATACATTATTTATAAGGCAATCAAAAGTTTATTTTTCATTAAATTCTTCTCAGTCACTCAATCAATCACTCTTTTTCGGAGTGATGGAAAAATTAACTAAAAAATGGTTAGTTATTTGCTCTTCTTACGTTCTGTCGTTTCTCTGAAAAGGATCGGTACAGGGGAATATAAAAATCACAGACAATTTATGCGTAAACACAAATTCATGATCAGATCCGATCGGCTATAGAATCGGCCTGGTAGAGACAATTTGTAGCAATAAAAATATTCACATAAAACAATGTTTTGAAATATTTGTTCGATTAAATTTACTGTTATATTGTTGGATTATATGCTAATAGTAAATTAGAAAATATATTATTTTTTATTAGTCCTCCATATTTATTAGAAAAATATTATCAAAAATATTTTGTGATAGAAAATTTATTACAATCAATTTTTGTACTTTTATAAATTCCCAGAAAAATCTTTGTCATATTTGTTAAGGCGACATATAATGATAATTGAATACGTTTTACAAACAATTTACTAACGTAAAGATTATCACCAAATGGTTTATATGAATTGTGCTTCAACGAATATGCTACACCGAAATCGTAAAATTAGTTATTACAGGGGATTGGGAAAAAATGTATATTTCATGAAAATTATAAGTCCGTTGCTTCATTCAAGAACAAGGCTTATGGTAAAATTATTTGCCATGAATTATTGGGCATGAAACGTTTTTCTTATTTCATGTCTTGAGTAAAGTACGAAATGGTGTTTTTTTAAACTTAATGACGCTCATTTTCATTTACTATGGCAACAAAAGTCTTCAACTTTACAATATTAGAACGACAATTTTTTTATAAATGTTTTTAAAAACGTAAGTCAAGTGTAATATATATTTTTTTAAAACGTACGTTAAAAGTATACAAATTAAATTGATATCAATAGTCTCAAGGAGTGTTCATAGCAGAAAAAAGACAAACAGGAACATGAACAAGACTTTTGTGACTTAGTAAATAAGCCTAATCGAACCTAACCAAACACAGTAAACACAATGTTATTTACCTTACGCTTTGAAAAAACGTATTCAATCACTAATTTGAAACCTATATTTACGTATAATTTTTTTTTAATAAGTAATATTATAGTTGGTAATGTCATATCTATGACACTACCTGAATCCGGGAATGTTCCACATCTTAATGATAAAATATATAATCAAATAAAATATGATATTGGTACTAAAACTATTTTTTCAATTGTCATATTTGTCTTATGATCGTTTAAGGATTCCATAAACCGCCTAATTCATGCAATTTCAGATAATATACCAAAATTCATGAATGATGCAATTGGTTTCCACTTTTTATGAATGGAGCATTTTTTCCATTCCATGTTTGGCGTTACACATATAAAAAAGTAGCGCAATGAAAATGAAAATAATAAAACATTTAATGGCTGTCAGTAAGAGCTGTTTATATGTACAAAATTCTAAAGATTTCGAAAAATTCGGCACGTTAGTGATAAAACATAAAAAAAATGTACCTACTCAATTAGAACAGTATTGAAATGTCGTATTCAAGTTTCATTAGGCACTGTCACTCAAAAGAATCAAAAAAGCTTCATTTATAAATACTGTGAATGATACTTTTTGAAAAAATGTTTTGATTTTATGTGTCATGAAATGCGAATTGTCTCATGTATTTCCCATAAAATGAGAAGCCCTTTCGTAACAAAAGAAAATTTTATTATAACCAAAGAAAGTTGCAAACAGAGAACGCTAAAGTTTTTTTAAATAAAATAATCACCAGTATGTATTATTCTGTAAAAGTATCTTTTTTTATTTCAATCCATGCAAATATATTTATGATATAATTTTTTAACATAACATATTATTTCCGGGAATTTAAAAAGCTGGCTATGCAAATATACGATCGTGTTACAAATCATAACAATATAAAATTACTTGTAAAGTAAAATCATATGATTTTGATTGAAATATTATTGTAATTATATTTAAAAAAAATTGTATATACAACCAGAATGTTAGATTTTGGGCTAAAAATTACGTCGAAGCAAAGATGAATAAGAATTTGTGAAAAATTATGATGTCAGATGTTTTTCACTATCCTAAAGTTACTATTGATCATTATTTCTTCATAATTTAGAATAAAGATTCTGTCGTGTCAGTGGACCACCATAGGTATGTATATTAAATGATTTAATAACCTTCATTTACATAAACCTTGACAAGTTGTCTGAAAACTTGTGGTCAATGAGAACGGAGGTTAGACAAATAAATCGTTTAATATCGACATAAATTTGTCAATTAATATTAATTTACGTGAGATTGTTTATTGAAGGTCAAATAAGTTAATTAGTCCGTCGTTAGTAATTACATTAGTTTGAGATAGTGTTTTCAAAATAAAATAAATTAATACTTATAACGCTTTAAGTTAAATAAATAATGAGCAAATCAAGAAACTACAAATGAATTTTCTCTTCAATATTTAAAATAAAATTATCCAAGTTTATTTCAAAAACAGTTTTCACGAAAACTATTTTTTGTGATGTAGAAAAACGTTTAAAGTGGCCTTCTGTTTTTCAGGTGACAGAATTATTAATTACTTTCTCAAAGCGGTTTTGTATTAAAAACTAAAACGTAGCTTGTAGTATTTTAGATGATTGATTAAAGTTAAGCCTCGTTTATGCATATTTTTTTTATTAAAACAATTATCGCCACTGTTGGTTTAAGTAGTTTTAGCTTCTCGTAATAAAGAAAAAAAGTTTTCAGTCAGAAGCAAAGTCCTGTTAAAAGTTCACGTTTTTTTACCGATGTGAAAATATTGTATTATGAAAATTGATTTTACAATAAAAATAAAATTATGTTCCATGAGTTTTATTTAGAATATGTTGTATTTGCAATATCTGTTTTATAAACAAAAAATCTTCCAAACTAAGTGTTCATTATTCCAACCATAATTTATTTTATAGTTAATTAAGAAAACATAAATTTTTCATTTATTGGTGAGTATATTCGGTGGAAATATGATTTTTTATGTAATATAATGTTTATTAATATATGATTAGGATTTTTTCACGATCAGTCAAGATCTCGGGTATGATTACGCTATCTGTGAAATAAGTTCTACACAATTGTTTTTTATGATGATACAGTTGGTTGATAGTGGATTAGTTTGACGAATAGCAGTGATATCGAACATTAAAAAAAAGAAAATCGTAACCGACAATTTATATATTTTACAAGAGGTTTTTTTTTAAATTAAGTTCGAAAAGAGAATTCTTTAAGTGCAGTTAGTAAACAGTAATAAATGGTCAATGTGTTCTGATATTATAATAAAATTGTCTGATTACTTTCAGTTCTCTAAACCAGCGTTTCTCAACCGGGGTCTATGTGGAACAAACTACAAGTCAAAACGCTAAAATGCACAAGTCCTAAAAAGATCAGGCGAATGAGATAATGCTCTAAAATTGTTGTCACTGACGGCTTAGGCGATATTGAACAATTATTAGCTTAAAACTCAATTTACCGAATTGTGTCGCTTAAGTTCTTTTGCTGATTATGGGTCAATATGATGCTGTAATCAGTGCAATTGAACAAAAATATATCATCCAGAATGCTTTTTGTTTAAATAAACGACGGAATCTAGTCACTTTTTTAGTCATATTATATTATATTAAGCTTATTAATTATTAACTAAAAATGAGGTAATTAGTGTTAACGCATATAATTGATTTGGAAATGAAAGAATAGTTTATTGAATTCGATTATTTTTTGTATCGTATTCTGTAATGCGAAAATTCTGCACATCATTTGATGTGGATGGAAATTGATTTTCCTTAATATTAAAAAAAATATTTGTTAAGATATATTGAGGCTATAAACATAAAAAGTAGCTTAAATGTTATTATACTTTCGTGAAGGCTGAGAAATTTCCTTTCGGAAACACACAGAGAAAATAAAAAATCGTGTTTTTAAATATTCATTGAAAAGTAAATGATGAATATTCAAACATTGAAATTTATAATTTTATTAACATGTTTCGGTAAATGAATACGTTTTTAGATTTATATTCGTGGTTGAAAAGATCGTAAAATTTGTCTGATAGGTTGTGACAGGTGACAGTTACGGGAGGAAGTTCTTTCAGACATTGTTTTGATATCAGTGTAAGATGTTTGGATTTTAAAGAACGCATCACCGCGCAATAAGTATGACGGACCCAAAAATGATAAGACGAACATTTGATTTAAAAAGAATATATTAAATTTATTTTCTAATGTCGTGTTTAACGACGTACATTTGAAAAAAAAAGAATAATTCATTCATTTATATAGCGTAAAGTTGATTTGACGTTGCCAAAATAACGATTAACTCGATTACAGCAATTAAACTTTTTTCATATATGTACATATTTTCAATAAAGTATTTTCACCAGTAAGATGTCACAATTATAGAAGTTTCTGAGTTTCACTTCTCTTAACATAACAAAGAGAGAGATTGACACGTTTTTGTCGTCAGTGGATATGTAATAATATATATTTTTCAAACATGTCCGTTCCTAATGACTCATAATAGAGAAACTTATAAGAAATTGGTTGTTATTAAGTCACTCGCCTTCTCATTAAAGAAGTTAAACAATGGGATATGGGAATATCTAAAGATTAGTTTAAAACATGTGGATTTCGATATGCTATGTTTGAGGAATCAGATGTAAACATTACAAATATACGTTCCTTTGATTACATATCCAATTATGGGTTAGATTTTCAATGATCAGCTAAAAATTTGTAAATTTGCAAAATAAAATAAAAATTATGAATCAACTAACACTAATTGTTACAATTAATGTTAGTTGATTTAGTTAGTTGATACAAGGATACGCATAATTTTCTGAATTGTGAAGACATTTGAATAGGTAAAATGCCGATAGTATTTTTTTTCTCTAGTCAAATTCACAAAATATATGTTATGGATATATAACCACGATAATGTTTTTATTCTATAGAGAAAATTACTCAAAATATTCATATATGCTTTATTGAGTATTGAATTAATTTAATTTAAATAAAGTTTGAGTATGCTAGTAAATAAGTTATCAACTAAATGGAATTAAATATTATTTTTTTATACTCAGTAATTTAAAACAAAGTCTTTTCACTCATCTTGATAAATAAAATATAACCCACGTATTTTATAAAATAACAAATTAAAAACTTTGGGTGTACTTATAATTTCTGTTATCAAACAAATTTGCTAGTCAAAAATAAGATTTCAGAAATTTGTATGTATCTAGCATAGATATAATATAAAACTTAATTAAAGCTTTACTGAATGTACAATAATTACGCCACACCCCTACACATGAAAGGCATTAACTTAATCTATATGCGAAAGAACAGAAATGCGGGCTAATTTTTGAAATACATCCCTCATTAATCACTCTTTACCGCTTATTTTACAGGCGTCCGGATGTTTGTCTATGAAATCCTGTATGAAAACGGTTAGCAAAATTTTTGAAAATGACCCATTTAACCAAATTAGCAATGATTGTTTGTATAGTATGATCGTCATACTTAAAAGGGTGACTATGTCATTACATTTTGTACTTTTTTAAAGGTCTTGTGTCGGAGAAGATTTTTTTGAAGTGAAAGCATTTATAAAAGAAATATAATGTTTATTATTAATGTAAGTCCAAAAGTTTTCCCTCATTCTTTATCACTCACATGCCATCAAAATATGTCTTAAGCTTTCAGTTATAATAATTGTTTTATAAGATTTTCAACATTTATTGGAGTTTCAGGAAACAAAATCTTGATTGAATCTTTACTTTTTTATAATATGAACTGTTGAAACAGTTAATTTTTAATGAGCTAAATTTGTGGAAAATATACTAAATTACAAAAAATAAAAGTTTTTAGTTGTTGTCGACAAAAAATAAATCTATCCCTCTTCATCCATCTTTTACTATTTTCCTGTTAATAAAGGTTCGATCGAAAAATAGACGGGTCAATAAATTATCCATAAAATGATACAATTTAATCCAGCGAAAATATCTTAATTTGATTAAAAAATATATACATACAATGTTTTTTTTTACATATAAAGAGCATTATGTGTTGTATAGTAAGTAAGAACATTGTATGCTAATTTCAAAAATAAAATCATTTAACAATAAAAATGTTCAATTCGTGCATACAATCTGGCCCCATACTTAGCAAAAAGTCAATTTAAATTTAAATTGATAATTATTTATAGTATTATTGCTTTATTTATAGTTTTTTTCTCTTAAAAATATTACGACAGAAAAATACGTGCTCTCGTTGCATAGATTTAAAATTTCGAAAGATAACAAAACTTGATCACCAAATCGATAAAGAAAAAATCTAAATGAATTTTATTTTTCTAAGAAACTTTTTAAATAACGAGAAATGTCTGTTTAAAATGCATGTTTTCTTCATTTCTTTTCAATATTTTATTCATAGACCATCGCCATCGCAAAGAAATCTTGGGATTACGTAATAAGTTTCGTCGAGTTTTATTGGAATTTTAATTCAGTCAATCATAATTTTTATTTAACTGGTAAAAACAACTCTTATATCAAATATTGAACAAAAATGCTTGCTTCTTACATCAAATATGAATTCTCGTTGTATTTAAATTTTTTTCCAGTAAACAATAAAATAAGTTCTGTTTAAATTGACTTGTCCTTCGCAAGAAGCCGTCACAATAGTGTTACATAATCCAGATTAAGCGAAGTGGTTTGTTTGTTAAATGCTCTGCTTAACATACTGACTTTGATTAATACTACGTATTTAAGTTGAGTTTTATGAGTTGCCACACCCAGAAGAAAGATGATGCTTAAATTAAAACATATTCATTAGAAATATATTAATTAGTTAAGTTAAATTTATTCGTTGCAATCTACGATGTATATTATTAATATTTAATACACAATTCGAAGAGATAATAATAATAATAAATATAGATTTTTAAACTTAGTTATTTATTAGCCTGCAAGAAAATTTAATACATCAAATATTTCAAACATGTAGCAGCAAATAAAAAACTAAATAATTTATAACAATCAAACAAGTGTACATATTTAACAATAAACAACGAAACGATTATGATCGTTATTTTGCGTATATATTTATATATATATATATTAAAATAATAGTCTATAGCAGGGGTCGGCAAACTTTAAAGTGAGATGAGCCAAGTTGTTATAATATTTAAATAAAATAAAATGAAAACAGCTTTTCAAAATTTGCTTTGTAATATTCTATTAAAAATGATAAATTGCTTTTATACGGTGTATGATACTTATTATTTTAAACAAAATATGTCAAACCCGAAAATTACTCAAAATAAAGTTTCATAAATCCAAAGAATGAGGGTCATAAATTTTGAGGTAACCTTTTCAACCCTTATGAATATCCCGTTTTTAATGATATTAAAATAAACATATTATATTTTTGATACAGTTAACGTATTTTGCTTCATGAAGTTTATTCGTTTACCTCGTGGTCGTTCTTTGTACATCAATGCCATTTTGTGTATTAAAATATTTAATATGTATCACGAGCAAATACATATTACATGAGAGTAACTTTTTGTTTTATTTTTAAATATCGTTATTATTAAAGAGTAAGTGACCAAGTGCATATTTGACGAAAATCGCAAAAATAACTTTTTGACGTCTTAGAAACATGGTTGTATGTGAACAATATTCAACAAAGCTTATTTAGATAGAGATTCACAATATGTACACCAGAGTTTTTCAAACGGCCCAGACTTGAAAAAAGTATACTTATAAAAGTATTGTACGTGTTATTCGTAGTCATCAGATTATTTCTTTGGCAGAATAATGAAAAGCATCTCCAAATAAAAAGTTTAGTAGAGATTTTAAACTATTAATGAAAATCATTTATAATCTTTAATTTAACAAAGAAACTAGTTAAGACTTAAGCGTAAAAAAGTTATGTCTTCTTTTATCTCCAAAGTCTGTCTACCGTTTAAAGAAATAAAGCTCCACTTAATTAGCAGCAAGAAAGATAAATTGTAATGTTCCTGGAAAAAAATATGTACAAGTAATCAAGTTGGAGACCCGCCTACTAGTTTAAGTTTCTTTATTTTTTGACAAGATAACGAAATAAGTAAGCAAAAAAAAAAATCCGATTTAAGATAAACGAACAACAGAATTCTCTTACAAGTGTTTAATTTGCCGATCATTGCTAAGATGATTGATAGAACAAATAATACCAAATAAAACAAATAATACCGAGACACAATAGCAAGAATTTAGCTAAAAATAATAAGCCGATAAAGTATAATATTATTGAATATAATATATAAACACTCATTTTTTTTACACTTTTTGAAATAGCACGGTTCACTCAAAAGAACAAATACTATATTTCTACACGAATTATTTGATTTAACAGCTCAGACAAAACAAACGCAGGAGCCGATGACGGATTTCCTAATTACAAGAAATTCAACAACATAAGACAGTATTCACAAACAAAATGATGAGATTCAAACATTCAAGACGTGTCAGACACTTTTCACGATGAAAGCGATTTATGGCCAACCTCTTATAAAATTCCTCGTATATAATTAAAATAATACATATTACGAATAATATTTTGTGTAGTTTATTTATTGTGGTTTCATTATTAATTTTTTTATACGATTTTCTATACCAAAATGTTATTCTTTTTCAAAGAACAAATATTCAGAATTTTATCGCTTTTTACACGGTTTTTTTTGTGGAATGTATCTACTGTGTAAAAAAGAGTTGGGTGTACATATATCTTGAATAAAATACACTCGATTGCAGTTTTTAAGATCATAGTAGTGCCAAAGATGCAGCAGTGTGCACAGAAAAATGAAAAAAAAGTTAGATTAGAGAATACAACCAGAGAAAGAAAGAATTCGATGTAATGTTTTCATTTGCTTTTTTAAATGAATTCAAGTTTCTGCTTGAATTTGAATATTGCAAAAGAAAAACGGTTGTTTTAATTTTTTGAGTTGTATGCGTGGGTTTATATTTTTTCGTTTTAATGAAAATATATTAACACTTACAAACGCGTATCAACTTGCATCTAGTATCTCGTTGAACAAAAATATATTTAGTATTTTCAAAACAGAAATCGTAAATTGAAGGTGTCTGTTTACTTTCTGCGAATGTCTAAAAATGGACAATGATAAAAATCTCTTTGTTAACTAATAGAACGATTAAAATAGTATTCATCGTTTTTGCAGCGCTTAAAAATACATAAGAAGCCATTTCAATTTGCTTTTCGATGAAATGAAACGAAAGCCCTTGTTTGATAGGTTCGCGCAAATTGCATAAAATAAGTCAGAAATATTACATTTATTTTAGATGTATAGTTTTAATAGCTGGAAAAGATAGCAAAAAATCCCTGAAGTAATCGATCAGGTTAAACATATTTTAGATAAATTATAATATATTCTGTGCAAAATATGAAACATAATAATATAAAGAAGTTCGGGGTTTTCCACTTAATTATTAATATATGTATGTTATAATATTTTTAGGACACATATTTTTTATGATCAAGGTTTCTTTCAACAATTACTGTCAGTAATCAATGAAAAAGTATACACACTAATATATCTACTAACCAATAACAGGATTACTACCGTAATAAATATAAACTGTTAAATACAGTTATCGACGAAACACGTATTTGCGCAGTAAAACATAAACCGCGGGCTTGAGTCTTCTTATGTTGTTTTATTATAAAAAAATATTTTGATTATTACTGATGTATAATTTTAAAATCATAAATAAAGTAACCATACAATTATGCTTAATTTATAAGAAATGTGGTGCTTTATGTTGTTGTATATCTTTCTACTTGCTTCGTAGTAGGATCCACCCACACAGCACAAACTAAAATATAAAACTGGTCGCTAATAAGGCTAATAAGTCACTGAGACATACTGAATAGAAAGCTATAGAAAATACATAAAAACGTGATGTGTCAGACGGAAGAAATGAAAAAACCTATTCGGGGAATCGATGTAAGAGACAAGCTAGATATATTTACAAATATTTTATTTTAACCGAATGAATGATACCGCGTAACAAAGCTTTTAGTGAATTATGTTTTTAGAACGTTTTGTAATTACCTATATTATTATGACAATCACGTCCCTATCACTTGTGCCTGATACACGATAAAATTGTTATCATGTTGACTTTTAGCATTTAGAAAGACTTCAAACAATAATAATACCTGAACAAGCAATCAATTACGTGCGTGCCATTGTTGTATTGTACTTAAAAAGGAGGAAAAGTTATAGCATAAATGAAAATGTCGCAAGTGTTGTATCTACATAATATAACATAAATTCTGTATGAACTGTCACATAGAGACTACGTGACAATATTCTTTAAATACATACGTGTTACTTATGTTTTATAACAGCGCTAGCAAACATTTTTATCGGCGGTCAATTTGTGTCAATAAAAATTCACATCCAAAAGTGAATATACCAAAAGACTGCTGGAAGTAAAAAAACGATAATCTTTTTATTACACAGGTTGTGAATAGAGCCTTCAATCCCGGGATCCCGGATTCCGAAATTCTGAGATTGTGATAGTACTTATCTCGAAATTTCGGGATTGAAGATAAGACGTGCAAAAATGTCGAAAAGTTTTTGAAAACAGGTAAAGAGACGAAATTTTTGAAATCTGTGTTAAGCCTGAAAAATCCCAGTTTTTTGTCATTTTTAGTTTTGAGTTTTTAAAATTTGACATTGAAATAAGAATTTGAAACCTCCGAAAGAGCTAAAGAAAAAAGGTCTCAGTTATTTTCATTTTCGGAATTTCGCAAATTTCTGGATTTTTGAAATAAGCCAGTGACATTTTTTTTTGAAATCTGGAAAAAACCTAAAAAAAGTTCTCATTTTTTTTCATTTTAGGAAATCCGTACATTCCTAGGATTTCAAAATCGGCGAGCAAACATTTTTGAAATCCCGAATTTCTCCACGATTTTATGGTGAATCTAGCGCTCCTTATAATCACTAGATGTTAGGTGTACAACATGTTCTATCTCTTCCGAAAGCACATTTTAAAACGTATCACACATTAGTAACTCATTTACTGATCTAACAAATGTATTGATTTGATGCATTTATAGCTATTGTGTGTATCTTTGCTAATTCGAGGATAGATTTTGAAACCGATGCAGGTTATATCTTCAAGGGTTATAGTGCATTGCGATTTGAAAGATGTACACAACCAACAAAACGCGGTGTTTTTTTTCCGAAATAATAATTATGTATTGTAAAAACTTAAGTGAAGCATTAATACATATTTTCTCCGCAATACGATAAGGGAAGTTTATTTAATTCTCGATATAAAATTTATTACATACAAGTAAACCAAGTAAAGACTTAGTGAACAACCTAGAAAGAGCATAGGTGAATGGCGGGTGACAGCGAATTGTGAAAGCAGTGCATGCTGTTCATAATAATAACGCGAATTCTACTTAAGAAGAAAACATGTACCAGAAATTAAAATAGGATTTATCGATGACCACTCTACAAAATATGACAATAAGCATTGGAAATTTAGCTTGCTCAAGAAAGAAAACTTTTGTATTTTATCAACTTTTCATTGACAAATAAAGGACAAAAAAGCCTATTCTGTTCATTTTAACTGTTTATATTTAAGGAAAGAAATTATTTAATATAAAATTAGTTTTTTTGGCTGAACCGAACATTTAAAATTAGGTCTAAAATAAGAATAAAATATATATAATTCTTGAATATTTATTTTGCTTGTTTATTAACAAGACAGTTCAAATCAATGAAAGATTAACTAAGAAAACAAAGTAAAATCGATGCGATCGTGATATAAAAATCAATTTATAATATTTGCATTACACTGAGTTTTACAGTTTTATTCTATGAAAAAAATAATCATATAAATAGTTAGTAATATGGTGATACACATGTACTTTTAAGTATATTAAAAGCCATTGCTGTTATGTTTCATCATAAAAACTTAAATAACAAAAAATAAAAGTATTCAAAATTGTTTAAAAAAATATATTTAATATGTAACAGAAAATAATGTATTTTGCAATAAAAAGAAAATAAACGAAAATTACTCATAATATGACAAACGTATTTCCATGAATGAATACTCATTAAAAATGCTAAATATTCTGTCTGTGTTTGATAACACAGCTAACGGGGTGGGTGGTGAATGATGTCATTTTTATTTCCCGTCGCTACCCGAATTTCAAGGCACTTCATTAATTTGTCCGTATTGTTTTCGCGGAGTTGATTTAAGCTGCTATTATTATCTCATCATGTTTACCATAACGGAATATATGTACGATGTTTGTTTATTGAATGTAAATTAATTAACTTTTAATTTTAATCTACCGACAGTGTGTGCGCTGATTTGAATATGCTTTGATAATTCATTTGTTTTATACACGGAAACACTGCATAGAAATAGTGTCTCAGATTTTCTTAAATCTGTTAATTATTATTAAGAATTATCACATCAAATTTTATTTTTCTATAAAATCACCTAGATGGATGTTTAAGATGTCTTGAACTCCCCACTCCCACGCATCCTATCCTAAAAAAAGAAGTAGAGAAATAAATTAGCTAACAGCTTGTCCTGTCATAGCCCTACCCTTCTATCATTAGTCTAGTAGAAAAAAAGAGCCGTTAAGCAACTGAGTAAAAATAGTTCTCGTGGAAATTCTTTTGTTGAAAGAAACTCCATTAAGAGTCCATATGCCCACATTGGGAGTAAACATGGCGAACATAACGAGTTTAATATGTTTCATCAAAACATCTCATTATCGAACATTGATCGAAATATCTCAAAGGTATATTTCTTTATCTGACAAAGTCCGCTCTCTCTCAAGTCATGCCAAGTCCGCTGAGTACACATCCTAAGATGGTCATCAGCGGGCTTCCAAATTGACATAATCCGGAAAGAGGAGAGACGATGCAGGCTCCCATGGGGGATTTCAAATCTAATAGATGTTCTTTATTTCGTCCTTACGTACCTCGTGGAAAAATGTAAAACTCAAAAAATTCAATATATATAGCAGCTCAAAACTGTTAAAAATATCAGACATGGATGAGGAAGACAATTGTGTTTTATTTAATGGGCCTATAATCGAGAAGTCATCATAGTCATGATTTTCGGTTGCGGAGTTTTTACGAGCTTGAGTTCCAATATAAACACTTCTGAATATCTAATCGGTTTATGGATCTGAGTCCAAATACTGAGATTTCTGTGAAGTTTAAAATTTATATCCACCATTCAAATTATAAAAACCGGGTATAGTGAAATGGATAAACTAATTTGTAGTCCTTTTCTACGACTATCATTTTCATGGGAAACATAAAGGTTGAGCAACTGAATAACAAGCCGATCTAGTATAGGGTTGTTGAGGTGTCAAAATGAATGTTTTTTTATGATACAAATTTATTGAAACCATTATCATTATTAAAGTATATTTTTTTATATAAATTTCAGAAGCTATCATTCTTCAACCTTCAAAAATGATTATTATTAATGCCCGTAAATTAAACATTTCTATAGAATAAACCGATCCAAGGTGTGGTATGAAAACGTTGTTTATTCCATGTGTCATTTTAACTGATAAATTTAATGATTTCCTGTGAATCTCATTGAAGTGATGTAAACACAAGTTAATCTATTATAACAAATTTTCTAAGCAACTATTGGTTATTTCGTGAACAAAGAAATATTCATCGTAACCTGTTTGAAATAATTCTTTAGAGCTTTCATCTTAATCAGTCAATTTTTTTACAACTATAACTATCACTTTTAAGGTGTTCACTGTCAATACTTGGTGGAATGGCATTATAATAAAAAAAATATGTGGAAAAAATACTAAAAATCTTTTATTATTGCTATGTTCAATTTTCGATTAAAATTTGTGCTACACGTTATTTATGTTCAACAAATATAAATTGTAATGTTATCGGGAAAATGTTATTTGGCTAAGTGTATACAAATTTTGGGCGTGGTCACATATGAAGTACACATTCAAATACGATTTTCAGTCGATTTATAGATATATGTAATATTTTCATCTCACTTTGTCGGATCCGTTAGGTTTCCTTAGCATGAGCGATTAGCTAGTATTTTGTCGTTCCATAATTCCATCCATCTTTTCTTGTTGTCACTGAAAAGCTAAATTCATCGACTAACATTCAGTTTCTGTTAAAAGCCGTACAAACGTTTATATGTATTGAGAGCAGAATTAGGGCAACGATTTAATAAATTTATGTCCTTGTACGGAAGATTAATAAAAAATAATACGTAAATGGAAATATTTCTTCCTCATTTTCATAATAACAAAAAGGATACATTTTCGTGGGGTATATTAAATATTTACTGTTATTTCTCAGACATTTTCGGGTTAAATGAAGTCCTTAAACTTTTTCTTTTATTTGGCCTTTGAAAAGAACAATAACTCTTTTATTTCGGAAAAAAATATATACGGATGGCAGAATTACTGCTGTTCAAATCATTTGAAATAATGACACATTTTTTGAAACGCTTGAGCTATGCTGCAAAATGTCGGATACTTAGAATAATATTCGGAAGAGAAAACCTTTTTATAAAATATTCAAGACAAATTTTCTCAACGAATGGTTGCACTGAGAACAAAGACTCTTGAAATGATTATTTAACTAGTAATGCCTTTGTTAAGATTTTCATCTCAGGTCACTTTTATGCAGATTAAGGTAGAGTTGTTATGGTGACTTTTGTGAGGAAATAAAATATTTTGTTTTCTTGACAATACCAAGTTTGAAAGTCAATTTCTCTAAATGAAATAATAATAATTCATTTAAAATATCATGCTTTACGAGTTTAAAACACAAACCCTTGTTTTAAAATACCGATAGACATTTTGAAGATAAGATTGCAATGAAAGTAAAAACGGTCTTTTATCTGTAACTTAAACATTAGATTCTGAAGTCGATGGAATTCTGTTAGTAATTGTCATATTATACTTACTAAAAATATTAAATCTAAATTAAAATTAAATCTACACCATGCCAGCTTTGAATTTTACTGATTACGTATTAAACAAAAAATAAAGAGCTGATTTCTTATTAATGTAATAAATCATTAAAAAAGTGTTTAAACTATTACTATTCTCATTCATACTTTAAACAGATATTTCTATATTATAATAGATAAATGAGATGAAAAATAATATCTTCAGGTAAACGAACATAAGGGAGTTTACAAAAAATGGAAAACAATGCTTAAATCTCATAACAAGAAAAATATCACAATACAAGGTATGTTTTGAAAAAAATGTCACGACATAAATCGTCAGCTAAAAAAAATATAAAGATTCAGTGTTTATTCTACAATCAATGTACTTCTTCAACTTTTTGTTAAATTTATATTGAATGATTTTTTGTCATGTATAAATTTTTCTATTTTGTAAATGTGAGATTTATTCCTAAATAAAATGTAATATCAAAATTCATCAGAAATCAATATGCTAGAACAAAATATATAGAATAAGAGACGAAAAATGAGAGAATAAACAAATTCAGATAGTATTATTAAAGAAGATCATACGTACGTATTTTCTTATTAGGATTAAGTGCGTTATCGGATTTCAGCTTAAGTGATAAGCACTTATCAATACGCTGCCAAATTTACATAGAAATGTATATTATTACACAAAAGAAAAAAATATGAAATAATAAATATAAAAGTCTAACGGTTTCAAATATTTTTAATGAAAAAATCGCACTCGTCATACCATTCAGATTTATGTATGCTTTAAATAATCAAGATATTTTATGAATAAAGAAAATCTAAAATATAAAAAAAAAACCTTTCCTTCAAACTCTAATAATTTTTCAATATTTTCAGATACTAAAACCAATCAATATAAAAAGGTTACATGGAATAAAATAGAAAATAAGTATGTATAAGATGTAATTTGATTTAACTGAGTACCATCAAATACTTCGTTAATGTATTCTTAAACTTTTTTAAATTTCTTAATCAGTTGATGAAGTTAAGTTAAAAACGTGCCGTGATGTCGAATCAGCTAGAATTTTTTTTTCAAAATTCTTCTGAAACTTAATTGATTGCTATTTTTACCAATTTTCTATTCGAAGTATCTCAACAGATTATTTTTTTACGATAACGGTTTGTTACTCAGATGCTTAACCTCTTTTTTCAAAGATAGTAGGGATAAAATAAAAAATCTTTTAACTTACAGTAGGTGGCGCGTGTGTTGTACCATAGACAATCGGCAGCAAACGTCAAAAGACAAACAAACAGAAAAAGAAAACATGCACTTCAATGAACACAATTACAACACAAATACTTTTTTTCTTTGAGTGACATTGCAAAGCTTGTAGGGAACCGGCTAGTATTATATTATATAAAAAAGATATTGTAAATCTGAAGTTCACTCTTCTTAACTTGTTTTAATTATTTATAGCTGATAAAATAAGAAAAGAGTGTAAAAAAATTAATAATAAATAAATTAGAACAATGCATTTATTTTAAATGTATCATAGCGTGTTTGTCATATCCGTCTATCCATACTCTCTTTGGAAAAAGAGAGGTTGAGCAACTGAGTTACAAGTCGTTCTCGTAGAAACACTTCTGTTGAGATAAACTCCATAAGGAGTCTATATGCTCCACGTTGGGAGCGAACATGGTTTAAAAAAAATAAGTATTGTCATTGAAACATAATTTCAAAAAAATTTTCATTAATTTGTTATAAACAAATATTTAAAGATTGATACTAAAATATTAATTTAAATATATTTTCACAACAATTAATTCACTACTACTACTCTCGGGACGCGAGAATTTCCCGGAAAATTAAAAAAGCCGATACTTCAAAATCCCTAGAGTAGAAATAATGATACAGCACGGGCAGAGCTAGACGTACGATATTTTTTCTAGTTATGCTCTGTTTTGAGGATCACACGGGTAGGAAAGAAAGAAGGTTATAAATAACTATTTTTGAAAGCAAATTTTGATATGTTGAACATCAAATATATAAATTCGAATGCCTTGTTTGTTGATTGAATGGACCCAGTTGTTTTCACGAATGTTTATGAGGCGCAAATAAGTAATTAAAACTCTGTTGCTTAAAACACAAAGACTCCGCGTTCTTGCTTCAGACATTTTGATTAATCTTTTGAATTGAGAGTGCGATCAAAGTCACACAAAATATCTCGAACGGCTTCTGGGACCTGAGTATTGCTATATTTCATAAACTTTTGAAGTGCTTAGTAATATTTATTGCGCACGTATTCATCTGAAATTACACAAAATCCAGTACCTAGTAAGTGTATATATTATTATTTATGTAGTAGAAATTATAGGTACAAAAAAAGTGATTCTAAGAAACGCTTTATGGCGGACTGAGTATAATTTTGAATAAAATACAAATATTATTTATACTTATAATTTTTCATGCGTGCCTCCTCCTACCCCCTACGAGGTCAAGTGGTCAACGGCTTCGGCTACTGAAGTCACGGTTTGAATCCCAATAGGGAGAGTTTTATAAATGATTTTTTCAATCGATTTCAGATTTGTGAACGATTTCGAAGGCATATATGTTTGTGATGTCTTAAATTGTACTCTCCCACCCATCTTATCTTAAAACAAGGCGTAGCGAGAGTGATTAGCTAACAACTTTTCCTCTCTCAGTCCTATCCTTTTATTCCTTCTCTCTTTGGAAACAAAAAGAGATTGAAAAACTAAGCACAAACAACCCATTGACCGGAATATTCTATGAAAAATTTTCAATAGGAATTTGGTTTCAAACTTCGCTATTGTAAAGTTTTCTATTTCTTCGTATCCCAATAATTATTCATTTGAATTGGATTTGCTCTGAAATTGAAGTTGTCAAATATTATTTTAATTTATAATGTTTGTTAATGAATTTACAGCATAAACTCGTCTGGTCGGGTTAGGCGGTGTCCGTCAAGCTTAAACTCCATGTTATAATAATAAGAAATTAAGTATTTTTAAATGGATTGATAACATTATTAAATTCAAAGGTTATGAGGGATGTATGACCTAAAGGTAAACATATCATCGAGTAAAATACATTAAAACTGTTGTAGCTGGATGAGAACGTGCGAATCAGAGGCAGACAAACAAACCGCGGCTTTTATATTGAACTATTTTTATCATTCAATTTTTTTTATTCGAGTGAAAATTTATTAGGATGTCCGTTATATTGTTGTTTTGCTGTTTATGTTTGTCTGAATTACAAGTTGTTACACTATCAATTAGTAACAAATATAACAAAAGTTTTCATCGCAATTTTCTGTGAAATAATTGAAGTTTCTATCATTGCTGTCAAATAAGTTTCACATTAAAAAAGATCAAGAGGAATTGATTTTAAATATTGATATACTTAGTTAGTTAGTTAATTATAAAAAAGCTACATACAAAGGATTGAATTGTTTGAATGAATCATAATCAGTGTTTGAGTGATAAGAAGGTGCGGCGACGTGAGCGCGGGAGATTAGCGCGCCGAAGGTAGCGCGCAATATTTGTTTGTATTAAATTAAAAAAATTAAGAAAATAAAAAACTTTTATTTAAAATCTTATAACAACCAAACGAAAGAAGAACCGTAAAAATTAATTAAAAAAAAACAGCTTAAAATGTACATAGAGAAAACAACACAAATAAAATACACAGAAATTAAAAATAATAAGGCAAAATATGGACAATTTTAATTGTTTGTTGAAAAACCGGTGCCACGTTTTCACTGAATTATTGGTTCGAGGAAGGTGGAAACCCATACTTTTTCTATTATTATTTTTCCAATTCGATACAATTTTCTTAGATATGTTTGTAAAAGTAACTATTAATTTCAAACCAGATGTAATTATAGCAGACAAGTTATCTTAGAAAAGTAAAATTCTTTAAATGGGAAGTCAACAATAAAAAAATAATATTTTTTTTTTTGCTTTTATAGTATTGGTGCGATTATGTTCTGAGCGCTTATGTTAGGTTTGTACTAGTTTGCGCCATAGCGCTGCGCGCTTATATCCCGCGCGCTAACGTTGTTGTAGCGATTGGTAGGCCAAATGTTTTATGTTGATTGCAATTCAGGCATTATTATACATAATATCAATATTGCATACTAAAAATATTTTGACCGCTCATTATAGTATTATTAATAGTGCACACGTTAATACAGAGGACATGATGTTTTTTTTTAAAGTTTTTAATTAGGCCACCACGTTGTAAGTAATTAAAAGCTCACAGGAAATTTGCTATGACTAGGAGAGAACTTTCCTGGCAATGATCGTATCAATTTATCTAATTACGTTAATTAAATTTTCATTGCTCACTATCCTGAAGGTTAACTGTCACTTTAAAGGCTTCTAATTGAGATGAGTTATTAAATATAATAATAATTCAAACTATAGTTAAAAGCAAAACTTAATAGCTGCTTCAAAACCTACGCTATTTCGAATATAATTATTGCTTAGATTATATTGTATTCATAAGATTTAATCTGATAAGGAGATAATCTCATCTCGTGTGTGTAGAACAATGAAACCAGAAAAACATATGCTTAAACTTTTATAAAATTAATTAACCTGTTTGGAAATTATCGCAAATTTGAAAATATTGTAAAAATTAAACAATTTAATTTATAATATCTCTCCAAATAATTCACTCGCACTTTATTCATAATATTCTAAATAATAATATTTTGATAAACAAAGATTTAGAAGTTTGCTAATTTCACAAATAAGCTTGCAAGAAAATACAAAGTAAAATAATTTATTTTAAACATATTCAAGAATCTTCGATAAGAAAAAATAAATCTTTCCATCCACCATCACCGCCTGAGAAAAAAAGATTTGAGGTAAATTTTACCTCTTTAAAATTATAAAGCTTTTGAAAATTTTTCAATGACTTCATATTTAGCATGTTTTAAGTCATAAATATCTATAATTTAATCGTATTGAATTGATTAAGGTAAAATAGCAACGTATTATTTGTAGATATATCAAAATAATGTAATATTTCTGATAGTCACAGAACCATAATTATGAAATTAGTGTTAATATAAATAAATAACATATGTTACAATACATACAACGGCTAGGTAACTTGATTTTTACACGATGAATCCAGAAACTGTGTTTTAATATGATAAGCCAGCGAAAAATTGAGTAGAGACTTGTATCAATATTGGCAGGTTCCAAAATTGATAGTCATTTCAATGTTGTATTATTTACTGTATTATGTACGCCCTATATGAGTGATATATTTTGTATTGACAGTATTTTATATGAAATATCGAATTAATGATTTTGATTTCCTTGTCTGTAGTTGTGATCACGATTGGTCGTTTTTTTTTTTTTTTTCAAATACTGGTATTTAAATCTGTAATACAGGTTTTTATACGACATATAAAAATACCGGTATTAATATGTTCGTCCGGTATTTCGATTCTTAAACAGGACTGGTGATAAGCTTATCGTTTTCGCGAAAGAATTTAGATATAGCATACATCTATTTATTACGTATCTTAAAAATTCACAAATCGATTGAAAAAAAACATTTATTAAACTATTCGTAATTATTTTCGTGCCTGTGAAGACCGCAACTAAATCCAACGACGAATCAGCAGAAAATTTCAATGTATAGTAGAGTCAGTAAAAAAGGCAATATAATTATAATACATAATCATACATTTTAAAGCTTTAACAGTTCTCTTTGAAACGTGTATTAGCAAAAAATTAAATCTTTGTGATTATAATACTATTATGAATTATAATAACTTACATGCGTATCAATTTTTCTGCTTTTATGTATGATAAAGGAAATAAGTATTGTTGAATAACCACGCATGTATAGATTACATATGATAATGATACTATGTGTTTTATGTTTCATTTATAATTATGTTTTTCTTTGAAAAGCTGTTATTCTTTCCCCGTTTATGTTTTTGTTTGATGTTCGTTCATTTAACATGTTATTTTATGAAACGTAATTGCATATTGATGAAATTTTGGCGTTTAAAATTTCGTACCTTTGAAAATATACCAAAAAAATTGAATCGCATTTGCTTTATATAATAATAAAACTTGTTTTTCCACCAATTTACATAGTTCAGTTATTCAATATTATTCAAAATTCATTTTGAATTAATTTATATTTATATTATATGAAATCATCGATATAAAAATATAACAATAACACAATATTTTTACACAGCTTATAAATATGATTTTGTTTTATTAGCTCCAAACTTTTTTCTGAAAAAAAATCTTAAGAGTAGTCCAGGCAGACTTTTTAAAATTATTAATTTATTGTTAATTCAAATAATAACAGTGCAGATAGGTTATTATTATCAATTCGAATTATTATTATCGTATTATTTTCTTTGGGTGTCTGTCTAATGGGTTGTGAAGTTGATAGTATAACATATATTAGAAAAAATGACATGAATTTCATAGATACGGTATGTGCGACTGAAATTAAATTGTTCACTATACGAAAAACATTTTGATTAACAAGATCTCAACATAAGAAGTAGCGATTGAATCTTTCTTCCTACGTGAATAAATATTATTTGAAATGGAACATTTGTAATACACTTTTATTTCAAATATCCGTCAATTAAATGTTTCATTTGTTGATCTTAATTTGTTAATTCGTCAAAATCGAAGTTCTATTGGTTTAAGAACTTTTCCAGCATCCGATAAATATTATCCGTAACTCAAAATGTGACAACTATTTTCTTTTTTTTTTAAATCTCTTTTTACTTAATTACATTCATTAAAATGTGAATTATTTGTTACATCTAATAAATATAAACTAAGCGTCTTTGTTAAATAAAGATATTATGTTAACTTATAAAAGTGGGGTTAATTTGTGAAATAAATCATTAGCGCATATTTTCACCTGAACGGTAGCAAAATTATTATTTGATTTATTATAAGAACTCGACTCGACTCACCACTTTCCCACTTACGTTATGATGCGAGAGAATGTCTTTAGTCGAGTGAGGATGACGTCAATTTAATTTTAAATTTAACAAAATGACACTTAAAAATTGTAATTTATGTTAAATATTGATTACCTTTAATGAAAATGGACAGATGCTTTGAATGGGTTCAGTTTTATTCACTAAAACATTTCATATTGAATACATCTGCATATTAACATGCAAAGATATTTGTCAGTAAATATTTACACCAGACAGCTATTTATGACTATTAAATTATTCAAAACGGTGTCTCATTGCGTGATAAGTGAGCGTTTGTTCATTTATTATCATAAATAATTAAAAATTGTGGACTCGGTGTAATTTTAGTAAAATTTAATTACTGACTAAGAATAGGATCGTTTATAAATGGTGGCAGTCAAATTATCCATAAAATAATCATCTTAATTATTTGTTTGCGGATTAGTTATGATAAGAAGAGCTATCTTTTTTATTTAAATAAAAACACTTTTTTATTGAAGAATATTATTTTTTTACGGATTTTAGATTGCAGTTACTTTTTGAAAAAAGTGAATTATAACAACTTAATGGTTCAACGAGAAAACAAACGGTTAAATTATGCAAATATAACTGCGATTCGAACTATTTTTTTAAAAGAATAGTTTGTAGCGTAGGAAGTATTTCAGTAATCGAGTTTTTGATTAAGATTAATTACTTTAATTAATAATCAATACGCGTTAATATTATTTTTACAAATAAGAACCATTTATTTTAACAATAACCTTAATGATCACTATTTTATTCTTCACCATTTTTTTAAAATTAATATTGCAAAGCTACAAACCATTTGAAATTGAAATAAAGAAATTCTAGTCTCTCCAAAAAGGGATCTAAATGTGCCGAGAAAGCGTTTGCCCAAGATAAACTAGACAATGATAAATGTTGCTAGAGAATGCAATCTCGTCGCATTTTTTCGATCACAAAATTTCTTTTTATAAGATCTCGGAATATCACGATAATATAGCGTAAATTTTCATTAAAAAATGTGGCACTTAAAAATCAGTTAAGTTTTATTTTAAATACATATAGCCCTCAATTTATTACCATCATAGTAAAATATATTTTGTTTCTTCTTGTGGTTTATTTCCATAAAAGAAGAACTTCAATTTAAGTTTTCAATTCATTTTATTTCGGAATAATATAAGCAAACGTGATATCGAATTTGCATTCCATACATGCTGTGCATTGGTTGAGTTCAACAGCAAAATATCGGCCAAAAGAAATAAGATTCAAATCACAGCACGATGAAAAGTAAAACCCAACAAAGATTCTTTATATTAACAATATAAATGATATATAGTTATTTCAGATGTTCTTTCACTTTCACCTTTTCCTTCAATCCTTTTCTGAAGTCTCCCGTAGATATGAGAGAAAACCCCAAATATAAACATACGCTGGAACATGAGCCAGAAATATGGCGGGCAATGTAAATATTTTTTTTTACGATTCGTTCAGGGGTAGAAGTACAATTGGCATGTAAAGCCAACACGTATCTCGTTACATATTATAGTAGCAATACTTACACCAGTGGTGGCGAAAATTTGTATCTGCGCGTGGCACAACACTCAAATAATATTTATCAACTAGCCGAAGTAAAACAAAATGTTTGTTTACCAAAAAATGTTTGTTTAACGTTCAATACTGGTTCATATTTCGTCAATTTAAGCTATAATAAAATATAGTATAGTTGTTATGAAATTCTAATGCTTTTACATACACTCCCAACTACATAAATCATCGATCATTATATTTATTTTATTCAATTCCTTAAAACTAAATGTTTTATAAGCAAATTGTTTAGACGAAAAATGGATAATGGCGACGTCACATATTAAAAAAAAATCAATAAATTATTGCCACCGCTGGCACGCGTGCCGTAGACGTTCTAAATGTATTAATTATGTGCTGCAAGTACAAACAAAAAAATGTATTTGATAATTTATGTTATTTTGGTTATATGTACATAAAAATATTTTTTCTTGAATTGATTTAAAAAATAAGCTTTTTTTGGGATTAAATAGCGTATACAAAACATTACTAGAAATAATTCACACATAACATATTGTTCTTTATTTCTACAACCTAATAAGTAGTGGTCATTACCAGTACACTCAAAATACGTAAAATAATAAGTGCTTTTTATGGAGTTGGGAACGACTTCAATTATTTTTGGATTTCACATACTTGATTTAAATTTATTCTATATACAACTGCGCTAAAATGACACAGTAAACGATGTCAAAACATTTATACGCGTCACTGCTGCATATATCTACATGTTTATAATGTAAACTATGTACACATTTATCAACAAAAACAAAAACTTTTTTACGTAGTTTTGAATCTCATTTAGTTATATTTTCTGTAATTTAAATTTTTAAAATAAGATGAACATTAAAAATAATTATTTTCCATTATTGAAATAAGTTGTTTCACGAACGCTTTTGAAAAAACGCTTTTAACACATTTAAAATGTTTCACCAGCGCTGACATGGGCTGTATTTGCGTGAGTACGCCATGTTGTCAATTCAAAACACAATATCATAGCAGCTTCAATTCAAAATGGTTATTTTTTCGCGTTTTTGCGTATTTTATAAAACCGAAAGTTTACAATTTGTCGTCGAGAAAATAATAAAGCTATCTAAAAAAATACGGTCTCGTTTATGCAGGAAGTTAACCACTAGTCCTAACTATCCCCTTCCTACTATTATTATCTTCTTTGAATAAACAAATATTGAGAGGCTAAAGTCTTTGATCGACAATTTCTGCTAACATGCATTGTTTGAAGTCGATTCGAAGCGGATACATTTGTACGCCTTATTAGAGGTTTTTGATAAAAGTGTGAGTACATAGACTTTATTAATTTTCTCAGCGGTATCTGTGAGATGCGAACTTTTGCTGAGATTTAACTTCACACAACTGTGATTGTATTGACCATAGTTTTTCAAATATTTTGCGGCTGTGGTCCTTTTTGAGTCTCATATTTTTCCGCGACCCACATACATTTTTATACTCGAAGACACAATTATTTCGGGATTGATAGAATTATTTTTTCTCTGTAGCCCTCTTCAAACATGCTGTGACCCTCAGTTGAAAAACCGCGGTATAGACCAGTGCTTTCCAAATTGGGGGCCGCCGCAGAACATGTTTTGTATTGAGGGGGACCGTGGATTATTTTGTTCAGATTTGGTATATTTGGTATATTGTTGGTATGAAATTTTTTGGGAAGCACTGGTATAGACTATAGATGGTCGTATGTAGAGCATGCAGAGTTACCGAAAAATGTCATAACCGGTATATCAGTAAAAGTCAAAATCGAAACTTTCAAACATTTATTTATTGATTGTGAAATATAAAAAAATAATCAAATTAGCACTTAGCACACACAAGAGAAAAGTAGCACTTTATTAAGATGCGAAATATACTAATAAACTATGAAAAATACTGATCGCCGATTAGTACTTTCTAAGAATATCATTTAGAAATGTGAGCTTAGACACCGAAAGTGATCTTTGTGGCAGTTATTTCAACAGTATTTTTAGTCAATTTTAATACCCAACTCTTTTTTGATATGATTATATAGTGATGCATTTAGAATCACTTGGCATACTTATCTCAAAAATGGATATTAAAAGTTTTGGTACCAAGTTCATCACTTGTGTGTATTTAATTGAATCGATTTAAATCTTTATCAAACGAAGGATCAATATAAAGATCCCGCCAAAAGCTTTGCATCCCACATGATGAATAATTTTAGGCCAAAAAGTATTTTAGTAGATTTTTCTTATATAAAAAAATCTCTGATTCTAAACAAGTTAGCTGAGCTTTAATCGTATTATCATAATCTAATACTTATTTAATTTTGTTCTTCGGATTTTCATTTTATATAACACTTTTCTTCATTAATAATCAATATTTTAATTGCTTAAGACCTCGTACTAATCAACAATAAAACTAGATTAATATTGAATTGAAGTAAGAAAAGTGCCTGTAATGAATTCAACAGTAATTGTGTAAAGAAATATCAAGATAAGCATATGCGATTTAAAAAAATATAATTTATACATTTTCTTCAGTTGATAATATTCGTGGTGAGCCAAACCAGTCCTGATCTAAATGAATAATGTAAAATTAGTAAAAATAAGCTTTATAAGTGATAATTGCTTTATTGATTATTTGGTTAATAAGTTAAACTTACTAACTCGTCCAAAAACCGATTTGGTATGGTATACGTCCAAATAAAAAGATACATTTTTACTTTCAGAAATGCGAGTTTTTGAATTGATACTACGTTTCATATCTACGACAGGTTTGATAAGAAAAATTATGCGAATTGTACTTTTCCATGCAACACAATTTTCGTTGAATATTCATTTGGGATGCAAAGTATTTCATATTCCAAGTGCGCCAGTACACCGAAGAATATTTTCCGGATAACATTTTAATTAAAGGATATCAAACGGATGCTCAGATGTCGGTATCGAAGAATTTTAGCGTGGCTTAAGGTGCGATTTGATAAAGCTGTTCAATACTTGAAATAAATAGAATTTTAAATAGTTTAACACCCACTCCTTTAAAATTAATAAAGTAATAAATAACTTAAAAAATACCCGAGATTAATTAACTAAGCAGATAACTATACAACTTTTCGTCGTATTGAATTGTAAAGTTGATTCCATTTATTGTTTGTTTTAATTTAAAAAAAGCCAAATGATGATAGGGGTCAACATTCAGTCTGGGCAGTAGTATATCGCGTCGTAGGTTAAGAAGAGAAAAAATATTTCAACATCTAATTTTATTTGATCTTCACAATAGATATTGCAGTCTTGTCACGGGTCGTATAGAAAATACTGTTGAATTTGAACGCAGCTTAAAAGCTTTTCAGTGATTCTTATTGTGCTTAAGCATCGTAGCCAGGTTAGCGAAAAACAAGTAACGTATTATGACGTCACAAAAAACCGTTTTTATGATCGTTTTGCTCAGTTTTATTACACGAGATTCAACCATTTGATAAAAAGCACGTATGTTTATAGTTTTTTTTTATCTATACTATTATACAATTTCTTTTCCGAAATTTTACGTAGGGAGTTATTTATAATATCAGCACGTAGAGAAGTAAGGCGAATATGAATAAAAAGACATTTGTTAAAATATTGTTATATTTAGGGTTTAAATTTAACTTATTTAAATTAAAAATGAACAACTTGTGGTATCATATAAATAACGCCGAAAATATAATACAATCATTTTTTGTACAAAAAATATCACATCGAATGAAAATTAATGACGTAAAGTTCCTTTTGAGCAAATTATCACGATCACGTTAAACTTTTCACGGGATGCCAACCAAGCACAGGCTGAATTTTAGCTTTCCAAAATTTTGGCGTTACGTTCATTCAATTAAACTGCACGGACGGCGTTTACATTAAAGAGCTTTCATGAATAAATTTGGACACCCAGTGATGAAAGCGAAACTAATTTTTATAAAGAAAATTGATTAGAATGTGTCAAATGGCAATTATATTTTTTAACATTGAATAAATTAAATAGCTGCCTTATTTTGTTTATTCAATCGTATGTATCACATGTATATATATTCAATTGAAGCAGAGCTTATTGTGTCAAACTATAGACAAGAGAAGGCGAATGATTGAACTGTTTGCTGTATTGTTGAATATATAATTGTTTTCTGAATAGAGGCCTGTAATATGTTAATGGAACTATAGAAAATTGTATTGAAGCCTTCAATATTTGATTCAAAATAAGCTACAGTATGCTTAATACGATTTGAAACATTTCAATTCTCTTCATAATGCTTTGAAGTAATAATATTACAGACGTACAAAAAAAAGTGTTTTTCTATTGAATGATGACTGTAACAATATACCTTAGAAACCTCTTTTCCAAAGAAGATAAAGATAAAACGTTAGGGACAGAAAAGGGTAAGCAGTTAGCTTATTGATTCTTCTTCTCTTCGTTTTCAATATTTGATAAGTTAATGGGAAGGGATGAATACGTCACAGGCATCCCGGCATAAAGTTACACGTCAGTAAAATAATGTATCAAAGCTTCCAATCGAGTACAATGAAAGTCTAAGAACGTTTTAAGCTTAGCTAGGCGACCGATAAACTTTAAAACATTATTTAAAAAGCGATTTGGTATCAAAATCCTAATCCACCAGTATAGTCAGTAGACTTAGCACAAAGTTTATGCAAAAATTAAAATGAGTCAGCATCATTGCTTAGTTTATAAATTATGTAATACAATATTTGAAATCATAAAATAAAAGAACAGCCTAACATAACTATCGGTAAATATTGAAAAGTGGTATCTAACGAAACGTATACACCCATATATTTTTTTATTATTTAATTTGAAGTAATATTTGGAATTTTATAGTAAATTGACACAAAATTTTTGGAATTTTGCGAATTATTTAAATTTGAATGGGACAGTGATAAAAATACTGATTGAATTGGTATTTATGAAGTATTGAAGAGCTCTATAATTAAATAATTTGTTTGATAATTATTCCGGTTTCACAGCAATTTTGATAAATCATTTCAATTAAGTTATTCTTAAATTTATATTACTCATCATTTTTGAGACATATTGATAAAGCTTTTCACCAAACGAAAATGGACTAAAGTTTCAATGCAATGCGTGTAATTAGATTAATAACTTTACTATTAATTTATATTTGTTGAAAATCGATCTAAAACAATTTTGGTGTGTCCCAATACAAGAAGAACAACTCACTCGTGCTTCTAGTTTAATATTAGTTTTTTCTAGCGCATAATGATTGACGGAATCGAATTCAAAATAGTTTAGTGTGATATTGAAGCACAAATACCAATAAATTTGTCTGAGTATGTTTATAAATTATTTTATTTTTTATTAGATCAAATGATGGATTTATGTTATACACAACTCAGTTCATGGAATTGGGTTAATGTAAAATGAAGTAAACATTGGCAGGGTTCATGGGTGGAGTAATCAAACTTTTTTTAAATGTCCATTAGTTCATTTAATTTCATATATGGATTCAAAGTAATTTTTTAGAGAATAATTTACTCACAAAGACTTTAAATTAATAAATTTTCCAGTATAACGCGGTGTCTGATATTGGAGGGTAAAAAATATTTGCATGTCTGGGGCAAATATGGGTGATATATTGAAATTAACGTGGCGATCAGAAAACGTGGAATTGAAACCATAAAGATGTAGATAGCTGCATATGATTAAGATACTCTGAAGAGCTCGGATACTCGAGAGTACTTGTGTGGCAAAAACCATTTAATGCTGTTTAAGAAAGTGTGAATACCAAAGTCTGAAGTCCAAATGTAATATTTTAATCGGTGTTTTAACATATTGTTTTTATTTTTTATGCAATTAAGTTTGCTGAAAAGACTATTCGTTTCACTATTTGATAATTGAAACGTCTCAAAAAAAATAATTAAAAAATAATGTACTTTTAATGTGCGCTATAAATTATTGGTTGAAATTCATTATATTAAAAACGATTTTGATCAGTTGATAACATTCACGATGAGTGAAACCGGTTCAAAATGTTCGACACTGATATAGCTTCTGAGATAGTGGCATCATGTTTTATTTATTAAAAAAGTGGTTGCCATGTCATTGGAATTAATATTTTTTGATGCGACAAACGGATATTTCGCTCTTTTAGAATGTATTAAAAAACACTGTGTTATGAAACATCGACAATAGCATACATTTAAAAAGTAAAATCAAGATAAATACAAAAAATAGTTTCATTTTAAATGAAGTTAATACATTTTGATATGTTGCTATTAATTTGATTATATTACTTGGAAAACAACGTGTGTTTTTATTAATATTACAACACTAAAATTGTTTTGACTTAAAGCTTAACTAAGTCTAACATTCTCGACGACCCTCCATAGATATTATGTCGTATAAAATTGTCAATTTTAGAACGAACTTAGCATCACGAAAATGACTCTCTTTGTTTAAAAACAATTTGTATACTGTATGTGTGTATGTATGTATCCGAATGTGTGTGTACATGTACGGATATAGTATGGAGGAAGCATATGGAATGTGATTTGCAAAATAATGCATATGGAGTTCCCGTGAACTTCTTATCTCTGTAGTGATCGCGCCCTTCCGTCTGCGAACGACGGTAAGGGGATGCAATTTACAATTTTTCAAAATCTTTATCGATGAAGGAGACTAGAAGAACCTTGACGCTGGCGCGTCCTGGTACTTGAAGCTCCATAAATTTGATATCCAAAAAAAAGTCTAACATTCTCCGTTTCCAAATTAAGAATAAGCCCTAGCGCGAGTCTGGAGATGTAGGGAACAGCATAGTTTATATAAAACGTTGTTTTTATAGTACACAAGTGCGTAAGCTTAAATTCAAACAAACATGTAAATGCCTCTTTATATTTTCATATCTTTCAGCACGCGATACAAGATTTTAACTTTATCATAACATTAAAAACACCTTTGTATGCTTTATATGTTCACATTATGAAATGTTTTGTGTCGAAGTAGTTTCTCAGCTACGATATCAAATAATTTAGACTTTGGAAAAAAATTTCGAAACAAAAAAAAAGGTTAAATTTTAACTAAAATATCAAATCATAATTTTGGGTGAATCGTTTAGGCTGAAGAAGCTCTGTCTCTTCCAACTATTGTCAGACCTTACATGATTCGTCTATTATGGTAAACTTTTATTGAACTTGACTATTTTTTTAAAGTAATCGTCGCTTTAAAATTAGAATTATAATATATTTTTTTTAAGTAATTGTGCTCAAGAATTTCAACATTTATTGGACATTCATATTTGGTTAAATTCTGAAATAGTAACGGTCAAATAGAAAATTGTTAAAAAAATAAAAAGAAGTTACGTAAGAAGTAAGGTTCAACTGATAATGGGCAAAACCAGTCTTGATCTTATTAAATAAAAGTAGGAATTAGTAGAAATGCTTATTTGTTTATTGCATATAATGCCTTTCACAAAGAATTGACAGTGGACACCCTAAAAGTGACAAATAATAATGTATTTGGTTTATAATTTTTCAAAAAATGAATAGTGGGTTTTGTTTGAGATGCGATTTTTTATTGAAAAAAATACGAGGCCACTGCTTAAGTACGCCACTAGTTTCATTATTACAATTAAATATTTTTGGAATATGATAATCACAAATGCTTAAGTCAACTATAATGCTTTGAAAATCCGATTAAGGTAGATTCTATCAATTACAGGAATGCTTGTAAACAAGCCATTCAATAATTTGTCTTAATTATAGGTGTCGATTTAGACCGTTACATTCACCTTTAACCAAAAAAAAGCAACAAAGATTTCAGTATACACTTAAGAAAATTCACATAGTATTTAATATTAATTTTCGTTTGTAAGAGATTGATTAATTTTTAATCCCGGGATTGGGGACCTAACGTGAAATCGTGTATAATTTGAGAAAATTTTTGGTTTTTTCTTAGCTTTGAGGAATTTGAAAATCTCAAAACCCTATGATGAAATACCAATTTGCCCAAAATATCTTCTTGACTCGTTTTTTTTAGCTCACCGAGAAATTTCAAAATCCCAAACCCTATTGGGATTTGCTAAAAATTTCTCAATCCCGAAATTCCGGGATATCGACCATACCAATACCGGGATTACGGGATCGCAAAATTGGACGAGATCCCGGGATTACAAGATTCTGGATCCCGGGATTGGAGAAACTAATCCTGATCCTGAAAGATTCAGAAGAAAATGGCTACGTATTATTGGTATAAGTTTGTAAATGCTTGCATTTTCATTTAAAATACCATTCCAGTTTTATAATGTAACAATATACCCACAAAACAGTTTCGCTTATTTACAGCTTAAAACAACAATTTTAGTTTCCACACATTTGTTTAGCATGACTATTAATGCTTAAGTGAGTTGACAGAACCCTTGTTTTTGGGCGAATATGTATTGAATTTATGTTAAATATAATATTTTGGGCGTTACCAAATTTTGAATTAAACATTTGACGTTTAATTTGCGGTAGCTATCTGTAAAATTAAATTAAACTTTTTGTCCGTTTAAAAAAATCGGAAAAAAAACTTCAAAATAACGCAGTGGAATTTAAAGCAAAAACTATTTCACAATAAAATGGTGATTAAATTTTAGTTTATGAAAACTATTTTTCAATCAGAAATATGATTGAATTAAATTATACCTTTAGTAAATATGGATAAAAAAATTTGAGCTGAAGCAATACTTTGGAAGAACAGAAAAGTTATGTCCATAATTCCTCATAAGAATATTAGCAGCTTAAAGCTTGACTTACCTTGCTCATGAACGGCAGAATTTTCATTTTTGCCTACATACTATCTCTTTTCATCAATGAATTATTGAATAAATAAGTCTTTATAAATGTAATTCTAGAAAAAATTATTCCTTGGCCACCTCTACATATATTTCAAAAGATCGTTGTCAAACATTTTTATCTGATACACATCATTAAAAATTTACGAGTTACAATATAAAAGTTTGCATTAGTTACAATATAAAAGTTTGAATAATAATTTATTCAAATTGAGTGTTACTATTTAAAAGTTAAGCAGTCCACACAAATCTCAAACAAAGAGATAAATATATTTGTGTTTTGTGTAGATAATTAAAAACAGAAATTTTCGTTACGTAAAAAACATTTTTTTCCATTTTTTCCCAAATTGTGGAATGTCTGCATACATAAACCGATACTTTTTTAATCAAAAATAGTTTGTCAAATTTCAATAAAAAATCGATCAGCCTTGCGATTTTGAATGAGCATGTAAATATGCCAAATTCCTCACTTTTATACCTATATGTAAGTAAATATAATCATAAAACTTTTTCCAACTAACAAAAATAAATATAATTCTAAAAACTACTCACCATTCGAATCTGTAGGCATTCCCATGGGTTAATCCTTTTCGCCAGCAATGGCTTTAAACTTGAAATATGATACATATATTTCTTATATAAATACGATACATTCATTTACTAAGCGTCAGTTCAAGTTCATCAGTGCACTTGAACGCCTGAAGATGCCGAAAGGCGAAACCCGGGTCGTTAGTGACAAAATTTGTGTAAATGTACATAATTTGAGCGACTCAAATTTAATATTGAATTTTCACTAAGCACCTTCCGTCGAAATCTTAAATTAAAAAAAGATCGATCATTTATCAAAATAAAATACAAAAGTATTTTTTGTATTTTACACGTAACTTTTTTTATAATTAAACGTTATTGTGTATTACGTTAGTTTTTTTACTTATTTTAAAAAGGAAACAGCGTGAATTTTTGGAAAATCAGAAAGTGTGTTACTAGCAAAAAAATTGTTTACGAGAAATTCAAATAAATTGTAGTGGCCTTTGATAAAATAATTATATTGGAAAACGCTGATAAAAAAAGAACCTAAGCTGAAAAGAAGATCAATTTTCATCTTATAAACTGTAGGAAGGTAAGCATCGATTAGAAACTTTTCATATAAAACTGTCTTTAAACAGATGGGAATATAAAAGAAAATTCAATAGGCATATTTAACAAAAGTGCTAATCCATTAAAATTATTACTGATGACTCAGCGTTAAACTAAAGAAATCCTTCAATTTGAAATTGTTCATTCAGCTGTTTCTGATTTATTGGCTGAGCTTAAATTTCCCTTTTCGCGGGTTAATGGGAGCTTTTGTCGGAGCTAAGGTAAAGAATTCATTAACCGACATAAAGTGATTTAGTATAGGTAATAAAAAAGATGGCGACAAACAAAATTGATAGGAGAGCGAAACAGAGTGATAAATGATGGCGGTTGTTTGTGTTCAAAGTTGTGACGCCGGAAAAAGCTTCATATTGTCAATATTATTGGAATATTTTGTGTACTCCCCCGATCGACATGTGTGTCAACAAGAATTTAAAACAGTTTTCCATTCCCAATGTGGAACACAAAGACTTCTAACCTTACCAGATTATTTAAAACATAAACTGCTTGTCTCTTTTATCTAAAAAAGTACACACATAAGGACAGGTCTAAGATAGATTAGTGGTACCAAATAAAGAATCCGGGGAAAAACTCTCTGCCTTCTTTCAATAAGTATTAGCGATTAATCAGTCTTCAAGAGTAACCTTTTTTCTCATTATATATGAATTATGAACGTTGAGCGAAATTCTTACTACCAATGTTACGCCAAAAAATGTGGCAAAAATAATCTGCAATCAATTTTATATTATGAACTAAAAATCGCCTTTTTTGTTCATACGTTTCTCGTAGCCGTTGTTCACGAAAACAGAATGAAGCTTTTTCAATTTTTTTTCGAAATTAGCTTTGTAATTTCGTTCTGTAACTGGCTATGTGATGACATCATAATAACAGAGTTATCAATTTAATACAAAACGGTAAGATTTTAATTTTGAAATACAATTGTCGAAAGGAAATATGAAAATAGAAAATGAGATTCGGTTCAAACTCCAGTATAAGCATCAGGTTTTTTTTTTTAGATTCTTTGAATATGTTTGTGATATCTCTTTTCTTACAATCGATTTCAAGCAACCGTGTGTTAAAAATAAAACAGTAGTACCAGATATTTTCTGTATTCAAATGAAGGATGTACAAAAAAATTAAAACATGGAATTATAATAAATGATCAATCGTGGGATTAACAATTTGTAAATCCCGAAATCCAGGATCAGTGTGACTTCTAGTTGTGACGAGAGTTATTTAGAGATGATTTACGTTCCTCTAATATTTAAAATACACGAAAATTATGTCAGTTATTCAAATATTATACTTTAACTTTAAAGAAAACATACGTAAGTTGTATGTATGTTTTCTTGTGTATGTTGCATGTATGTGTCAACAGTCAACTTATATGTGTTGTCATAAATTCTTCATTGAAAAAATCTATTTGGAAAAACTTTCTTGCAAATGCCTTAATAATAATTCTAATGGGAACCGCAAAAGAAAAACTCAAGTTATTAAATGTGAAATAGCAACTTTCTGTATAACTTTTCCCCGAATACTTTTATTACTTACTCTGTTAAATTGAACATTAGTATTATAAGGATTATTTGCAATGCTTTCATTTTCTGCCTCCATAAAAACCAACCATTAAAAAATAATGATAGGCCAAAAGGGATTCCAATTAAATACTATACTTTTTATAACATAATAATTTGCATTACAATTGTGTGTATAACTGTTTTATTATTATGTTAAGCATGAACAGAAATGGACGGTTGAATTTTTAATTACCATTTTGCGGAAATTTTATGAATTATGAATAAAATATTATCGCATAAATATTTCATGCATTAAATGATAACGTTTATTTTGAAAATGTTTTATGTAATGAAAAGAAAATTCTTCTGTTCATAACGTGTTTTAAATTTTATATTTAAAGCTCTACTCAACCGAATGTCAAAACAATTACTTAAACGTATAAAAAATGCTTTGTGTTATTTTTTCGATAACAATACTTAACTAAATACCAAAATTATCATTTAAAAAGAGACGAATATCAATTTACCATACTGATCCACTGCGAATAATTTGATGGAAATTATTGACGAATAATCATCTTTTTTTCAATCGTTTGTATCTGTTGTTCTTTGATTAAAGACATAATGTAATTTTTATTATCTTTGGAGTATCTTTTTTTATACAATTCGTATTGAAAATGCTATAAATACAAATATTTCACCTGAATAAATAATTTCGATTGCCTATTGCTTAAAAGTAAAATAAACATCATATTTTTGTTTCATCAAATTCTAGATAGTTTGATTGATGTATTGATTAAAACATCAAACTGAAAAATGTTTTAAAAAATATCACGCCGAAGCAAAATCACTTACTTGCTATGATGTACTGATTTGATGTACTCAAGAGAAAATATTTTCAGTTTAAGTATTATACAATAGATAATAAAGTGTTTTTTTTCAAAAAAAGAAATGGTTATAATAAAATATTTTTGCAAGTTTTATAATATGACAGCAAATTGATTGTAACTAATGTACTGCGGAAAACTATTCATAGAAAATACATTCTTTAAATTGCTGGCTAAACAATATTTTTCTATGAAACAAAACAGTACTGCTTTTAAAGATTATGCGGTATATAGTGTGACCTTCGATTGATTTTTTGGAATATATAGATAGCAAGTATTTAAATTGGTATCACCGTAAAAAAGAGTAAGTTTAATTTAAAAAAAATAACAATTCAAAGTTCCTTGGGTTTGAATTTTTTTAAAGTTTTTAATATTTGTCACTGGCTGAAAATATGAATCAAGATTTTCTGACGGTATCTATTAAGCCAGCTGCGTGGCCGAGTGTCAACGTTGTTGAATTAGAACACGGAGGTCATGGGCTCGAATCTCTGTTCGGATAGTTTTTATAAATCCTTAAATATTCTGTCCGATGACATGAATGTATCCGATGTCTTGAATTTCCTCCTACTCATTCTATCTTATAACGGGCATAGCGAAAGTGATTTGCTAACCACTAGTAGAAGAAACAACATGTGTCCCAGATTCATCATATATTCATCACGAAGATAACTACGGATAATAAATAACAATGGGACCAATATAATACTGTGCATCGTATTTTCATACCAAATATATTACAAGCCGACTTGAATGTTTTTGACGAAACTTTACAAAATACAAGTTTATACTGTCAGTCAAATGCTTTCATTGCCTAAAATCTTTCTATTAGTATTGTTATCTTACCACTATTAAAGTTGCTCACTCGATGAACGATCCCTTAAATATATTTAAAAAAAAAAGGAATAATTAGAAAATTTTGTTTCATAAAATATGATTTTTAAATATATTAGGTATATACATATATTGTAAGTACACTTAATTTTCGACACTAAATAAATGCATTCGGTACTCTTATAAATACATATAAATACGTATGTGTGAAAACTAATCAAAAAAATGTTTGGCAATTAACTTATTTTGAATTTTCAACAATCATACGAGATAAGCTCGATGAAATTTGAAACATTATTAACAAATAAATAAATATTAGAAAATAGTCACACAACTAATAATAAGCAGCTACAGATATTTTTTCAGCAAAACGCTATTTAATGCATTATAAGAAATAAATTACATATGAGAGTTTTTTGTAAGTCACATTAAAACACGATTGAAATAGAAAAGAAAAGCTGAGAAAAGCAGAGAAAAATATTCATTTCGGTGAAAAACTCTACCTTCAAAAATGATGTATATTATTGATTATTGCAGTGAAATAATAATAATAAAAAATACGGCTTTTGTTGATGTTCTAAATGGTTTACGTTATTCGTTTGTTGATGCGTAGAATCAATGTTGACAGAAAATTTAATTCTATAGTTATTTAAACGAAATAATATTTTTCATCCAAGCTTATTTATATTTTATTTACAAAAAGCTCCAGGATAGCTTTGTGAATTTATTTTCAGCACTGATACATTTTCCCCCTATGGCAGTTTAGGTCATAGTAAATAAGCTGCTATTCTTGTTTTATTGGAAAGTCTGAAAAGTTTTCATAAGACAGAACTTAAATTCTCGTATTTTTGTTACAAAATAAATCAAATTTTAGCTTTCGAAGTTGATTTTAGAGAAAAAAATATAAAAATGTCTGAACGAAACTTAATAAAACTTTATTAAATATATTTCTACGAAGAGTACTAAATAATTATTTTAATATAATATTTGTATATGTAGATAGAGACTGGCTTTTTTTCATATTCCTTGATTTTTTTTTAAAGCACAAAACATATTTTCAACTGACCGTAATATAATAATAACTACCAGGGAAAAATGAGTAGCAACTTCTTAATTTAAAAAATACAGAATATTCATTAAGTATACATATTTCAGTTAAATAGTGAAGTTTCGTGTGCTTATGCATTAACTAGTCAATGTATACTCGAACTAGAATTGCAATTGAAGCTTATATCATTAAAATTCACATTCAATTTGACTAGTCAATGTATGGATACACTAGTATATATTTAAACTCACTGACAAGCGCTAGAAAGAGTAATAAATAACATTACGATGTAGATTATGTTAATAAACTGACAAGCGTTAGTCAAAGTAGAAATGATGTTACGGCTAAAACAAGGTAAAATTATGTTAGGTTAGATTAGATATGTTGGATAGAAAAAGGGTTAGAACGACAACGAGACATTTTTAAGTTTATGTGAATGTCAGATGACAGTTAAGCATAACTGTGTGATTGCCCGCGCACAGCAGTTGAGAGCTGCTTGCAACACTATCAATGCACACGTAAATATTTTTTAGTTTTTGAACAACCAAACTACGTCTTTGTAGTTAATGTAAAAATTGATTGGTGAAATTATTCGTTTAATGTTTTTTAAATGCTTGATAAAAAAATGCATTTACAGCTAATGCCAATATGCCAAATATTATCATACGGGATAAACTCGATAAGATTTTTTTGTAAGTCACTAGAGATCAATTCGAGAAGAATTGACATTACAAACACCCATGTCTTAGATCTCAAATTAAAATTTTTAAATTTTTAAAAATCTAAATTTGACATTGAGGTTACCGGAAATCGAACCCAGACCCGCCTTATCGGTAAACAAAACAAGTTTTTTTTTCAACTTCGTAACCGGTTGTACCTGCAACTCTTAAAGAACCATTGAGGAATCAATTAATATATTTCTTGAGGAACCACAACAAAATATTTTAAATGTAATAACACTTAAGGCTTAATTTTCCACATACGAGTCTACAAACAAAAAGATAAAAAAAATGGATCTTTTATTTGATGCCTTAATGACCATATGCCCCACGTCATTACCCAGCGAAAAGGTCTATTCGATATCAGGAAATTTACTTACAACAATTAGATCATCACTAAGTGATCGATCAGTGGACGCTTTGTATATTCCTAAATCATATTTTCTGAAGAGTGAAACCAAATAATATTTACATTAGAAAACCGGTTTTTCCAAAAGTCGGTTTTTGTATAAGCCCTAACATTGAATAGTTAATTTATACATTTTCTAAATCCATCATACTTTTCACCAAAAATTCAAAATCATGTTTTTTGGTGCTGAACAATATTTTAGTTCGAGTAAGAAATAGCTAATAATATTATGATAATCATAGTATTATTTTTATTTATAAAAACAAAAAAAGTTTGACGAAGTTTTGTAAACCATCTTCATCGTGAGCTAGGGCATCCAATCCCGGGATCCGGGATCCCGTAATCCCGTTCAATTTTCTGATCCCGAAATCCGGGATTGATATGGTCGCATTTCCGGGATTTGACACGAAATTGGCAAATTGTGGATTTCAAATTCGTCGGTGAGCTATAAAAAAAAAAACGAGTTTTTGTGACAATCTGGGAAAAAAGTATACCAAATTGAGGATTTCAATTTCTTCGGTGAGCTAAAAAAAAACGAGCTTTGGAGATAATCTGAGGAAAAAGTATAGAGAATTGAGGTTTTTAAATTCCTCAGTGAGCTAATCCCAATCCCGGATCCCGGGATTGAAAATTAATCAATTCCGAAATCCCGGGATTAGAAAATGGCTCCGGAATTGGATACCCTAATCGTAACTGCTTCCTAAATCATAAAAAAATATAAATTTAGTAAATATATAGTAATAAAGAAGAGTAAAAATTAAAAGTTTTAACTGACTGGCGGTGTTATTAGCAAGTATGTTATGTATGTATGTGATTTGTTTTAGTACAAAATATTATAATGGAAATGAAGGCAGCAAAGATTAAATGTGGTTATATTCTTTGTTTTAATATTGCTCTTATATTATTTGAATCGCATATATGTGTAAATGATTCAAATAGTACAAGTAGAAAGCTTAAAAATAATTTTAAAAATAAGGGCATATCTGAAAGCAAATCCAGGAATATAATTATCAATTGTATAATTGTTTCTGTAAAACAAAAATTTCAACGGCTTAAATTCTCTTTTTGACTAAAATAACTATATGAATAAGACATTGAAAAGTAAAAAAATGTAATTTATTTAATGGACGCTGTAGTTCGAGTTGTTTTTATTAAACTGTGTATTAATGAAGGCATTTTGTAAAGGAGTGATTACAAATTGACTAATTTCCATATTTTATTTAATACACACACAGAAAAGGAAATGCATACTTTATTATTACAAGCCAGAAAATTGTAGTTCCCTTTTCTTAAATTTATTACCCTTTTTGACGTGACGATTCTTTTCGTCTCATGTACTGAATTATGAGAGTATTTCCGTTTTGTTGGAAGAACTTATAAAGCTTCTCCAACCGTGCAAATGAAATAGACAATACAGCAAAGGGTATCAAAAAAATATTCGCAACTGTATGATTGGTGACATTTTATAAATATTTACAACTTACAATACCAATAAAATAATTTATAAAATGATGCCATCAATTTTTGTTATAGTAATTTATCTATGACACTATATTTCGTTTAATTATAAGATAAAGAATATAAAAAAAGATGATTGGTTTTTGATAAAAAAACAGCTCATTAGTTGTTCTATGCGTGCAATACTAATTTTGAAAGTTCACCCACGTGCCACGGCACATCATCGATGTTTGTTTAGATATAAATTATTATTTAATCACTGCTATCGATGATTGCATGAATTAATAATACATATTACAGTAACAGCCAAGTTTACAATATCTCTGTTATTTTCTCTGCCAAGTTTAGATAGAATAATATTAAATATTTTTTATTGTGTTTCATTTTATTCAACTTTTTTCTTCGCTTGACGAAATCGATTGAAAATTCAATGTATAGACTTACCAGGCCTAAATGAATGAAAATAAGGTACAATAAAATAAAAATAAAAATATTTCGTAATTTTGTCACTGTTTTATGATAGTTAGAAGTTCAGTGTTTTCATTTAGTCATTAAGCTTTTTGGTAAAATTGTTGTTGATTGCATAATACGTTTGTATTTGACCACTTATAAGTTAAATAATTCATCATAATAACCTGACCGTTAAATAATGATTTAATGCTATTATTCTTGACTTCCGCAGTTGTTCAGCTGTTTTTATTTTGGTTTACGTTACAAAAAATGTGTACCGTGGCACATTTATTATGACCACGTACAAACTTCACCACACGTAGATGTCAACGAGCGCTTAATATATGGAAAGTAACATCGTGTACAACAAGCGCATGCTATTAAGTGGTAAATTTCTTTATACTCGTATTCACATTAGTGTTTGTATTCATGTATAAACCATAAGCAAACCTATTTACAGTTTGCCTAAAGAACAAAACAAAATAGTTTAACATATACAGTCGGTTTTGTTTAGGCATGACTTGATAACTGCAAACTATTGAATTTGCAGGAGGGCAATTCAAACAAATACTGATGTATAAAATAAGTAAACGAAAGCAAAAATAAAATAACATTTGCGATTATTCCTATTATTATCAGTTTTAATAAATAGCAAAAGAATGTATCCAACAGCGTTTTAAAAATCAGTAATCAGATTTTTCTACCAGTACCGAGTTAATTCTGTATAATTGGTACACCAGTAATTTGGGACAGCTGGCTCTTTGAGACAAATCCTCATAAAAAGAAAATAAATTATGAAAGAAATGTGTTAAAAATAAACAATTCAAACATGAAAAGCCATTTTTTTTAAACATGATTATCTAGTTACCGATAATTTATTGAAAACTTCATACTTGATTACTTCATTTGATTGCGAAACCAATCATGATGAGCTTTTTAAGCTCAAGTGTGATGTACAGAATTTACGATGAAAACAAATTATTTCCGTATTTTTAACGAGGAAACGTGCATCTATAAAAAAAGCAGTCGAACAATCTTCTGTACAAAATATAACGGCAACGTAAAAAAACTTTCAGAACGTTTACGCTAAATAGATTAAGCTGTCAGAAAACTTGTCGAAATATCTCATGGGCAACGTGACAGTTATGATAGATCTATAGCCAAAATTCTATTAAGGGTGGAAAAATCGAAAATATATTCAATAAAATGATATTTTACGGCGTAATTAATTATTATAGTGATATCATGTAATCAGCTGTCGCTAATAACTTATATTTGAGCCATTAATGGATAATTCAAGAGTTTGTGCTGATAATATGAGATAAATGAATTGATAACTTAAATAAGTATTTATTGTCAATTTTTGATAGAGAAGCACTTCAGAATTGTTTGCGACCACGGCTAGATTCAATTTATACTTTCGGTGGTATCTTTTGGAAAATTATTTTTAACTATAAAACAAAAATTGATAACTCAATGATATTTATTACACAGATTGTGCAAGAAATTGTGATACGAATTTTGCCTTTTTAAGTAGCACCATCTGACGGAATACCGCAAGGTTAAGGAATAATTTAAAACATGACTTTTGTGCAAAAAATACAATCTTTGCTTATCGTTTAAAATGTTTAATGACCCTTCGCGTATTGGTGTCACGTTTATTTTATTTAAATTCACATTTTTGTATTTTATTTGACTCTAAAAATCAGATATTGAATGATCAATAAATAACAATTCTTTTATTTTTGTGATATCAAATATAGTAACACGTTTCTAAATGTGAATTGGAGTAGTATAAAAAAAATCTTAATGGTCGCAAGATTAAAAATTCTTTATTGATTATTATTTGTATTTAAATTTTATTAAATTCGTATTGAAAGCATACGTAAATTTTTTCGACAATTAAGTGTTGTAGATATATCTACGTATTTATTTACATTACCAGTTAATTAATCAGAATACTATTTTTTGATGCGCTTAGCATACAATGTATCTCAATCATTCAATTTTATATTATTACTTTGGTGATCTATAAGAAAAAATCAGTCAACCTAGAAAGTGTTAAAGACGAGAATAATGGTACTCTACCATCACTTAAAATTATTGTTACACCGAAAAATGATACAATAGCTGAAAACGCATGCTTCTTTTGGGATCTGCAAAATGTCAAAATTTTTCTTTCAATAGTAATTTTAGATATAAGTTATTACTTTGTGTGTGCTGTGAAAGACCATTCAAAAAGACGTCATTAGTTTTAAACCATTTTTGACCCCTCCCCCAAAGTCACATTTCGTTACAAAATATCTTACTCTCTGTCGAAGTGACGTCACACGTTTGAAACTTCCAATTTTTTTTTTTGAATGACTGCCTTAATCAGGTATTTATCCGACATAAAGAAAATGTTCAATATAATACTTTAAAAAAAGATGGCGACACATTTCCTACCACCACCCTTCACCTCATCTAGAGCGTGACGGGTACTAAATAATAGAAAAAGTTAAATAAGTTTTCTTCAGTAACTGTATAGCGTATATAATTTCAATAACAAAAAAACAGTCACATTGCAGACCACGGTATGTAAATAGATTGTATTTCTGTAATGCGTACGGAGTTTGGATTGTTAAGGGGTCCGGAATGAGTATTATACTAAAATTTCTATCATATTGCATAGCTATTAAATCCTCTTAGCACTACGTAAGCCAATCCTTTGTTCTGCTGTAGAGATGGAATACTATTGCAGACATACCTACCACAGTATGGTTGATGAATAATTTCGGAGAGAATTTAATGAATAAAATATACCAAAAAATAACATATTAATAAAAGGGAAAAATAAACCAAGTAAAACATCATAATTTATCACAATATGAGTTACGTCAACAAGATTTTTTGTTGCATTTGAAATTTTATGTGTATAAGGTTTTTAACTCAATTTAATTACAGATCACCGCAGCAGATTTTTAATGAATTCAATTAAATAAAAATATACAGATGATAATTAATAAACTTATCTTGTTTCGCATTCTTTGGTTTAGTTATATCAAGAAGAATTTGATTTTAGTGTTGTCAAAAATATGCATTAAATAGGCATATAAATTATGCAAATATTCACTGTAACTAACGCTCGCATTACCGGTAAATTGATGAAAATTCGCTATCATCATTTACAGATGAATTTAAAATTGATAAATTAAGCACAGATTCAGACATGTTAAAAGGAAAGCTTATTTTAGGTATTGCGGTGTGGAATGTTTTGTTTTTCGATTTCGGCAAAATTGAAACAGACATTATTATTGTTACCGATCATGCCGGTTTCATCTGCCGTCAATTGCCATAACAACCACACTTTGCAGTTTTATTGTAAATATGTTAAAATAACTTACGTACAGTCAATCTTATTTTTATGCGGTTTTTTATGCGATTTCGAAGTTATGCAGTTTTTTAGAAATGCAATTTTTTAAAAAATGTACTTTATTTTACGATATATAAAAATGTTAAATATTACATCTAGAGCATGTATCATTGTATTTTGGATCAAATAGAGAATGAATCCTAAACTCAACTGACATTTGGAAAAAAAATACGATTTTGAACGGTTTAAATCATGATGAATCTGCCATCGCTGAATTAAGTCCACCTACTTGGGTGTGTTACAGTCAATAAAACCATTGAAACATCGGTAATATCTGAAATGATTACTTTAGCACATGAACTTGGCGGAGAAAGGTTTGATACCTTTAGCGAAAATCATATCGTCGAATTACTTACGGATAATGCTATAAGTGACGATGATGTCATTAATTTAACTTTAATTATTGACAAAAAAACAGAAATCAATGACGAACTGGAAGAAATTCCAGTTTCTTCACTGCGAAAATAATTCAAGAAAGTCTCCAACTTTTCAGTAAATTAGAAGATAATTTCATTCTGAACGCGCATTCAATTTTCAACGATATCTTAAAAAATATATTTATGAGTATAACAAACTGCATAGCCAATTCTGAAAATCTGAACAATGTCTTTAAATTGATGCGCAGCTATTTCTTTCGAAAAAGAGTGATTTAGGATCACATGCTTTAAAACACACTTAGAATTGTCATACAGTGACTGAATATTTTTTAATTTTTTTACGCCGTGTTTTTCCCCTAATTTTCTCATACTTTGCGATTAAGTGTATATTTGTTTCAAAGTTATGCGGATTTAAAAATTTATGTAAGGTATCCCCACTTTTTCTATGGAAGTCAAGTTTTTTTTTTATGTGATTTTTAGTATATTTTGACTCGCTGCTTCAAAGTTATGCGGATTTTAAAATTCATAGAATGCATCCCCACTTTTTGTATGGAAGTCATGTCTTTTTTTGTGCGATTTTTTTAATGCGATATTTCGTGGAACGCATCTATCGCATAAAAACAGGATTGACTGTATATGCGTATATATTCTTCCTTGTCGGTGTGTTGTTATCATTGTTTAATATATATCTTATTTGAGTTCACTGATATAATAATTATGTATTTATATGATATTAGTATCTTCAGAATTATTTAAATTTATTCACGTTTCGATTTAGTGCACAGTTCTTGGTAAAGGTAGTCACAAACCCAATAGTCTAATTAGGTAATGGAAGAAATCACACACATGAAATTTGACGCTAAATCGCAAGCTTTAACTGTATCCTTATGAAATTGATATCTTGGTTATTTCAAGTATCTTATCAGGCGTGACAAATGTTTTGATTCTTCGACAGACATTAATAGACTAACATGGTAGGTTATTTAATAATTGTGAAGCAATAACTACATTGTGTCTAGGAAATACTAAACGACTTTCATGGTGCCGTATAGAAAGCATAATAAATCTCAACCCGTAAAAGCTATTTCGCTAAACGATATTAATTTCAAAAACTACTGTGTGCAAGCAGTTAAAATCTGAAGAATTTTCTTCGTACACTTTTAATTAAAAAATAAAACATATTGCATTGTGGAATACACCATGAAAAAAAAGTGTAAAGCCGTATCGGGTGTTGGTAACTAAAAAGTAAAAACGTTATACAAAATTACTTTATATACATATTTTAGATTCGTTTTCTTTTAAAGGGAGGAAATATAGATTTATAGTTGGGTAAACTAATCGCTTCCGCTACACCTAGTTTTCATGATTGAATAAGTTGAAGAAAATAAAGAACATCACAGGTATGCCTTATGAACTAAAATAAATTAAACAATATGATAATCTACCTGTAATGGGATTCAAGCCCGGGAGTACTGTTACAGAAGCCATCGGCATTGAATATTTTATTTTAGGCCTGGAAGCGTAACTCGACACTTCTACATTCGCTGAAATGATGGTTTATAAACATCTATTAGAAAATAATGCATTTACTTAGTCGTAAAAACGTTCGTGGGGTTATCTCTGGTACAATATCTAGTAAATAGCTATCACCTTTAGAGACGCATTATTCTGCACGGCTTTGACGCTAAATATTTTATTAGCGGCATATTATTGATTTTGTACACACTTTGTGTATTTAGGCTTACGTCAACCATAATTAGAGTGAGTTATCTATTATGCAATGAATCTTTTTTACCACTCCTTTTAATAATTATTCAAGTATGCAAAAGTCGAGTAATTCATATCGATTATTTTATGCGAGCCTTAATTTCGTGCGAATCATATGAAATGTATCGTGCGTTCAGTTCCAATATTCTGCAGCACTTTAGTTAAAAATGTAAAAGAGAAGAAGAAACAACTTTAAGGGAAAAGCTGTAGGGAAGGATTTTAATAACAAATTTAAATTGTGCTTTTTTTTTCTTCAGCCTTTTTAATGTATTTACTGTAAAAACACGGTGAAAACGCATTATATTAAAATAATAAAACACTTCATCGGGTTGAAGATCGGAAACTGTTTCGCTCATCACGAGCATTTCCGAGTGTTCAAAATAAACATCATTACAAAGCTATTTATACTAAGCCAAGTAAAAAAAGTTTACATCATTATAAGCTTGAAATTTTACCAAATAATATCTTTGGTAATATGTTTATTCTGCAAAGTTTGTACGAGATGAACTTTTGTAACCAAGTATCTTTTATAAATATTGTTTATCTTTGTTTTCTAACAATATTTTTCTACGAATTAAACGAAACTTTTTTCAACAATAAACTTTACGATTTTATGAAAAGAACTTTACTCAAAGCTGTCTGTATTGATATCGATTTTTTTCATCGAATATGAATGTTTACAATAAAGAAATTATGACAGAGAGTTAACGCTGTTAAGTGAAGTTAAAGAAACAATGATATAAAGGAATATCAACATTTGTTTTGTAAAATATGCTTTATACTTGTTAAAAAAACGTAAGTTAACATTCCGAATAAGTTTTAGACATAAATTCTAAATATGTACAGCTTAAATCTTTTTAAATTATCGCAAACAAAAATTTATTTTATCTATTTGACATACCTTTAACACTTCAAAATAAATATTATTTTTATATGACTGCAAAATTTCTCTTTAGTACTATTATTATCACAATACATCAACTTTGCCCGGGATTGATTAAAAATCATTTTTTCTTCATTACGAGTACATACTACTAGGGCTTATACAAAAACCCACTTTTGAAAAAACCGGTTTTCGAAAGTTTCGAAGTTTTACAAAAAATGGATAATTAAATTAATAGCGAGATAATTTTTTTTTAAAAAGTTTTCGAATGTCACAAATTTAGCCAAAAAACCGGCTTTTAAAACCGTCAAGCCCTACATACTACGCTCAATATAGAAGTTTGTATATTTTTTTGTGATCTTTAATTAAAATAGGCAAGTGTATTGCCTAGTTTCATCCTGTTTGTATTGAACTTCAAAAGGCAGACACCGGAAATACAAGAATTTACGTTTGCGTCATTATGGCATTATTTTGACGATAACATTATAGACATTTGCGTTATTATTACGTTATTTTGGTGTTCGCTTAAAATATCTCCGTGAACTGCATCTCATGCAACGCTCATACAATATAGTACACCAATTATTAATAATGAATGCTAAATGTTGCAAATGGCATAGTTAAAATATAAGTTTTAATCAGAATGATCTATTGTGAAAATGTTAAATTGCTTCTGTTCGCCTCTTAGAAAGAGTTTTTATGACAAACAGACAAACACATGTAGATTCATTCAGTTTTATTAAAATTCAATGTGCTTGTGGCAAATTTTATGACACTAATTAATAGCGCATATAAGACATATGTACATACAAGTTGACAAAGATATTGAAGTGAAACACAGTCTTTAACTTTTTCTGCTATTTTTTGTGTACAAGGTTTACAAATTGTCAGGCGTATCTTAAATAGATAATGATGAAATGTATTTAACTCATTAAAATTATTTTCTTTTTAATTTAATTATTAAACTCATTTTCTAAGCCTAACAACTCAAAAAGCAAAGTTTTAAACAAGATTTGGCACGAGTTTAATATTCTACTGTACATTTTTTTGTAGTTTTCGATATCATTCTAAGATTTTCGAATAGGTAGACTGATTTTGACTTGTAATGTTACACTCGCGAAGTATTGATATGAGTGTTAAGAAGTCTGGCAAATCATATTTGACATGTTTTCCTATGTTTGTTTTTTTAAAATTGAATATTGTCTGGTGAAATTAGTATAGAATATTTTATAGAAGTCTTGAAATTAAAACTAAAACGTGGTTGTTTCTGTTTGTTCAGAATCTTTTTAAATATTATAAGCACAACTTCAGGCTCAAACAAATTATTTGCAACCGAGAAAACAATGTTTCGTTTCCTTGACGAAATAAAAATTAATATAATAGAAACAAAATTTGAAATTTACTCTACTGTTAATATTCTCTTCCTTGATTCAATGATAAAATGGCGCAATTGCGTTATTTACCCGTTTTACAAGGATTGACAGATGAGTTTGATTGCATCATCGCAATGTCCAATGATGCGCTCGCCAATTTTGATGTCAGTAACTCCCGTTCCCTTCAAATGATAAACAATTGCCTAAATTAAGAAACACTGACTAATATATGCATTTTTGAAATCCAATTTTTGGTTTTCGTATCATTAGTATTATTAACATTAGAAAATTAAAAAAATAATACTGCTAACTCTCGTTTTTCATTAGAGTGTATTTTTGTGTACATTACATTGTAGAAAAAAGCAGTTAAAATCGTTTTATATAGTTTTTTAGTTAATATAAAAAATAGCTTTACACCTTGCTTTATGCATTAGAAATAAATGTCACAATAACATGTATAGGTGGTAAAAAGTGTGTAAAAATATCGATAACAGTGATTGTTGCTCATTTATTTTTATCAAAAATGATATTGTATAAGTTTTGTTTAAAAGAAACTCAAATCTGTCAAAAATGTGAGACATGCAAAATATAATTTATTTGTTAATAATTCCAAGCATGAAGGACACAAGAGATTGTTGTCAGATATTATTTTATTTCACTATTTTAACTGGATTGGCTACAACGTTGTACAGTTAAATATAAAATACATATTAAACAGCTTAACAACACGTTTAGTAACTACGCCGAAAGTACAAGTATTTTCCTTGTAATTTCAATTTCGTATGTGAAATTTGAGGGGAAAATATCGCGCTGAATTAAAGAACTAATTAAAACAAGACATTGTAAGATTTGAGGAAACCTAATAGAGTGATACTGCAGAGCTAAGTAATTGAATATAAATACAAAGAGTATGTGAAAAATCAATGTAATTTGATTTTATTTGTGTGATTAGTTAATACTCAAATCAAAATATTATAGTTTTGAACGACAGCGCATTATTTCAATGCTTTTATGGATTGAAAGTTTACATTTTAGAAGACAGGCATTTGCGTGTTATAATTGTTTTTTTTTACAAGACGCTTGCACAAATACAAAATACAAAAACGTAAGACTGTTCATATTTTACAGATTTAGAATATCAGATTACGGCGGCTTTTTTTTAAAACACTAATTGGGATATTTAAAAAAAACATTCGCAAACGTTTATTATTAAGTAAAAACAAATAACATTATTAGTAATATGTAATTTATATTGATTGATTATTATATAAAAAAAAATACATTTAGAGTAAGAAACATTTGAAGCTACCGAACACGATCTCAAGTAGAACTCAACAAAGTCGTTAAGCTCTTTGTACTCAAAGAAATCAACTCAAGAAAAAACATAAAAAGCAATTGAATGATTTTAGGAATTGAATCAGAATCTTCTCGATTTCAGCCCAAACTAGTGTCGCAAGATTACAGACTCGTACAGATGTATTCTATCTGATGAGATATAATCAATTTGTATATTGAATACATTTAATTTAAATCGTTTTTTTTACTTATGGTGTCTATTTATCTATTCTTTATTTTGTATTAAAAACGCGGTACGATAGGGAATACTTGTCATAATTTACATTTGCAGGTGATTTATCATAAAATTGTGTGTCTTGTAAATAAATAAACACATTTTCTGTTTGCATGTAACATGCTGTAAATATTGTCCACGAGACATGTGAAAGCTTCAAAGGTAATTCGAAAAATGATTGATGGTACAGGATATAAAAATGTGGATGACAAGATGGTTAAAAAACGACGAATTGCTTTATTTAATAATCTCGTTGACTCCATAACTCGAAAATAATATTAAAAAACATTCATAAACGAGTAACGAAAAATATCTGTCAATAGTGTTACGAGATTTATCATTTCAGGTTAATAGCTATTTGATAACTTGATATTTTAAAACTTCAAACAAGACTATTTGTGATCCGGTTTCAATATAGTAAGGACTCATTTAATTACACAACTACTAACACTAAACATATCTGTTTATATAATTAGTAAAATATAAGATTACGCGAAAAAGTTTAATATAAATATTAAATAGTTATATTTATCTCTTTTAATTAAGAAGTTAACTGTCAATTCATGGTTGATAAGCGTTGTATTAGAAAAAATAAAACTCTTATGAGACTCAGTCGATAATTCTTGCAATTAACGAAATTAGATTTGCTCTTTATTGAAATGTGGAATTAGTCCAAACTAAATAATGTTATACTAATCTGGCTTCATTTTGGTTGGAGAGATAAAGATAAACTAAAAAAAGGTTGACAAAGTAGGTAATTAATTTGGAGTTGCAGAGGTGTTTTGTATATAATAATAAGAACATGGTTGTATAATATGGACTATTCAATATAATCGCCGCCTGTGTGGTCGAGTGGTCAACATCGTTGGTTACCGCTACGGAGGGCACGGGTTCGAATCCCAGTACGGGCAGTTTTATAAATTGATTTTTCAATCGATTTATGAATTTCTGTTCAAAGGCATGGATGTATGTGATGTCTTGAATTCCCCCCTCCCACCCATCCTATCCTATAAACGGGGCGTAGCGAGAGCGATTAGCTAACCACTAGTCCTGTCGTAGCCCTTTCCTTATATTCCTACTCTCTTTGGAAAAAGAGAGGTTGAGCAACTGAGTAACAAGCAGTTCTCGTAGAAACATTTCTGTTAAGATAAACTCCATTAGGAGTCCATATGCTCCGTATTGGGAGCGGACATGGAAAAAAAAAAATTCAATATAATTGTGGGTGTTAAAAATACGGCTTAAGGTGAAATTTTCAACATTAAATTCTTAACTTTAACATAAGCAGTCAATAAAATAACCCCATGATAATTCAGACGAAAATATTTATACTTCCGGTGTCTACGCTTGGAAGTTCAATTCAACTAAGATGAATCCGAAAAAAATATAAACATGGTTTTATAGCTTTTTTAGTTAATCCAAACACACATGAGCTTACCACAGTCAGTCTTTATGTACCATGCATAATTTTTCTTTAACATAATATAGTAGAAAACTTTCAATTATCCGGGCGCATAAAATGAAATTATTTTTTAATGAAAATTAGCAAAAATCTAGATTATTTAAAGGGACAGAAATGAATTTTTCCCTGTAGATTGTAATATGTTATCCTTAGTGGAATCGATGGACAGAAAGATCTTTAAAGATCGGTTCAAGACGTAATGAATTTATGAAGTGAGAGATTAGTTACAGAGTAAAGAATTACTACAGAAAACAGTATTGTTATTATAATAGATAATTTTTCTTCTTATCCGAATGAAACCATATTAAAAACAAAGAACTATCTTACAGCCGCCATTCACTAGGGAACAAACTGTTCCAGAATATGTCCTGGAACACAAAATTAACGTGTTCCAGGACACAGGTTAGAGTATTTAAAAAAAAGTGTATCAGATGCTCTACATGAACCTTGGTTTAAATTAAAACCAATAATACTGGTTCGACCATAAAGAAAGATACTTCCTAACGTGGACATAGATTTATCGGAATGTGAAGAAATCTATGTGTAACGATAAATTAAAGAAATTCAAAAATTACAAGAGCAAACAAGAATTACAAATTTTGTATTAAACATAAATTTATTTAAGGCAAATAAAAATTTATCGTTTGGATTGTCCATGTTTTTTAATAATTCGTTGCCCGTTTTTTCCAGCATAACCATATAATCGAGAGTTATCATTTTCATTAAAGATTACATTAAACTATTTTATATACCAAAATGTTATACTTTTCGATATACTTAATAACGACATTAGAATTTTATTGAGTTGAAACATTTTATTGTTTTGAGGAAGTTTAGAGCTCTTACAAAACTTTATTATGTACTTAGTTGAATCGCAAACAAACACTAAGTCAGTGATTCTAAATGAATCTATATTTTATACTCGTAATAAACAACTTTGTATAACAGAATGTTTTAAAAAACGCAAACACCTTGTCTCAAAATATCTATCAAATCAAAAGAATTTTCTATAAACTAAGCCATATTTCGATGGGTTTCGCAACAAATTTGTTGAAATTTATTTTTTATATCAATATTATTGTGATAACTTGTTCCATTGATTGTACTACGAATTGTGACACGTGTTTTCCCTTTTTGAAAAATACTCTAAAAAAATTCAAAGAAGCGAAACACGTGTCACAATTTGTGGCACAATCTGTGGAATACAAAGTATTCAAAATCCATTTTTTATTGAACGGAACCAATTTCCGTGAATTTTTGTAGACCCATTCTATGTCCCCAGTCTAAAATACGTTTTTCCTCTATTTGACTTTTTTCGTCCATTCAAAAAGTTAAATGGAAGTTTCATTGTATATAATATAAATGTTTTTGCGTTGTGTGAAACTTCTAAGCAATGTAACAAACTAGCGTCGGAGGCGTTACCTACGGATGAACATAAATGTCATTGGCGACGTGTGTAAACCTTGTAACTCCGCAAACTGAATTACAACGAGAGTATGGAAACTATTTTTCAAATTTTGTAATAACTCTTGAAAAACATATCAAACAAGATTTGAATTGGGTGTGACCTGGGTTTGCGGTTGTAAGTTTTTAGTATCCGGGATGGATAATGTAAGATGTATTTTGTGTAGTGTTTATTTTAGTTGGTAGGAGTGGGGTGGGGGAGAAAGATAGTAGTTTTATTTTGGAGTGATTGGGGGTTTTGGGGGGTGGGGGGGTGGGGGGGTGGGGGGTGGGGGGGGGGGGGGTGGGGTTGGTTTGGTGGGGGGGGGGGGGGGGGGGGTTGTGGGGGGTGTTTTGTGGGTGGGTGTTTTTGTGGGGGGTTTGGGGGTGTGTGGGGGGGGGTGGTTGTGTTTTGGGGGGTGTGGTGTTTGGGTGGGATGTTGTGTTGGTGGTTTGTTTGGGGTTTGGGTTGGTGGGGTTTTGGGGGGGGTTGTGGGGTTGGTAGGGTATTGTGGATTGGGGGGGTGGTTGTGGTGGTTTGGGGTTGTGTTGTTGGGGGGGGGTTGGGTTGTTTTGTGGTGTGTTTGTTATTGGTTGTTGGTGTTGGGGTTGGGGGGTTTGTTATTAGGGAATGTGGTTTGGTGGTGGGGTTTGATTTGGTTGGATGTTGTGGGGGTGGTGAAGTTTATGTGTTGATATGATGGTTGAGTTTCTGAATTAAAATAATAAAAACAAAGCTCTCATCAGTAAATTATTTAATGTAAGCGCTTTTATTTCGAATAGCATGTTTAAGTTCCGAGTATCCAATTGCGATAAAGGCAGACTTCGAGAGCGGAAGAAATAGAATACAGACGAAAATCAGTACTCGACAATGCCTACGAATTATACGTTATATGTGAATCTGTTTACAAATGGGGACAGTGAAGATAATTTTATTTACATCGCTTATTCTATTTAATTCCTTGTTGTATTCATTACGACACAAGAATAATTTATATATAGTCTAAGTTTTTGTACTTGAAACCATGAAAAGTTAAGAAAAAATGTGTTGTATATTATTATAATATGATTTCACAAATTTATAAAAACATAATTCACCCTTTAATAGCCTTGCATGAAATGAATCATTGAACGCATTGAATTTAAACATCCTTTATTACCAGTGTATTTATTATACTTATCATTGTTTTGTGCTTTCAGCTTTCAGAGCTTTCACTCTAGGCGCAGATATAACTTCTTGTATTAAAATTCAAAAATTAACTTTTGGTTGTTGAAGTCCCCAAAATCGTCGGTCATTAGCGTGTGGACGTTGAATATACACGAAGAACACCTCTCAGCACCGGCGGCAAAATGGTTAATACTGGTACTTTACGTAGGTTAAGCATTCAAGTGGTTATCCAGGAACAGCTTGCCGAGAGTTTGACAAAGATTGATGAAATACTTGATTGATCAAAAAGACATTTAGAATTTTCGTCGACTTATACTCGTATAGGCATTTAAAAATCACTCTAACTCTATCAACATTGTTTCCGAGAATAGATTCAAAAAAGTTTAAGGTCATCGAGTTTTTCGATGTAATTTACGTTTAGGTATCCTTGAAGAAAAATATCCGTTTCAAATAAAATCTCAATTCAACTCAGAAATAAATAAAAAAATACTTCATATATGAGTACTTCATATATGAATACTTCATATATTTTGTCTTGAGTAACATTATTCATGCCTTTTCAATCATTTCATGGTGACATCTATTCAGTGAAAAACATTAGAATGTGTAGAACTAACACTTAGTGACATTTCTTACATTGCATTCAGAACATATTGAAAGTTGTGTTGTGTCTATAGCAGTAAATTTGTAAAATTTATATTTATTTAAAGCAATCCGGATATTCCAAGTTCTTCTGTTATTACATATTATCTTCGAAAAGTATAAATGAACATACATTGCATAAATATTTTTATTGAGGATGTGATTAATGACTATAAAAAGATTTGTTGTTTTCGTCGACCGTAAAATTAGCCAACATATTACATTATATTATTTCATCTCAATTAAATCGATTTTTACTTTAAAATATTTATCGATCATTTAACGAAATTCAATTTATTATAATTTTTTTATTAAATATTTTCAAGACCTGTGTTAAAAACTCATGAAAGAGTTTTATAATTTAAGATTTCTACTGAAGGTGCTTGGTGGAATTTCAATATAAAATTTGAATCGCTCAAATTATGTACATTCGCACAAGTTTTGTCACTAACGACCCGGGTTTCGCCTTTCGGCATCTTCAGGCGTTCAAGTTCACGGAGGAACTTAAACTGACTGTCAGTTGTACAGGTTCATCCGTGCACTTAAACGCATAACGATGCCGAAAGACAAAACCCGGGTAGTTAGTGACAAAACTTGTGTGAATGTACATAATTTGAACGATTCAAATTTTCATGAAAGAATGTTGAAATAGTATTGATTTAATGAGGCTTGAAAAATTGGAACGGCCATTTAAAAGTATAAAGCCTATTTATTGAAAAGCCTAAAGTATTTTTATACATCCAACATTGTTTATAAAATATTAATATAAAATTGAGCGTGAACCACTCAACTGTCAAGAGCTGAGCATATGAATTCTTCGTAAATTTTCCCCTTGTTTTTCAAAGAGCTTATTCAGTCTAGCAAAAACGATATGCGTGGAACATATTTTGTAGTAAATTGCTTAGAAATCAAAGTGGCGTTGAATTTTCAGTAAAAGGATATCAAGTGGATGCAAATAAATAGGTTTTTATGATTAAGGATAAAAAAACTTCACGGCAACAAAAACAATCCTAAATATATATTTGTTTTGCAAAGCGTAAGCCAAAGCTTAGTAAAGATTAGGTTATGAAAATTATTTTTAGTATATTAATCAATATCAAAAGCACATACTTTTTTTTTGCAAATGTTGTCTAATTCGGAAAAAACACAGTAATTGTAGCAGTGTAACTTATTTTTCTTCCTTGAGCATATTCGCTACCTCTTTGGTGCATATTTAGCATCATCATTATTCCCCATAGCCCGCCATTTGCTTTGCTCTCTCCCACGACATGTTGGCATGTCGCAGTTTTACTGAATACATCTTATGGATAGTACCCGATGGTAGGCCAGGACTTCAGAATCCCACCGGTCCTAACGTCTCTTCATGACCACTGACGTAACAGAGCGCCGTTACGTATAACAAGTTTACAAAATCAAACCACATCATTAACAACATCCAATGAAAGCATATATTCTCGAAATCCAGTATACGATTTTTATGAGTCTTCATCGGGTGTCATTATTTGCTACCGTAACATAGCACTGGTAGATTGCAAGCGTTGAACAAACGTCATTTGGTTTTATTTGTTTACAGGTGTGTGTTCATGACAGTCCGCATTGAATTCAATGTCGCTGCAGTTATCCCTTAGCGAATGGCAAAAAGTAGTACAAAATACGTAGTGTAATTGACATTTTATTGTACAGAAAATTAACCTTTATTTATTTATTTATTACGCTTTAACTTATTTAAAAACCCATTTTGTTTATTGTAAGTTGAAATTCCATTAGATCACAAGGGTTGCTTTTAATTTGAAATACTCTTAAAAAAAGATAATAAAATATGTCAAACGCGAACAATCAATGAATATAAAAATGACAGATTGGCAAATGAAATAAGATTTTTATTTATTCCGTTTTCGGTAATTACTAAATAGTCTTGAAACATTTGTTTATATTAGTAGTTCTTTCAAAATCTGTCGATTTTATTTCATTCAAACATAATTAGAGTTATAAAATATCACTGGTTTTAATGACTATCAAAAATAAGTGGGAAAGCTTCGAGCGTTGTTCGAATTCAACCATGTTGAATTGCTACATTAATATTATATTGAATGTTTTACGGCGTAACCCAACGAATCTGCATGACAAAAAAACTTTTAATTCAATTTTTTTTGAACAAGCACATAGTAATACTTTCGATGATTTCGGCGGTAACTTTGTGGAAGTTCATTTTGATATAAAATTTAAAACTTTGATTATTCCACGTATTGTGCGACTAACTGTGACACGTGTTTCGTCTCTGAAAGAGGTGTCACAGTTAGTCGCACAATACGTGGAATAATCAAAGTTATTTTAAATTTTATATTAAGTACATAGTAACGTATTTATAGTAACGTAATTACATACTAAGTTTGTATAAGAACTTAATACGAACGTACACAGGTTTTCCTAGTTTTGATGTAACAAAAATTCATACCAATTAAAAAAAAAACCGTTATTCTCACAAAATTCAACCTGAAAAACCACTGGTTGCTCACCCTTTGTTAAATAAGGAAAGTTTTCAAATATTTCACTCGGAGAATGTGTTCCAAAAAATACTTACATACATATTTTACTAACAACCGATATTTTGCTGAAATAATTTACACATTTTTCAATAAGAAAAACGATGAAAAAATTTTGCTACTTATATTCATGTTTGAGAATTTGATTTTATAAATTTAATATCGTTCGCAAAAAAATGAATAGACTTACGCTTCTCATGTGTGAAAAAGTGTTCTTCAATATTTGAATAAGTATCATATCATTTTAAGTATACATATGTGTTCATTCCTTAGACAAGTATATGATGACATTTTCATTAAATTTTCATTTCGAAAGTTCATGAAAAAGTAAAGTGATATAAATAAATAATATAAAGGGATAAATCGGAATATTACATTCTTATTAGATCGTACTATGTCACACAGTATCATAATATTTTTAGCATATTGTCACCGAATAGACAGGTTGGTTGGTAAGTAATGGAGATTCTAACGTCTCGACTTTTTTCGAGAATTTCCAGAGACACGAGATTAAAGATTATTCAAAATAGCTCTCAAAGAGAACATTCAATGTTTGATTACAAATCTATGCATCGTATTACTAAATGTGCAAGAAAGTAATAAAATGCTGTATGGACCACATGCTGTATGGTCCGGAGTAAAATGGTCTGGCGCAGTGCGCATTGACATTAGCTATACTTCCACGTTTTGACAGTTTTTGCAATAAATAAGAAAGTCATACGGATACAGTATTAATGCACGAAAGTTATTTCATTTTAAAAGTTAAAATCATTTTTTTGACTGCGATGTTGAAAAACGATTCTCTGTATATTATGAGCACGATTTAAAAAAAATGAAGAATATTTTATCAAAAAAAAAATCTCAAAACATCTTCTTTAGTTCTTCAAATCACATTCACATTCAATTCAAAAGAGAATCAAGTTATATGGAGATAACGTTTATTACAGGCGGTTACAAAGAAGGCTTTGTGGGAATCTGCTTTAGAAAGTTAGTAAGGAATTCGTAAATGCAACCAAAACAATAGACGATATAGACCAAGGGTAGTCAACCTTTTTATACATATCGTTTACTTGTGTATCTCAGTTAGTTGAAAAATTTTCTAACCACCCAACGGTTCCACAGTAATAATGATTTATAAAGTGATTTCAAAACCTCTACTGCCCCCGACGAATACTGGAACGCTCAATAGTGGGCGGTAGGGACCAGTTTGACTACCACTTACATAGATGGACACGGATTTTTAATGATACTTTTTATAAGTTTTTGATAGTAGGTGGTTGTCGGAATTTAAATATCAAAATTAAATTACATAAAAGCTTGGAAATGAACAATGTTGAAATTTTATCAATATCAATATAGTATAACAAGATTGACTGAACTTTGAGGTAAATAAGTGCATGTAGATTTTAGTTAAAAATTATCGTTAAAAAATCAGAAAAAATCATTTCATTGCAGTAATCGATTTTCTCAGTAACTTGAAAAATCACAAGAGAGATCAAATCTTTGAGCGAGATAATTGATGTTATTCAGAATACCAAAACTGAAGCCTGTTGGTCCAATGCTTTAAGTCTTGCGTTATACTCATTATTGTGGTTAATATTACAAATACTTAAAATGGAAATATTCAATATGTTAGTTTCCAAAATGTATGTCTGTAATATTTTATCTTTTACTACCCACCCACTCTTGGATACATAATAAACGAAACATAAAAAGATTTGACTAATATTTAATCCGTTTATAGCTCCATATCCCAACATTGACAGCACAAATCGCTTACCCTTAAATGCATAAACTTTTTCCTGATTGTTTTTTTCTTGGATGTGTAGAGCTTAATAATGAGAGTTATGGAAAAATAATTAACTTATTAACCAATACATTAATTGACAGACTCTGCTTGCTGAAAAGAAATACAAGGTTTTTAATGCATTAATTGAGAGAATTGAATATACATTTATGTTTATATCACTATAAAATTCATATCGGTGTTCATTTATATTTAAAACAATACTTTGAACATAATATTATGTAGTTAGACGATATAGTAAATGTTGAGTGAACACAAATTGTAATATTTATTGCCTTATGTATTTATTATTATTATTCATACCAACGAGTTAAATCGTAACGAGAAAATTAATTCAATGTTGAATTACGCACAATTGCTTTTTCCAGTTCGATAATCAGTCGAACAAAAACTTCAATCTTACACATCAAATCTTTCAGATTTATTCACGAAAAACACATTTAGCGGCGATTATTTCAATTTCTTATGTAAAATTCAGTGTATAATAAAGATATTTATTCAACGGCTGCGTGATCGAGTGTCAACGTCGTTGCTTTAGAAAACGGAAATCACGGGTTCAAATCCCAATACGGACAATTATTTATATATTGATTTTTCAATCGATTTATAGATTTCTGTCCGTATAGATCATAGGTTCCCAAAGTGGTCCGTACGGACCGCCGGGGGTCCCTGACAGGAATAAAAAAAATGGGGGTCCACGAGATGTAAATGGGGGTCCACGGACCGGAATCAATGGAATCAAATTTAATCAAAATAATGCGGGTTTAAATAGGTCAAAGTAAACTATCTTTTAAATTTATAAAAAAGAAAGGGTTACCAGCAGTTCTGGCTGCAGAAGATATCCCTCTTGCATATCCTGTATTGTGGGCTATCGCAAGAAAGTTTTTGATAGCATTTCCTTCTTCGTACATCGTGGAGAGAGGTTTTAGTGCAGTTACTAATTTTCTTACGAAAAAAAGAAATCGGTTGCAAATCACTGAACGTGGAGATTTACGACAGTACCTTACGAATTTGAACCCAAATATTGATCAATTGATATCGAAGCATCAGGTCATTTTTTACAATTGTCCACTATACAAAAAACCCTATCACAGTGTACTCATATTTTTATTTTAAAAAATTAGAAAACTTCATAATTATGAATCCTGGAGGAGGGGGTCCACGAAGGATAAAATACTGGGCTTAGGGGTCCACGAGGGAAATAAGTTTGGGAACCATTGGTATAGATGTATGTGATGTCTTGAATTCCCTCCCACTCATCCTTTCCCAACAATTTCGTGCGATAAGCTAACCGATACTCCTGTCCTATCCCTACATTTAAAAAAAAGATAGGTTGTGCAACTGAGTTACAAGCAGTTTTCGTATAAAAAAATCTGTTAAGGTATTTCTATTAGGAGACCATATGTTCCACATTTGGAGTGGAAAGGGATTAAAAAGATGTTGGTTAAATACTGGAATCATGTCAAAGAATGGGCTAAAAGTATTTTTTTTTAATAAATCATTATCCATTCATAAATAAAATTGTATACTGATAACTATGTGTTGTAAGTTTATTGATGTTGAGGAGATTTTACGCAGGCTAAAAATGAATGCTCTTTGAAAAATTAATTGAGACACGCCACATAAATTGTTTCATAAATTAAAATTTCGACTGAAGGTGCTTGGTGGAATTTCAATATTACATTTGAATCTTATTATGTACATTCACACAAGTTTTGTCAACGAACCGGGTTTCGCCTTTTGGCATCTTCAGGCGTTCAAGTGCACGGATGAAATTGAACTGACGCTTAGTAAATAAATGTAATAAGTTTAAGGCCATTGCTGGCAAAATGGATTAACCCATGGCAATGCCTACAGATTTGAGTGGTGAGGAATTTCAAGAATATTGATTTATATTTGATGATGAAAAATCAATCTTTTAAAAACAGTTAGTTAGAGTGATTGTTTATTTTATTTAGACCTGCCATTAGCTATTTTCTCATAAGCAGTATTTGTGAAATAATTTTAAGGTATAATTATTTTTAATCTTTTTTTTAAATTCTACTTCACCATTTGATAATAAGGGAACATTATTTTACTGTCGTACTGGATACATTTCATCATTTATATTTTTGTTTACTTTGACTATATTGTTTTCTTATAATTTGTTTTATAAATAAATACACAATAATCTGTTTTGAAAAAATGTTTTTCCCTCCAACTAATTGCAAAGAGTTTCATTATTTTCTCTGAAATAATAAACTGAAATCATTTTTCGGTTTATTATCTAGGAATTTCCCCCAAAATTTATCAGTTTCTATGCTTTCGTTTTCAGTATTTGACTAGTGATGGTACTTATGGGATGTTTCATGAAATATGCGTAAAAACAACATTTTAAGGCAGCGTGAAAGGAATCACTGGTAAAGCTATTTTTTTTAATCCATGTCTAATAAAGTAATGTTTATACTCTCTTATTTTTGTAATTTCAACAAATTTATTTTCTACGAGTACGTTGGTCTTCAGTTTCTCGACCTCTCTTTTTAAAAAAGGGTTAATATAAATGTAAGAACATAGCTAGGAGAGAACGCGTGGTTGACTAAACGTTCACTACGCCATTTATTTTTATAATTGGAATGGTGGGAAGGAATTTTTGGACATGATAAACACCCATGCCTTCGGACAGAAATCGAAAAATCGATTGAAACCAACGATTTTGACTTCTACGCCACATACCCAAAAAAACTAAGTAATGTAAATTAAATATTATTTAAATTAATATGGATTAAATATAAATTCATATTTTCTTATTGAGTCTTCTGAGTAAATAAGCTTATGAACTGTAAGTATTTAATGTCTGATGAAATCTTGCTGAACAAGCAAGAATGAAAACCATCTTTAAAAATATTTGTCTTATAACAATGTGTATGGCGTTCAAAACTTTGTTCATTATATAAATCGCGTTCGAAAAAAGTGCTGACATATTGAATAAAACGAATGTTCAATTTTTATTAAGCTTTTTAAAAGTAAGATTTCAATTAATTTTGACCAAATTACTATTTTTTGATTTTTTTCTGTCCGGCGCCTCGTGTTTGATATGCATAATATAAAGCCCAATTTTTGTATTAGTTGAAAATTATATCTATTGCAGCTAATCGAAACCCGTTATTTTGTTTTTAAAAAAAAAACAAATACGTTCTTACATAGAATGTTTGTGTCATTATATTAAAGCTTCATATAACCCAATACTTCTACAACACGGTTTATAAATGGTTTTGTATACAATGGGTTAGGAAAAACACCAGATAAAAATATTACATGGATGATTTGAGCAGTTTGCTAAAAAAATAATATATGTACATGCTTATTTTTTAAAGCTAAAATCCAAAAATATTGAAGAGACTTGGGTGATGAAAGCATTCAACTGCTCCGAGATAATGTTGAAAAAATAGGATTGCAATTATTTTTTTATTTTCTGTATTGTTTGCTGAAATGATATTTGGAACGCGCACCCTAATTTTATTTGAACTTCGGACTTATTGTAGCATGGATTTGAATTACCCGTCGTTTCAGTGGAATCAGTAATTATGTTATACCAAGCCTGAAGGAAAGTCTTACGATAATAACGATATAAGATAAAAAAAAATAAAATACGAAAGAATGTTTAGATTATATAAATATCGACATATATTATACAATAATACTGTTCAAAAGTTTTTGGTATTGATATTATTTTATAACAAGAACATTTTAATGACAAATTTACGTGAGGTTTATAGGGTGAAAGTATATTATATTTTTGTTAATATGAAGAGCGATAAAAAAATATTTTTTGAAATTAATAAGATATTTTATTTGTTATAAAAAACAAAGCAGACAACCTTTAAGGTTTTGAAACCGCCACCTTGTCACTCTTAATATTATTTTGTTAAAAATGAATCGATTTTTTACGCTTTACAAATATATATGGGCTGAATTATTGGCATATTTTGATCAGCTATGGTAAAATCGACGACGAACAACTTTTTAGATTAACAAGCTTGCTTGAAATAGAAAATTAACACATACGGGGACAAATGTACTGATACTGGTCACTTGTTGGTAAAAGATTTATTTAAGATGGACGAAGAACAAAAAGTGCTTTATGTTATAACGGCATTAAGTCTTCCAGGGCTATGTTAACATGTACATGGAATTTTAATTAGGATTTTTAATTTTATTGTTGTTACAAAAAAATCATGTTTTTTAAAATCTAAAATGAATAAAACATGATCTTTTAAATATGGAAATATTAAAAAAAAGGTTAGTATCCGAAGAAGCCAAGTGGACGATGTTGCTGTGTACAGCTGCAGTGTCCACGGGTTTGGATCCCAGTAAAGGCACTTTTATAAAATGATTATTTAATCAAATTATGGATATTATTACTACGCCTAGTTGTTTGCATCGGGTATGATCTTCAAAAGCAAATTTGATAAAAGCATTCATTGATAAAACTGTACGTACCGAGATCAGGGTACGCTGTTGTAGAAAAATAAAGAAAAAGTACTTACCCAATCTGAAGTAGCATTGGTGGTAGAACTCTTTTCCAAGGATGGCGCTCAGCAGGCCCAAGATGCCCTGCGGAAACTCGGTGATGAGAAAGAGAAGTAAAACTGCTAGAAGCATTCTTGTTGTGCGATCTGTCTGCCTTTCCGATCTTCGACGCATCTTATTGGCGACACCTTCCGTTCCACTGCTTGCGACCACACCCTCACGTCCAGCTGCCATCAAGTGCTGCCGCCGTTTTTTCGTCTCCAACAAAACCATTATCAACTGAGAGCTCAGTATCGTCAGCAAAATACATGGAATGAGCTTTATCACAACGCTGTACACCCATATCATTACAACTGTCATCGTTTCATTTTCTATCATTTGGACTGAATACAATGTCGTATTTACAGGTGGAGGCTCCAACATTGATATATTTGCTATATCCTTCGTAGATTCTCCGTCAACTGTGAGTAGTTCGTCTTGATGTCCGATGAAAATGGACAATGTTATCGGAAGACAAATAAGTGGGCAAATTAGATACGCTCCAGCTATTGTTATGCCAGTAACTCGCATATTACACCAGCGTCGATTGGTTTGGGGATGAGCTATTGCAATGTACCGCCAAACAGCCAATGTGACTGTGAGGCATATAGATATGGTGTGACATATTTGGGCAAAAAGAGAATGAAAGTAAACAAAACACGCCCATTGATAGCTGAATTGTTCTCTTCGCGACCGGACTGTCACTGGCCAATACAGGTGGAAAGCGTAAGGGATGTATTCAAGCATGACGAAGAGGTCTGCGATGGCCAAGCCGGTGAGTATTGCGTTCGTCGGCGATACCATCTCCCGGCGTGTCAGCACCGCGATGTTCAGAGAGTTTGCGACGGATCCAAATACGCACACGAGGATGCTGACATATCCGTGAATCTGGATATACGACACGTAAAAATCGTCAGTAGCGGCTCCGCAATAGACCGTAGTCTCGTTGGAGTCGTCCGTCTCATTCATGGTGATAGGATTTTGACACTTTTGCTGATAAGATAATCCTTTCACTGCCCACTCACATACCCGAGAATTTTTGGATAGCGAAGGTAAATTGGGTATGTGATAGCACGTATTGGAATAGATTGCGGATTTATTTATCTTTGCGAACTACCGTGGGCAGATAAAGTATCCATAAATTATGTGAAGCGATTATTCCAAAACACCGCAGTGTTAAAAGTTTTTTGCACCATATTCTAAAAAAAAAAAAACATGAAATATTACCGCTGAAGCTTTACCAAATGTTGATTAATCGGTTTTCACAATAGTTCATATTCATTTCAAATTAATCATTTTATTCGGTTACGTTATTAACTAACATAAAAAATATTGAATTTTCTAATTCACTTCAGTTTTATTGAAATATAAACGTCTGTTTATTAAATAAACAAGCAGAATAAACGTCTACTTTTTTAAATCTTTCACATTTTTAAAGTATTTAAATATAATCGTTCAAATTCGGAGTTGGAATACAGGGAATGCGATGATTATGAGAAAAGTTCGTCATAATCTAAAGTTAAAAACAGCATTCAAAAATTCTGAATGAAAAAACTTTTCCTTCCTGAAATCATTTTTCCGAGTAAATACCCTTCACACTTTGAACTAAAATATTGTTTTGCTATTTCGTTGCAAGAATTAAAAATAATAAAGCTTTAATAGTTTTCACCACAAATTTAAATTTTAACACTTTTCAATTTTAAACGCATCTTGAGAAAGCTGTCGAAGCTACATGCCTGAAACAAATAAAATTGTCAAATATTATTTTTTGGTGCTAAAAATAACACTTCGATTCGAATTATCATAATATATTATGAAGATAAAAAAATTGACGCTACACAAAAAGATAACGAGAGAAGTGTATTGTATTTGTAAACATTCTGAAAGTTGTCTATATTTATTTTTACGTGGACGGTTACAATCAGAAAAATACAAAATACTACATTGTTTTTATTTTTTGTCACACCATTATAATGTATTTATAGTATATGATTCAATAGTTTTAATCTTGTGATAAATGATTGAATAATTTTGTATGGTGTGTTCATAAAAGCCTTTATATAAATATATTTTCAGTATAATAGCTATGATATATCGGTTGTCGTTTGACAATGCTCACATGTTTACAATCTCGGATCTGATCAAAATAGCCCAATTAGTACGATACAACCTTTGCTGACAGTGTAATCTAATTCGATTTTTCGCTTCTTTCGTTGTCTCCGTAACAGAAGTGTCGTGTATTTTTTTGTTCAATCTTTCTAATATCGATGAATATTTCGTAAAACGACAAAGAATCGGCGGAATCTTTTTTCGCATTTACTAAACAAATTGGTTGCTATCTAAAATAAAGTGTTTATTTCGACTTTTCAAAAGACATTACAATTATGTTATTACTGATAACTTCAAACATCACGGTTTTGATTTCAGAGTAATTTTTCACATTAAAGTCGAAATTTAATCTGTCTAATCAACTTAATTCCGCTGGAAAAAGAATATGTTTTTTTCAATGATACTCCTTCGATTATTGACATAATATAACTAATCAAGTGATTTTAGATTTTTTTTAAATAGATTATATCAAAATACACAGCATTGTGCATGAATTCGTTCCTTTATCGAAAATTCGAATTAACACATAATAGATAGCTTCTATTACAATAATAAATAAATTTACATAAGATAGAACTCTATTTAAATAAGGCATAACAAAGCAACGAGTTTTGTTATATTATAATAATCAAGGATTGATAAATATTATTAAAAGCTGTCTATACAAATCTTTGTATAATTGAATAGAAATATGTTATTATTACTCCTTTACAATTAATTTACCAACAACAATAGGCAACAACTTACGTAGTTAATGCGTTTTGAAGGTTCAGCGTAAGTTGAAGAGTAGCTAAAATATTAAGAAATACATTTTATCTGTGAATTGTATTCACACATTAATGAGATAAAAAAAACTCAACATTCAACCTTTTTTTCTTCCAGGCAGCATTCCGATTTTTGCTTCTCTACGTGGGCCGCAAATGCTTATAGTAAACTGTAAATATATGTGCTATACTGCATACATACATATATATAATATGGTGTCAAAATAAAACAATTTTACTTTATGTAAATATTTTTATTTATTTATTTATTTATTTAATGAACATTGCAAAAGGTTGACAAATTATAAATTTAAAACTTTTACAATGGAGAAAAAAAATAGTACAATTTAATATTAAAATCAGTAGAAAAAAAAATGGCAAAGAAGTCAACTGAGTAAGCTCCGACGAACTCTACTTTAATACATAAAAAATAGTATTCGTCGGAACTCACCCACGTCTACGTGGAATATGTCGACATCCGAAGCAATATTGTTGAACACCGTTAAAGCTCTCCCCAGTGGCATCCCCATTGGCAGGCTGGTTCTACACCTTGGGAGAACAAACAATTCATGTCCACGATTTCTCAAAAAATAATCAGGAACATTTAGATTCACATTCTCAAGAATGGTGGAATTCTCATTTTGGCCACGTATAAGTCGAAAGAAATATATGGCCAGATACATTTCTCTTCGAACATTCAAACTATTGAAGTTAAGCATGCCTAAGAGAAAGTCAGTTGGATAAAGCCATGGGTAATATCCATACACCCTCATATAGAGAAGTCTCAAAAATTTCTTCTGAACCTTCTCCACCATAAGGGTATATTTCGAGCATCTTGGGGCCCAAACAATTGACCCACTCTCAAGTCTGCTTCGAACCAAAGCGTTGTACATTAATATTAGAACTTTAACTCCCGAAAAGACTCTGGTGGTACGGATGACAAAGCCCAACATTTGTAATGCTTTCTTGCAAGTAATCTTAATGTGATTATAGAATGTTAGTTTGCTCTCAAATTGTACGCCAAGATCTCTGACTGATGAAATTCGCGAGAGAATTCGGCCATTCATTGAATAACGGAAAAATAACACTCGCGACCCTCTTGTAAAGGATAAAAGATTGCATTTATCAATATTGAAATCGAGTTTGTTACACCGCCCCCAATCTATTATATTATCTATATCAGACTGAAGACGATGACAATCATCTAAGGTGACAATCTTCAAAAAAAGTTTCAAATCATCAGCGAATAACAAGAACATAGAATTTTTAATAACGCTTGCTATATCATTTATGAAAATAGTGAACAGCAATGGCCCCAGGTTTGAACCCTGCGGAACACCAGAGTACGTGCAAAACGGCATTGATTCGAAAAGCCCATACGATACGTATTGTTTTCTGTTCCTAAAATAACTACCAAAAAGCCTAACAAAACCATCAGACAAACCGATCAATTGGAGTTTTTCCAAAAGAATGTCATGATCGACCCTGTCAAATGCCTTCGAGAAATCATTGTAAGAACAGTCAACTTGCAGTCCTTTATCTAACGCCGTCGACACGTAATCCGTAAACACCATCAAGTTTGTGTCGGTTGATCTTCCGACTCTGAACCCATGCTGCTCATTAATTATAAATGGTTCAATCCTTTTTAAAATCATATGATATGTATACATTTATGTATTTTTCAATGTAAAAAATAACAATGAACAACAAATAAAAATACGTAAAAGTAAACAAAAATACCAATGTATCCAAAATCTTAAATCGTTTACTTAAAAATAAATGTAAATTTAAATATTGTGTCAAACTTTTAACTATTTTCGTCATTTAATATTTGGTGACTATAATTATTTTGGGCCGCACTTACAAGCTGATTGAGCCGCATGCGGCCGGCGGGCCGCAGGTTGAGTATGGCTACTCTATGACTTAAAAAAAAAAGCAAACAGTTTTACTATAAATTCCAACATACAAAAAAAATGCTAACAAAATTGCAAAATTTCCTCGGAAAACTGTAATTACTAGGAAAATGATTAAGGAAATGAATTCAGCAATAAAAAAATAATTTTAAACGCATAAACTTATACTATTCGGTGATCAAATATTTTTCAAATAGTTTTCTCTGTTTAGTATAGGTACTTAGTATTTTCAATACTGTCTAGCTTTTTTCAATGGTTGCTTTTTCCTTAACTTGCATAATATATTAAAATAAAACACCCGTCTCTAAGCAATACTGAAGTATAGAAAATGCCTTTAAGCCAAGTCCAAAAACAAGGTTTCTAAAATAAAAAGAGTGGTATTATAAAAAATATTCACCATATGATAGAAATTATCTTGATTTAAATAAAAATGTATCAAACATAAACTGTAAGTATTTAAATATTCAAATGTTTTCTCAAAACCATGTATGTAATGGTGAATTGGTTTAACCAATTATACTGTGATGTAATTGCAAGCATATAATCGTAGAAATTCATATTATATTTTGTAGCAAACGGAAGCGATCGATTTTTTAATATTTTCAGCCGCGTAAGTAGAGAATACAAAGTAAAATATAACCATTATAATGTTCTCATCAAAAATGTCTGTACTTTTTTTTACTCTCAATTGACTTTCTATGAAATCTATGATTGAAATATTTTTTATAATTTACCATTGAAAGCAGAAAATAAACATATCCAAGTGTTTTTTTTAAATATCAGAGTGATTCTTTGAAAATTAGCTCACAAATTCTCTTATGACAAAATGAAGATGAAACAAAAAGATACCGCATTTACAACAATAATTTTTTACCTTACTTATAATATAAAAGGAATTTTGATGTGACATTTTCACGTTTACGGTAAGGTAAATACAAAAACACACTTTGATGTACAACATCTAAGCATCGTAATGGTGTTGTTATGGAAACCTTTAGATGTCATTTAAACGAAATGAACCTTCTTTTGCGGAAGGCTTTTATGGAAATTTGCGTATAAAAAAGCTGGCAATAAACTGAATAACATTAGAAATTAAATCCGGAAACAAAAAATATTGATTGCATGAGTATTTACTTTGTTAGAAATTAAAAAATAGTAAAAAAGTGTAATTTGTATTTATCATTTTAAAAATGCATTGTATTTAGTTGCACAACAATTATGAAATACAGTTGATATATATTTCAAATACACGCCATAATCAGAAATATAATATATTTGACAATGACAAGAGTCGAATTAGGAGTCAAATATGTTATAAAATTCTTATAAATAAACTATACTTTTTTTCACAAATACGTAATTTAGTTTGTTAGTTTCTACCCGTTAAATCAATTTATATACAGCTAACCTTATAGGGGGGTACCCTATAGAGATTGTGACTACGCTACAAGAATATAACGTTATTAGGAGCTAAGCACGCATACAAAATTTAAGGAACATAAACGTTGCGATGGTCTGATAGGAAATGTAACAAATCAAATGGAATATCAAAGTTATCAAATTAAATTTTATGTAAAATAAAGTTATAATTAGGTGCTGACCTTTTAAATAAAGTGGAATAAATTACAAAGGAATATTATGTTTTTATTAAAATAAAGTTATAAAAACAAATAGTTTTGAAAGCATCTTGATTGAAATACATTTTTTTATACAGAACAAGTATACCTTTTACACTCGACAAATAGTAACATCAAACATAATTTTAGTACTTTTTCTAACATTGAATATAATAAATAATGCGATTTTTAAAACAGTTAACTTTTTGTCAAAGTTTTTATTGAATAAGGTTGTTAACCTTCGAAAACCGGGTTAAACCGAGTCTAAGAGAATATGTATTATAATCCAAAAATCGGTTTTTGCATAAGTTCAACTTTACATTATAATATTATATATACTTAAACAATGAGTTAATTGTTGATACATATAATATTTATTATATATTTAGCGATTTTATTTCCAGATAAGTTTTATCGACGCGATTTTCAAATAAGATTATTCAAGAATAAAAAAGGATTTTAAAGAATTATATACATACGTAGTATTTATTATCATAAAGAATTAAATATTCCAACGAAATGAAAAAATAAACAATATTTCGAATTTTGTCGAAAAAAAAAGATTATGAAGAGATTCGACAAAATTTTTAGTCAGGCGTGTGATCGTATTAAAGCTTCTTAAATACGGGATACTTATTTACGTACAAATAAATCAGGCAACATACATATCAGAAATACAAATATTTTTAAAAAGGATTAAAGATATTTTTTAGCAAGATCAAAAACGGAACCGATAAGCAAAAAGTAAATTCATACCAAATGTCTTTTATTCAATTATAAAAATTCAATATCAATATCGCGCAATATAATGTGCTCAAATTGTTTAAGGTTTATGGGAAGAATCAAGCTAAATATAAATATAATGCTATAATATTGATACAAACGGATACAAAATTTAAAGATACACTGGGCTTTGAAATTTGAGTCGGGTTTTATGTCACTTTATGTTAGTGATGTACAACCTTTACTTTCTAGCGGGCCGCATAAAACAAATTGTCGTGGGTTCGAGCCGCAAAGAAAAAAATGTTTTAAAGTACGCTCAATCCTTTTTTATACGGAACAAATGTACGTTCCATTTAAAACAGCTTTAAAATCGTGTAAAAAGATCAAGTGAATAATAGGTTACATTATATTATTTTGACCGTGTTATTTCGAAAATAAATAAGCCATGCAAAAAAAGGATTATGAGTACTTGCTTAATAAAAATAGTTTAATTGTGAAATATTTATGTTTCATTTATATGCAATTCATAAGTTAATACGTTCTAGGTCTTTATTAATTTAACTTAATTTTTAACTATTTTTTTTTAATTTGACATAATATTTGTTAGCCTGTTTCTATGAACCGATTTATTCTCCTTCATTGAAAAAAAGGCTTGCTTACATTTGTTGAGTAAATGTTTTACGTGAAAAAAATATGTCTGAGAAAGAAATTTAAGGTTCGCAACAAAATTCAAAAAGGGCCGCATGCGGGCCGCGGTTTGTGCATCACTGCTTTAGGCGGACCGTTGGACCCGCAACCAAATGGTCAAAGATGTTCGATTGCAAATCTAATGGCTTGAATCTCACTTCTGATTGATCTTTAAATCAGTTGATGTATTTCTCTTCTTTCTATTTGCTACTAAGAAGATTTTCTCAGTATTTTAATAATTCAATCAGTTGTTTTATTAGGAAATAGTCAATAGATGTGATTTGAAAATGCAAATAGATTGAGTAACGTTAGGTTTGGATGTAAATACAAATCTGGCATTGAGATTAACATACATATTGAATATGTAATATTAAATGCTGTCTAAAAGTTGATTTAAAAGCATGCGAAATAAATACAAGCCTACTAAAACCGGGGCGTAGTAAGAGTGAAAATCTAACCACTAGTTCTTTTCTAGCCATATGTTGTAGCCTATATTCCGTACACTTTTTGAAAAAGTGAGAATAAGCATCAGAGTAAAAGCAGTGCTTGTAGTAAAACTTTTGTTGAAATAAACTTCATATGGACTCAATATGCTTCAGGTTGTGGGAAGATAATATTAAAAAATACATCTTTATTAAATATATATTATTGATATATAAACGTGTTTTGTTGTCCCATACTGAAGGTATACAAATACAAAAAAAAAAAGAAAAATGTGTTTGTAAATTTTTTAAAGTAGTTGAGCGACCATATTAATTAATTAAAAATCGGAGTCGGTAAGTTTTTAAACAACTTTACGACTGCTCTAATTTACACCTGTGAAGTATTTTTTAAATTATATCACGAACAAGCAAATAGCTTTTTTGTACGTTGGATATGGAGAGAAAACCTTAAATTACGTATGAATAATGGTACTACATAATAGTTTGACCGAGGATAATCCGATAAGTGACTTTTTCAATATGTCTGGACCGAGACTTTTCTACAAGTATGTAGAATTATTAAACATAAATATTTTTTTCTCTTTATCCGTATTTTAGTTTTCCTATAAAAAAAGTGTCGAAAAACGATGAAGGTATTTATTATCAACCAGTAATATTTATTATACACTAGCTGGCAGTCCCATCTGTCAACACTCTCTCTGTCATCGCATCTTGATCATTTGTAGTGTTTCACTATGTATTAAAAACATACAGATATGTACTCTATTAATGTATAAACGATTTTTGAATGTGCATACTAAAAAATGTTGATATTTTTAATGAAAGCCGTATAGTTTAAAAATCACTGTTCAGTTTTGAATACATGTATTTCACTCATTAAAAACGCGATATTATTTCATATTAATACGATATTTCATTTTAAAAAAGATTGGCGTTTTTCTATGATGTAATAATAATATTATAAGCAGAAAAATATACCATGACAAAACTTATGTTAATTATAAACAATTTCTTCGGCCATTTTAACCATTACATGTCTTTACGTTTGGCATAAGCTGTTAAGATAAAAGTTTTTTGGAACTTTTTTACTGTCGGTTAGTCGCTCCCACTACCCTCTCAATCCTGTTCTAGCGATAGAATTGCTAGGATAGGATCAACTTTCTTTATAAGGGTCCTTGGCTGTCACTGAAGATATAAAAAAGAATTGTCTGCGTTGCCTTGTCAAACGAAAGCCACTCTGAGCTGCCTTTCGTAACAATACGAAAGCGTCTCCTAGGTATTATTAAACGTAAATGGATTAAAAATTGAAAAATCTGTTTTTAGACAGATTACGATTACTCATATTAGACGGAAATTTTGTGAAATTCTTTTCTTTAGAACTATCTTAAGACTTAGTTCAGTACATGAAAAAAATATTTTTTTAAAACCCTTTAATCATCCTAAAAAAGGTATTGATATAGTGTCGATTGCGGCAAAAAATCTAGGAAAAACACAAAACTTCTAAAATCATAAAAGTGTGCTTTGAATTATTCTCAATATTTTATAATTTATTGCTTATTGTAGTAAAATTGATGAATAACTTTAAAAATTGTAAAAAATAAATGTTTATTAGTTATTTTTTGAACTCTCTGCATTAAGAAAATCGTTTTATGTATCACGATAGAGTTTATTTATTTATTTTTATTTTTTACAACGGTATTTAAACCATTAACATCAATAAAAAATTTGTATACAAAAAATATTAATATTTCGTAATTCTTGTATTCCTGAATATACCATTTAATTTTTCTTATTTTTTTCATCATGTATGTATTTATAAAATTCATTTCAACCGCATCTAATATTACGTTATTTCGGATGGTCCGGTATCTTTTCAGTGCCTTTTTTTGGTTAAAGAGTCAAATTGATAATTTTAATCAAACAATTTACCCGGTTTTGATAAACATAATTTATTATCAAAATTAACGTATTTCCAAAATTTCCAAAATGAGTTAGGTATGCAGATAGGGTAATTCAAGCCTAAGGAATCGACTGATCCTATTAGTTTTTAATGTTATTTTGTTTGTATTATTCGTTATAGTATTTGACTCTACTGAATAGTTTGAGTTTTGGAAATAGTACGTTTTGCATTATAACCCCACAATTATAAAATTAACATATTTCGAGTGTACTAATAGTGTTGGAAGCTGTTCTTCATTACTGTGTGCGTGCAATCACAATACTGTTGTGTTTTACTGACTACTAACATTTCACATAACATTAAAAATGTCAACGTTATATTTTCATTCTCACCTTCTTTCTTTCGAAATATCTAACCTAACCTAACAAAATTTCAGCCGTAATATCATTTATATTTTGACTAACTCTTGTCAGTATACTAACTTTATATTAACCGTATTATGATTTCTACTCTGTCCAGTGCTCTTCAGTGAGTTTATACAATTACTAGTTAAATTATTCATCGAATACTTAAAGTGAATGTAAATTTTAATGGTGTAAGCTTCAACTGAAATTCAAGTTAACGTACGATACGTATTCGAGAGTTAACACTTTACTGTGTACTAGAGGTCTGCACGGGCCCGGGCCTGGCCCACGGGCGCTTACCCGACCCGGCCCGTGGGTCGGGCTCGGGCGGGTAAGCGCAATTGAGAGTCGGGCCTTGGAATTTGGGATATAATCTTGGGAAAAAGTATAGCAAATCGTGGATTTCAAATTCCTCGGTGAGCTAAAAAAAAAAAAAAAGGACTTTCGGAGATAATCTGAGGAAAAGTATAGCAAATCGTGGATTTCAAATTCCTCGGAGAGCTAAAAAAAAAAAAAGGACTTTCGGAGATAATTTGGGCAAAAAGTATAGCAAATCGAGGATTTCAAATTTCTCGGTGTTTCGGGTCGGGTTCGGGTAACAAGTGCGGTATTAGACTCGGGCCCGGGCCGGGTTGGGCGTGAGTTTTTCGGGCTCGGACCGGGTAGTTTTGTAAAATTTTGGCCCGTGCAGACCTCTACTGTGTACATATAAGAATGGCTTAATAATTGAACATTGTCACAGAAATCGGAAAGATAGATCCAGATATTATGACATAAATAAAAAAAGATAAAACGAAACATTGTTCGAGAGAGGCAAAAAAATATTGTTTGTGTTCTGAATGACACAAATGTTTACTTACATAAGACAAAGAAAAACTTTTATTGCGTAGTGTAAATGTCATGTCAAATCAAATAAAATGTCAAAAGTCTTTTGGCAAAAGAATTTGAGGTATAAAAATAGTCCACCTGTTAATTAATGAAATTGCGTCGGTCTTAGTTCAATTAATAATAAAAAAATTGTAGAAATTTCAAGAAAAAACATTTCAATGAAACGGGTTTTAAAAGGCTTTTCAAGTAGCATTTATGGGTAATCTGTTTTCACACGTCGCAATGAAAGTTTTCTCTTGTTATGGACCAATATAAAAAAATGTAATTTTATATTTACATTTGAAAAGTAAATTTAAACGTTTTTCGTCAATTGTTTAAAAAGTAATATTATTAATCATACACAAATTTGTAATCTGCATTTGGACCTGAAGGAAGTGGTTCAGATGAGTCGTTTCAAGATTTTTAGATATGACTTAATAAACAAATAAATAAATATCAGAAAATAGTGGCACAACTAATAATTAGTACCTAAACATAATTCTTCAGCAAAACGCTATTAAATTCATTATATATTATATATATGAGAGATAAGTTATATATGAGAGTTTTTTGTAAGTCATTCGAGATCGACTCGATGATAATTGACATTAAGTACAAACAGGTTTTATATCTCAAATTTTAAATTGAAAAAATCTAAATTTGACATTGACTTTACTGGGAATCGAACCCAGACCCACCTCTTCAGTACAATAAAACTTTTACAAACAAGGTCACAATGATTTAATATGATTTTGTTCGTTTTATTCCTTGAATTCTTTGGATCACTTTAGGTAAAAAATATTTTAATAAAAAATGGACAATTAATGTGTTGTCTGTCAATTCGTTGAAATAACACATTATATTGTTTAAAAAAATATATGATACTTCCACGAATTTATAATTTTATGAATTGAGATAGCTGTACAAAATTAATGTGTTTTTTTGTGTATGTACAAGTCCCAGTTAATGTTTGTCAATATACACATTAACTAGCAGTTTCAATTGAAGCGTACATGATTAAAATTTACATTTATTTTGACAAGTCAATGTATGATTTTACTAGTAGGTATATCAATTCACTAACGAGCTCAAGACAGAGTGGTAATAACATAACAGCAAGATTAGATTACTTATATTGAATCGTGCTGTTATTTTTGAGGTTATGTGAAATGTCACATGACAGTAAACACAACTGCGTGAGTATGTGCCCACAGCAGTGGAAAGTAGCTATTAGGGTATCCAATCCCGGAGCCTTTTTCCAATCCCGGGATTTCGGGATTGACAAATTTTCAATCCCGGGATCCCGGGATTGAGATAAATTTACCGAGGAATTTGAAATCTCCGATTTGGTATACTTTTTCCCCGTATTCTCACGAAACCTCGTTTTTTTTTTTTTTTTAGCTCACCGAGGAATTTGAAATGCTCAATTTGGTATACTTTTTCCACGAATTCTCACGAAACCTCGTTTTTTTTTTTTTTTGCTCACCGGGGCAATTGGAATCGACAATTTGCCAATTTCATCTCACTTTTCGAGATTTACTCCAAATTTCTCAATCCCGAAATCCCGGGATCGCGACCATGTCAATCCCGGGATTTCGGGATCAGAAAATTGAACGGGATTGGATGCCCTAGTAGCTATTAACACTATGAGTGCACAGGTGATTGTTTTTTTAAAGTTTTTAAACAATTATACTACCAACGTCTGTATAATTATTGTACACATTTACAAGGTAGGTATCTATCTATATATTTTCTCGCGTGTATTGTAACAGGCTGGATTGGATAATTAATACATTGACTAAGAGCTGACTTTAAATGCAGCATATATAATAAAAATATGTTTTAACGTTTAAAAAAAAGTAAATTAGTATGTATGAGTTTACAACAATTCGTTTAAGTATAATTCTGACAATAGCGTGGTGTATACATAGTTGCTTGGGAATAGTAATATTATTTATTCATGAGAATTTTTTATACTTTTCTATCATTTACCTAAATCGAAAACAACACATATGAAAATACATCATTTCGTTTGTAAGTAAACAACAAATATAATTATATCTGTACTGTTTATCGCACATCATTGGGATTATTTATGGCGTACATATTTTATTTACATTCCTGTCAACGCTATATTGAAAATACGTTTTGGAAATTATGTTTTTCGTTCATAAATTATATAAAACATAATAATATATCAATCTCCAGAGTAAAATGAAAGCATTGATATTAATAAGCCAATACACCTGATATTTCTCATTCAATGTACATTTGAAGTGAATAATTTATGGCTATTTCCTACCCGTGACAGTACGCTAATATGACGCATATCGACAAGCGCCTTGTTGTTTCGTTTATCACTATTTGAATATTGATATGTTATTTGCTTTATTATAATTTGAAATAATATTGTACAACTATTTTATTTGTATTCAAACACAATCAAAATCACTGAAGCATTAATCTATACTATATAAACTTGAAAAGGATATATGATTGTGCGATTTTTTTTATTTTTCATCGAAATTAATAATTGATATCCAAATCAGATTTTTAATGAAAGAATAACATTCAATCATTGTTTTTCCACTTCTACTCCCAAAGCGAGGCAAATGGACTGCTGATGGAGTCTCTTAACAGAAGATGTGGATTATAAATTTGAAGGATGTGGAGAATATTGACTTTTAATGGAGCATATGCAAGATGTTTTTCTAGGAAGTCTAGTTTTTTTTCAATCCATGAAGTTTTTTTTTACTCATTCCACAATATTTGTACTATGACCAGTAACGCTCCTCGTGAACGTCATTAAAGTAATCTAAAGCAAGGTTTTTTTTTAATATAATATTTTATTAAGTATGACAAGATTTAGAAAACAATTGGTACGAAAAATACATTCAAAAAGAATTTTTTAAACAAATTATAGACGAATAAATTAAATTGGCTATTATTAAAATATTATAGAGTTCTTATAATAAATAACTACTAATCTATAATTCAAAACTAAGCTACAACAAACGCAATTTGATAAAGAAATACATAATGATTTTAAAAAGGATTTATTAAAAAACAGAATTGCCATATATTTTTTTTACAATTAAGAAAAATTTAAATACAAAAATAAATTCATTGAAAATTAGTGTAATACTAAATATATAATAAATAATAATGAATGAATTCTTTTGTTTATTTGGATATCAATAAAGCTTTAATAGTAAGAGTTTTTATATTAGTGTAGTGCCCTCTACACTTTTAAAATTTCTTCTCATTAAGATTCATCCCCCCACAAATTAATAACATTTTTTTATTTTTTATTGATTTGGCATTTACTTGGTAGAACTCTATTTTAATAGGGTAAAACTTTAGAACTGAAATACCTTGATATTTTTACCCTATTAATAACATAGTTATCAATTTTAGTTTTATATTGACAATGGATTTTCCATAATCAGCATATATGTATTTGCAAAGCTTATTTTCTTTTTATACATATGTCATAAACCCATTTAACTAAACGATTCCCACTGTTCATTTTTATTAAAAAAATAATATATAAATCTCTTTTTCCTGATGTTTTTTTAAAATTTCCATTACCAGCGTTCAAAAGGTATCCAACGGCAACATTTTTGCTAGCTCGTTTAAGAAAAAATATTTTTCATTATTATGATATCTCAGATTTTAAGTGTTTACGGCTGTGTGAGTAATTTCTTTCTCAGTGACTGACATGTAATGAATAATGTTTAAAAAAGCCCACTGCTTTACAATTCCTAAAAGAGAGACGAATATTAAATTATAAAAATATTTAAACGACTGAGAAAAAATGCTCTCGAAATTTAAAACGAGTAAATAAAGTTCCGTGACTTTTATAAAGATGCTTAAGTAAATTATAACGATATTGATATGCTTAAAGAAATAATTCCAATAAAAAAAAATAGTTGCCATCCTCCCCTTTACGTATAACATATTCATAATAAAAGACGCAATATTCTGGTCGGCTAGCGGGTACTTGAATCTCTATGGAGCTTTCCTGTAAGCATACGAGACATGATTTCATACTTTAAATAAAATATATACTTCGTGAATAGGTTTCGCTCCATCAATCAAGATGGAAGCGAATATATTTTGCTTTTCAGCTTACAACGTCCCTTATTGGATTGATTTTACTGTGATTAACAAAATATATACGTTCACAGTGCTATTTGTAATAAACACACTATTTAATCTAAATCAAATTAGTTATATCAATAATAATTATATTTGAGTTAAACGAAACTATTCAAGTATTTTTAGTAGTAGTATTTCTTTAAACTGTACTTATATTATTCAATAAAATACTGATACAGATCGCTTAATCCGATTCATTTACTGTTTGAACGATACAACCGTCAATGATTATTTGAAAATTGTCTCCATGTGTGGTCTGGTTGGTAAGAAGTTCGCTCAAGTTATCAAACCGGTCTGACTTGCAAAGTCAAGATCAAACTCATATTTTAAAAATTTAAATTTGAGATCCTTAGGTAGAGGTTGTAAGATTTTTCACGTTCAAAATATTTGGCGATTATACCAACTATTTTACTTTAAAATTAAATAAAAAACCCGTTTTTATCAAAAATAATAAAATTGAATGAATTTTACTTTGATATAAACGCAATTGTAAAAATACGTAGCCGAGTGGTAAATGATATTGGGCTATTAGTTTGATGCTTAAATCCTCATAAGCACACTTACATAAATTTGCCAATATTTTATTGAATTTGTGTTTAAAGAAAAAAATAAATAATGAAAATTGTTGATTATATTGAATTTAGTGTCATTTATTCATAGTTTGTATTTTTATTTGAAAATTAAATTTACTTCTACTCGCCCTGCATTAATAAATATTCTCATCAGTTAAAAATGCTTATGATGAGTGAAACCAGTTTTCATAATGTGAAATGAATACAAAAGAGTGTTTTATTGTTTGCATGAATGTATGTGCACATGTGTCGTATAAATATTCTACCCACCCATTCGATCCTGAAAATGAAACGCAGCAGTAGCTTAATTAATCTTAACCTTCCCTCAAAAAGATAATAGCGCTCGTTTTTTTTTTAATTTGAATAAAAGAAAATAAGTACCCATTTCAACACCCGCCCTAATCCAGCGTCTCGAGACAAAGCCCCCCTTGGGCACACCACAGTGTATGCTACATTTAATCATATTCCGCTTTATGCGAGTCATATCTTGTTTTAAACCAGTTATAATAGAGCATTTATTTCTTTACGATTTTGTTTTCACAGTTTATTTTGTTTCAGTTAATATTAAGGTTTTAAAATTAAAATAATTCATGTTTATGATAAATAGTTTTGATGAAATAAACGCGGATATTATTCTGTATTGAATTTAATAAAAAAATGTTTAAGAATTTAAAAATAAACCAATTTGGCGAGTTACCAAATCTTCGAAGCTTTTAAGTAAGCTTTGATTAACATCAAGATCGTTTGATAAATATTGTTCGACAGAATACTTAATACCAATAACTATAAACTAATCTCCCTTACACGATAAAGCCGCAATGGTACATATTTGATAAATATATTTTCAGACAAGGTCGTATTCACATTCCATTCAAGAAAAAAAAAGAATTAAGCGAACAGTTTTCTTCTTACAACGACTAAAAAACTACCGTATGAAAATTTATATCTTTTACTTTTATTTTGGTAATTTTAATGTGTTCAATAATTGATAGTGTGGTACAATTACGATCCAAAAGGCAAGAGAGATTTAATTTCTTTTGTAGGTATCGAAGGTATTGTCTCTATAATAATATCCAAAATGATGACAAATCTAGTTCAGAAAATGAAACTTTTTGCCCAGAACCGTTTTTAAGATCTGTAAAAATTTCCTCCTCTGTTATTGTCAGATCGAATCTTGCGAATGGTTGATTTGGTTGAAAATACGTTTCTTATTAAATGAATCTAGGAAATTATATGTGTATTGAAATCTTTGGCCTACTTTCCATCTTTATATTCAAAATAAATTTTGGTGGCTGTGTTTTAATACCTCAATGAATTTTGTATAATATTTTCGACGCTTAAATTTAATCGATTGATTTTAAAATATTTTCGCATGACATCATTGATAGTTTTATGGTTCTTCTATACAGATTTTTTTATGCGTACAATGTATCTAAACAAAATGGAATGGAAAATATTATATCTTTTAGAGAATAAACTTATTTATGTAATATATTGAATCTTAATATAAATCGTATTGTAAACGTTGATTGAAGTTTGCAAATATATTTCGATATATGTCTCATTTATTCACAGGTTCAATTTTAAGCTATGACAACTCAAAAATGTCATTCTAAGATAATTTAATTATAAGATTCACACTGCCTTGACACTAAGTTAAACGTGATTTTCTTTTGAAACAAAACTAAATATACATAAGCCATTTTGAGTTTCTGTAGCACAATTATCTGACCAAAAATGCAGATTCTTATTAAGACATTCCCACTTCAAATCAATGGTATAGAAAACTATTATATTTCATTAAAACTTCTTTTCGCAGCCACTAATTAAAAATTCACAATTAACTAAAAGCCACGGTGAGTTTTTGACAAGGTCCCTCCCTAATGGTATTTTTTTAACCTTTCTGTATTATTCACTAAAAACTGTTTTTTTATTTGTGATAGTCTAAAACTAGTAGTGTGAAATATATTATGGAGTCAACGTAGCTTAATATAAACTAAGGATTCTATTCCAGACAACCCGATAATAAATTCCCGAGAAGTCGACGTTTTTTATCAATCTCGGTTTCCAGGACATTTGAATAAAACAAAACGAGACTTGAGACTTAATAAAGTTTTTATAAAGTAGATTTTATTCTTTAAAAACAAATACTTTTCATAAAAGTTGGATATTATAGTACCAAGTAAGATATCGAGATGCGAGAATTTCCCGGGATATGACAGTTTTATGTATCGTGTCCCGACTTATCCTGAGTGTCGAGACTTCCTAAGTGGTAACTAGTAACGCTTGTAATGCTTTATTAAATCATTTACAAGTATAATATGTACACTCATTCGTAATCTTATTAATTTATAGAAACTCACATTGATTGTATAATATATTGTATATATATTTGACTAATATTTACGTAATTAATAAATATGAACACGGATTATTTATAAAAATCAAATTTAAAAATGAAACGTCTTTATAACTGAATGTAATCAAAACTGATGCTTCCACTTCAAAGAAATATGTTGTTTGCTTGCCACGCAGTATACAAAACACTAATTCAATATTAAAACTTGCATTTTTGTGTTAAAAAGATCGAATCGATCATGAATTTGGTATTCAGATAAATAAAACAAAATGATGGAATCACGAAAATGGAATGTCAAACATAACAAATGTATACAAAAATAAAATTCAACATTTGTAATAGACAATGAAGTAAACGTAACTTCAGTTTGTTAATATTAATTATACTGAGATAATAAATTTGGTTTTTTGTATTTAGTGATTCACAACCTTTTAAATTTAAGCACTCTTTTATATTCATTGTTTTTAGATTTTTTAGTAGCTCATGCATGGAATTAACATATTTTGTGATATAAAGGGAATTTTAATTTATGAATATTCATATTCAACACTTACTTAGATTACAATATATTTTGTTCAAATTTTGAAATTTCTAACTATGTGTGTATAAAAAGATCAGTCGGTGGTGAAGTGGTTAACGTCGTTGGTTTCCGTGGTGGATCTCACGGGTCCAAGTCCCAGTACGAAATACATTTTTTCAATCGATTTACTGATTTGTATTCAGATGTTGATGATGTCTACGAATTCCCTCTCACCTTTCAAATACCAAAAAACGGGGCGTAGCGGGAGCGATTAGCTAACCACTAGTCATATCCTAACCCTATACTTTATAATTCTTTTCTCTTTTAAACAATAGAGGTTGAGCAACTCAATACGAAGCAGTTCTTGTAAAAAAAAACTTCTGGATAGATACCTTCATTAAGAAGCCATATGCTTCAAATTGCGGGCGGATATGGATTAATAAAATTAATATTAAATAAAAACTCAACCAAAATGAAATTATGCAAAATGATGTGACCGGCTATGAATTCTTGTTATTTAATATAATATAATTTAATAGTTATTTTTTCTACCATAAAACGAATAATTATTATTTTTGACTACGTGTGTAGATAGATCACTGATCTAATTAATTATTATTTCAGAAGTCTGAAATTGTACGTGTTTCGTATGTTGTTAGGTAAACATTGTGAGTAAATTAGAATTCTACATACTTACGGCAAGCGTATTTACAATTTGATACTGTTTTAAATATGATAACATAAGGAGAATATGTATTACGAAAATTCTATTAACTGCTTACAATTAAAATATGTTTGTTCTATTATATGAGCAAGGTTATGCTTTCTATATACAGTATATATTTATGATGTTAATACGACAATAATTGGTATTGATTATTCAGTAAGTGTTCTTTCTGAGTAATATGTTTTAATGAGTATAATAATAGCTGAAGTTTGGCGTATATCAAAATCATCGTAAAAATACACTGCCGATCAACGTATACGTTAAAGATCGTTAGTTGCATATGAAGTTTATATCAAAACACTTGGCGAAGATACGGAAAATAGTAAACAGCTTAGTAATAAAAGCGTTGATTAACGATAAAAAGATTTTGTTTCAACTGAAATGCTTTTTTTTATTGATTTATTTGATTATAAAATTAAAGGTGTTTCTGATGTGCTTTCTTCTTACGTTAAACTCGAATAGTATGTGTCAAATTTGTCTTGAAATCAGAAGATGTTTTAAATATATGACATATTCCTATTTAAAAGTTGTTAATCATGTAGAATGGCTCAAAACTGAACCTATCACTGTTAGGCTTTCAAATCCCGGGATTCCGTCAAATTTTTTGATTCCGAATTCCCGGGATCGTGACCGTACTAATACCGGGGTTTCGAGATTGAGAAGTTTTTAGTAAGTCCGTAAATTTATGAGATTTTGGATTTATAAGAGCTAAATAAGAGCTGAGAAAAAGCACGTCAGTGACTAGCCCCTTTGGACGGTTTTTTTGTTATACGACCGTTTTTCATAACGTAATAAAGATAAATAAACAAATTTACTTTTCATAATCTTGATCCAATACAGAGCTACAGAGGACCTATCTTTTAAAGATGCACTAGTGTGCTTAAAAAATTTTGAATAAAAAAAAAGTAAAATGTATCTTGCCAGCTATGTACTATATTTAGTTTAAGTGATGTATTCGTATACTGAGAATCCGTCGTCGCGATTGAGTTTAATCTAATCCATGTTGAATCTAAAGAGGAATCAATAATATTTCCGTTATCCATTTTATGATGTTAAAAATTTATCGAATGCCTGAACAAGCCTAAGTATTATAAATGCTAGAAAAATGTTTTAATCGTAAACATTTTAAGCTTGCGTACAAATTGGTCTGCTAAATTGTAATGTAATACTGCCGGCTGAAAGAATTTTATTTGTTGGGTTAATATCTTGTTTTTAGATTGATGTGATGTTTAAAGTATAAGAAAGCAGTTTGCTACCCGTAACGTATGCCAAAATAATAGCCACCAAGGTCGGATTGTAAAATATTCACAAATGATCGATGGATCGAAATAGTGTTTGGGTAATTCGGGAAGAAATTAATATTTATTTTATGATGTTTACAATAAATCAGTGTTGCAAAAAATAATTTATCCATTGTTAAACCTGTTCTCAGGCCACGGAAAATTAATGTTGTGAACAATGATATATCGTTATATATTATTTACGGATATTTTATTTTAAACTAATTAATTATATACAGGATATTCAATATGATTACGTGCATATTTCCATCTAAAATGCATTCGAGTAACGCTTTGCGTTAGTTGAATTAAAATGCTGCTTTTCAATGCTATCATCTTGGGAATAATCAGATTTATTGAATTGAAAATTCTCTTTGAAAAGCGTTGAGTCAGGAAAATGAAGAGATGCATAAATAATATACTTCATTTAAAATGAATTAAAAAAAAACTGTTTGCATTATCACGGATTCACTTAGATCTATTGACATTCTTATAATAGTTGAACGATACATTAATTAATTGCATGCAGTATATATATTTTTTTGCCGGCCATGTGGTCGAGTGTCAACGTCGTTGACTTATAACACGTAGCTCACGAGTAGTTCACATCCTAGTAGTGAGAGTTTTGAAGATTGATTTTTCAATCGATGAATGAATTTCTTTTCGAAGACATGAATGTATGAAATGTCTTAAATTCCCCCTCCCATCCATCCTATCCTAAAAATGGAGCGTAGTGAGAGAAAAAGCTAACCACTAGTCTTGTCTTAGCCCTATTCTTAATAAAAACTCTTTTGTTAAGATAAACTCCATTAGGAGTCCATTTGCTTTACAAAAAAATGTACACACTTTTTTTTAAATATTTAAATTAATTAACTAAACTTAACTTAACTTAACTTTTTCGAAACTATGTTTTTTCCAGAACTTCCACGACATATTTTAATAAAACGTCAACCGTTAAGCTAAAACTGGTTAAGTTGGAATCAGACTAGTAATATTTTAAAAATACGTAGAGGTCAGACATGGTGAAAATATTTTTAGAATAATCGGCTTAAATTTATTTTCAATGCAGTGTCTAGTTGTTGAATAAAACATTTTATAGGAGTGCGATTTATTGTTTTTTGAATACTATTAACTAAAAACAGTGAGGGTTGACTTTTTTAAAAGATGGACACCTTAAATTGGCTTGCTTATGACAAATGGTACTGCTTATATTTTTTGCCAGATAAGGAAGTTGTGAGATCAGTTCAATAGAAATACATTAAAAAAATATTCATATAAACGGGTTTGTACTTGATAAAACTATATATATACACTTGAGATAGCAGATAATTAGTAGATTTGCGATAATCAAAAAACTGTTGGTTGATTCCCGCATAGAGTGCTCTTATTAACTGCCATGACTTACTAACACACTCATTAGTCCTTCTACTTTAGCAAAACAAAATACAGCTTGACTGACAAAAACCGGAAAATTCAATCGTCGTCCACCTCAATCAATGTATTCACGTAGATTGGAAATTTGTCTGATTTGTTTTGATGGGCGTCACTGGTCTTCGAAATATTATATCAGCGCAAGCTATTATAAATTAGGCTTTTTAAATATACTTTGAGGAAAATTGGTTGCTCGCGTGCCATGAGTTACTAGCCACTGGTATTTATTAAATAAAATGGATGCATTTTTTTTCTAAAATAAAGTTTGCGATGGCAAAAAACCGTCTGGGTTTGTTTTTTCCAGGAATCGAGACGACAAAAAACCTTAAAATTCCCGATTGTTTCAACACAAAATCTGTAGCCTTATGAAATAAATAAAAAAGAATGCCCTTTTTATTTGGATTTTTAATGCTCTAACTACACTCGATGATAACCATTTTTTAAATGCGCCACGTATCAGATTCTAATACTAGCCGTATTTAATCTAACCATATAATGTAATAATGTGTTGAAACAAATTTAATTGTTCTTATTAATAGATTAATTTTCCTGAAGGGTTTGAGTAGCAATTATAATAATTGGTTTATTATTGAAAAGCTAGAAGCCACCGTTATCACTTTATGTCAGTCAAACAACATTCCCGCCCAACACATAGGGAAAGGTATCTTTGACTTACAGAGTGACAATCATAAATATTAACTATATCTTTAGAGTATAATGTTTATAGAATATAACAGAAATTTTTCCAAGATTCTACACTATCTTAAAATTATTAATTTAATTGTAGTAAATTTCATTATTATTCCTTTTATTATTTAATAAATATTAGTAACAAACGGTTGGTGAATAATAATTTTGGTCAATATCTTTACTTTACTTACTGCGCGTTTGGTAAATATATTTATTTATATAGTTTGGTAAGTATAAGTTTGGTAGATACCGCAAAATAATAAAATAATTACGGTAAATTATATTATGATTTTCAAATCAAAGTGAAAGTTTTTATTTACATTATAACAAAATGAAAATCCATAATTTGAAGATATGTAAGCTTTGATAATTTCCAAACTCGTTTGAAAACTGTCAATTACAATAAAAAACTATCAATTAAAAAAAATGTTTCAAGTAAATATTTTTGGGATAAGCTTTATGTGTTTTATGCTTTGTTAATATGCTCCACATTAGTTGAAATAAAAATAATATTTTAATTCCTATATTGTGGAAACTTTGATTTATAAATTTTAAATTTATTTTATCTTATTATGTATTTCGTCGTGCCATGTAATCTGATGGGTCTGTACCCTACTCGTTTGTTTTGATAAAGATAATAAAAAAAATAAAAAAAATACACACATTAACTCCTTATTTTTCTTGAGGTCGAATTATTAATATTCAGTATGTTTTCGATAAAAAAATCTTTCGAAATGCCTTAATATTAAACCATATGCTCCACGCTCAGTGAAAACTTTTCATGTAGCAAAATCTAATAATATTTTAAATATCAGTTCTATTTTAACATTAAAACTAATCGTTCTGGAATACGTCACGCCAACGCAAAGTAAGTCTATATGTCAAAATAGCTTTATTGAAAGCAAATGTAACTGGTTAATATGATGACGAAGTGTTTTAAATAACTTTAAAGAAAAACTTCTCTTAAGAGATTTTAATGGCAAGCATGATGACAGGGACTACAAAATATTTCATTCAGATATCATTCTTGAGCAGTGGCTAATAATCGGTGCTTCGCAAAATTACAAGAGCTTTGTACTCAGGGTTACCAAAGAAGGGGATAGCCATGTTTTCGAACGATCACTAAAGATACCGATTATTAAACATTAACATTATTCACAGAAATCATTGTTTTTACTGCATATTATAAAGAAAATATTATTTGTCGGATCAGCAATGTTCAACGTTGTTGGATTCCGTGACAGATTTCACGGCTTAAACATCCAGAACAAACAGTATTTTTTCAATCGATTTGTGATGTCGACAGATTCCCTCTTACTTTTCCAATCCTAAAATAAAGACAGCGGTTTGTTTTCCTAGCTTTAATTCTTTCTATTCCTACTCTCTTCGAACCAAAGAGAGGTTGAGCAACTGAGTAACATGCAGATTTTGTAGAAAAACTTCGATTGAGATACCTCCATTAGGAGGCCATGTTCTCTACATTAGGAAAGGAAATTGATTAAAAAAATTAATTAATATACGATATATGACTAGAAACGGAGAAATTTTTGGTAGCAAAATATAAATTTCACTAAGCTGTCAATATGTCACCAATTTACATTTTTTATTTGTTTATAATAACTCACGGGGCATCGATCGAATAGAAACTATTTGAATCATACAATTGATGTTCATTTATTTAATGTTTTGTGCTATGATCAACGTTCCCTCTAAGGCAAGAGGTTAAGCTGCGCGGACCGATTCAATATTAATTGAACAACTGTCTTGTAGTGCGCGCCAACCTGGAATGAGTGCGCGGGGGCTTCCCAACTGCTTCGCGGCCGCGCAAGGGCGCAGCTTAGATTGAAAGTTGGTTATGATGTAACTGTATTCAATTACTGAACGCCTTGGTTCTTAACGTGACGACGATGAATTATTTGATCTGGATTAAAATAATACAAAAAATAACATTTTTCACGATCTTTAGTATTTTTTTTGTCAAATATAAGTTTTATGATGCAATGCGAGATTTTCTGTTAAACACATTCACGATCATCTCGAGTAGCATGCCAATCCCAATGGTAAGAAAACTTTGCTTGAGCGAACTTTATGGCTGCATACAATATCCGATTGTCCCAGTTAATACAAAGAGATGTGAATTTTTGTTTAAAAGGAAGATCTATTGGCTACTCTGTCCGTAAATCTTAAAATTATATTTTTGCGAGCTTGGTTTGGCAATAACTGATAAACGTGAAAGTTTTACTAATAAAAGTAACGAAATTACGGTGGTTATATCACATCTTATATTGACATTGTTGGAATCTTCAAAAGCTTGCTAATATTAGTATCTAATTGATTGATATTTCAATAAGAGCAGTGAGAATTTCATTAACGCTCAATTAAAGCTTCTATTCTGAGGTATATATATATATTATAAATAATCAAATATGAGGTATATACCTAGGTTTATTTTTAATATTATGTATTGAGATAGCAATTGAATAAAACTATATCTCATATTTTATTCTGTGATATTCAATTGAACACTATTAAATTGTTTCTGTTTATAAATCATTTGTAATTTGTATTTTAAACATTGGTTAAAGCTTAGATGTTAATCAAATAATATTTAAATGAAATTTACCCAACAATGATCAAATGAGGGCCTTATATGATATGGCGAAACTGCACAAGTCTCTTAAACGTCACATTGTTTTTTTTTAAATATATTATATATCATTAATGTATGATTTCATATTTATGCTACAAAAATATTAAAAATTATGTTATTTTTGCTGAAGTTGATGACACTAACAATATATTGAAATACCGGTATAACAAAACAAAAAATAAAACACTAAAACAGTAAAAATGTTTTACTAACATCAATCAAACAACATATTTTTTCTACGTAAAAAAACTATATAATTGTGATGAAGGATTTTTAGTTTTGACTTTTTAAAATTAATAGGTTTTGATAGATCTGGCAAACTTGTCAATCGTACAAAAAAACCAAAACCAGGAAGGTCGTTTATTAAACTTCAGAAAAACGACCCAACTGGCACATAGGCTTGTTTAACACGTGGCGTAAGTGGAAAAGTGACAAGCTATTGAAATATTTAAATATTGGGGAATTCAAAAAAACGAAAAATCTGGGTTGGGTTGATTGTTCTTTGATCCCTTCAAGTTAGAGTAGCTTAGTTGTAATATTAAAATGTCATTATAATGTTTGCTATAATGCACTATAATATAAATTTTTGATTAAAAGCTGTGTTTAAATAATTATCCACATTTAATTATCTAAAGTGATTGGTTAGTCTCCAAATTTATCTTATCATCAAAACTGATCTGTGATATGAAAAAGCTTAGAAGCCACTGATTAAAGACCATTATGCCACTGGATTATTTCACGCAATTGAAGTGACGTTTATAACTGTAAATACACTTTTCTTTTTCAAATTGAAAATAAAATTAAAGTGTAGTCAAGGCGCGTTTAATGGTTTAAATTACATTTACGGCCCCCGTTCGTGTGAAGTTGCTTTAAAAAACATACGCGAAGACTGAATTATTTACATTTCAGAAGTATAAGGTGAACGTGGAGATTCTTTATCTATCAACAAAACAACGTACTTTATGGAAATATTGCGACATAAATGTTATCATAAGTTTTCAAAGGATTTTTTATAATTCGGCATAGCTTAGAATATACGTTTTTTTACTTTATTTTTGTACTTTGAAATTTTTAACATAAACAAAAAAATATATAATAATAGATAAATATCTGTTTTAAATATTTCAGAGATTTTTTTTCAATATATATAAAAATCTCTTTGTGATTATATGACAGTGAAAAATGAAAGAGACTTGAATGTGCTAACTTAGACATAGTTCAATTTATTAAATATTTTTTTTCTTATATCATATTTTATAAAAATTGGTCAGTTTATGAAAATTTAAATGGTCAGTATATTACCAAGCGTGGTCAAAGTCGTTGGCTTTGGCTATGAAAGTCACGGGTTCGAGTCAGAGTACTGACAGTTCATAAATTGCTTTTTTAATAAATTTATGAATTTCTGTTCGAAGGCATGGATGTATGTAATATTTTTATCTCTCCCCTCTCCACCATCTTATCCTAAAAACAAGGAAGAGCGATTAGATAACCACTAGTCCTGTCCTGTCATAGTCGTGTACTTATATTCCTACTCTTTTTGGAAAAAAAGGTCGAGCAACTGGTTGCAAGCTAGTTCTCGTAGAAACACTTCTGTTCACATAAATTTCACTACGAGTCCATATGCTTTACATTCGCAGTCCGCTCTGCATGGTAAAAAATGTTATTAATTAAATGCATGATCAATTTTTAAAAGCGAGTGATCACAAGAATTTTTTTACAAGCGAATGGAAACTGGACATGTTTTGTAAATAAAAGAATATTTAAATTAACGATAATTTTTTGTCATGTCTTAAGGATAAACTTTTCTTATGAAATAATATAGTTTCTTACACAATTGTGAAAAAAATAATTACAATATATTACGAGAATGCGTTGTAAAATTCAGTAACATTTATAGTTTGATTGTTGTAAATATTGGACGAAATCAATCACGTTGCAACGTATCAAAAAACAACAATTCAAGGGAGGGAAGTTTATAAGTAATTTTGGATCAACGTGTGCTTAAAGAGTTGGTAAGCCTGTCGGAATCCCAAGAATTGAAATAGTGGTCTATTATTAGAGAGTTGTTTGCGTTTCAGAAATATTTGAATAGCAAACTGATTATGTTTGATACGAAATGTACATTGTACTCGACTAAATTAAAAATAAAAATGAAAAGAATGGAGATAAACTCCTCAATATATGAACATTTACTGTGCTATATCTTTGACTGCCTTTTCGATCCCTATTATTGGAATTTTGTTTGATGTACAAGTTTCAAAGGACAATGACATTATCAAATCCTATAAAACTTCAAAATCCCGAGCATTTCTTTTCCGAGGGATAGTAGTGCTTCATTTTCATGTTAGTCTTCATCTAGATCAGGGTTCGGCAAACTATTTTGGAAAGGGCCAAATTGTAAAAGCTTTAGGGTGGGCGGGCCAGGTACCAAACTGGAAGATATTTATGTATATAAGTAGTTCTATTAAAAAAATCGGTTCAATATACACGATTTTATTAAAAAGATATATTTTTACATTATCTGAAACAATACAAAAAAAAAAAATCAATATCTACAAAACGAATAGAAAATATCCAATTTTTAATAAACGTATTAAAAAATAAAGTTAAATTTTGTTTTAATGTGATAATTATAACTGTTTTTTTTCTGAGATATTATTTCATCATACTAGAGCTCAAAATGGGTATCTGTATTGCAATTTTACACACTTTTCGAAAATTATCTTTCACATTGAAAAGTAATCTCACATATAGATAGTCCCCGTGAATATGATTTTATTTGACCGTATTTGTCTTCCGAAATATATTTATAGAATTGGATTAGATCCATTTCAACAATACTAACCTGTTGGCCAGATTGATATAGGCGGCGGGCCGTAGTTTGCCGACCCCTGATCTAGATGAAGGATCTAAAAGTCTTCTACTACATTTTAAAATTCAATTATAATTTATTTACTGTTGATAAACTAGTGCTTAGAATTGTGTTATTTAATATTCTTGTTCTGACGATAATGTGATATTGAAATAGTTGAATGTAGAATTGTAGAAATATGTGACTGACTGATGTCAATACTATATTAAATTAAATCAAATCCATTACGAATTACAAGCCTTGGATAAAGTTGTTTCTTGAGATTTTTTAAATTATTTAATTTGAAGTTTAAAAGAAAAGGCATTGAACAATCTGACAATTAACTTTCGGTGAGATTTTTACGCAATTACATTTCTATCGTCGTACTTAACGTTTCTTTTCCCGAGATTGATTGAAAGAAGAAATCAAATGGCTTTAAAAAAAAATTTTACTGTTTTATTTCAAAATATATCAGGAGATAAATTTAAATAAAAAAGTCTTAGACGTTAAAAATGTTAATTTATGAGGTTTTTAAAACGAAAAACTTGATAATATTTCAGGATTTATAGCTATTTGAAATTGTCGGCGAATCCAATTATTCAAACATCCACCGCATATTTTTTGTGAAAATTTTATTGGAATGACCCATAAATCAATTAAATATGTTCTTAAAATCTAAATGAAATGAAATAAAATTTATTATCACCAATAAATGTGTAAGAGAAATCATTTTTCTTTCATCTAGTCTAAATACATTAAACATTGTTTTCGCGTAGGTGGAGAGAAATTATTATATTTAAAAGTAACAAAATTTTACATTATAATAAAGTCCTCGAGTAGATCTCGAGTGACTTTTCTTTAATGCTATATTTAAGATATTATTTGTGGAGATTATATATTATATACATCAAGTGTGAATTAATTGGTAAGAGTTTTACTTTATCGATAAAGTTGGTCTTGGTTCAAGTCCCGGTAAGGCCAATGTCAAATTAAGATTTGAAATCTAAGACATGGGTGTTCGTGATGTCGATTTCTTTTCCCTTAAAGTATATCCTCAAAGGACCCGTGGTATTTTTTATTATTATTATTAATGAGAAAATGCCATTACACCAAATATTTCCAAATTGACATCACAAACATCCATGTCTCAGATCTCAAATTTAAACTGAAAAACTCTATAAATTAAGCATTTAACTTACCCGTGAATTGAAACCAGACCCACCTGATCGGCAAAGCCAAGCCTTGACCAACTAGACTTAGCTATATAATAAGTCACAACGGGGGACTTATATCTAAGTTAATTTAACCACTTGGATCCCAAGCGGACACAGGTGTCCGCAACAGATGCAAGCGAACACGGATGTCCAAGACATTTAAAAAATCAAATACTTGGTATTCTAATAGAACATAAGCAATATTTTGATGAATATGTGTAGTGTCATCTATACTGAGTCGAATTTGAGTGCATGTTAGGAAAAAATGATTTTCTCAAAAATACGCAGTATCTCTGGGACATATTAATAATTTATTTGCACGGTATTCAAACTTAATAGCCAACAAGAAATCGACGTGTAATAGCAACATAGGAAAGAATCTTTTAAATTCATTGTCGTCCAACGCCCAGCCTCTCATATTTCTTTATTATCCTTTGGATAGTTCTAGCAATCTAGCATTCTCGTATGTTATAACATGGTATACACATCTGAAACTCCTTGATCATAATATATTAATTTTATTCAACTTGAACAAGTCGAAGAAAACAGTATGTTTTTTATTACATTATCATAAAATACAACCGTTTACTTTTATTAATGATAAAGAATGGTTTGTGAGTGACATAATTGTTTCAGTATATTAATTAACGACTTTGACTATCATGTCACACCAAAATACTGACTGCATTATCGTATTAATGTATTTCAACGGAAGCCGAGCCAAAAAAAAGCTAAGAGTGGAAAAAGGGGTCCCATTAAATAAAGAAAACAGTTTAGTATTTTAATTAAACTCAAATTTTAATCCATTTGAAAATAAAGATAACATCTCAAATAATATTAGAAACCATAACAAGGCAGAAACGCTCAAGCAATATTATTGCCTCTCATATAGGATTTATTATCCTATTCAAATATTTAAATATGGGTGAAGGAGCAATTATTTTATTTTCAATGTGATAATTCGGCTTTGACATTGGCACGTACTGCAGAGATATTTAGTCTCTTTTCAATGGGCCAGGTGTGAGGAATGACTTGTTTTTTCACAAACCGATTACGTTTTCAATTCAAATACGCACATCGCACTTAAATGCCAATGCGACATACTACTTGCACAACGACGTATACGGGTATTAAATGTATGAATAAAATATTGTCTATTGAGTTACTACTTTATAGAGGTAAATCAAACACGTTTCCATGCATTTCAATGATTTATGAACTATGCTTTAAAATCAGGTCAGCTTGTTAAATAACGGCCCATGTGGATGAATATAATTTGATATGAAGAATAGCTCAGCGATGTACAACCTTTCTAACAGATGGGTTAATTTATCAATTTTTTTCTACTGTTCACGGGCATAGCTTAAAATTTTTGGAGAAAGCGATCTCTTCCGAGCTTAGATAAAAGAAGTATATAGTTTTATTTGAATGATTGCAAACCAACCGCTCCAGTCATAATCTACTCAACATTGCGTGCTTATAGCATGGTAGTAAAATAAATGTAAAACTTTACATGAAAATACTTGTACACGAGCAATCTTTTGACAAACGTTTTGTACGTCGAAAATGGGTGTTTTAAGAACAATTATCTAAAAATTGACTACATCTGAAATACAATCAGTGAGACCCTGTTTTTTACTTAAACATATCAACCGCAGAGCTTATATATATATCGAAAAAAAATCTTCGCGCTGTCTAAAATGTAAAATTAGTATTTTCGATGGATTCAGCGGGAAGTTTATTAATTAAACAATGTCCGTTCCCAATGTAAAGCATATGGCTTCCGAGTAGAGGTTTTTTACCAATAGTTTTTCTACGAGAACTGATTGTTACTCAGTTGCTCAAACTCTCTTTTTTAGGAGGAATATGATTTAACTCTTTGAGGAGTGAGTTAATTTAACTAAATTAGGATTATTTTTATATATTTCGATTATTTTTATTAATGATACACACAAACATATAAAAACCTTATTTTGTTTATTGGTCAGTCTGGGATGAATATGGAATTATATTTCAGATGGTAAACTAACAACTTACGATAAAGCCAAGTGCCTCCTGTTCAACTCATGCATTTTGACAGCAAAAAATATATTACCGACGCTCAAGACCCAGTTAAACGCCACGGTTCAACATTATGTATATATTTTTAAAATAATTAAATACAATTAAGAAATAAATCTTCATTTAGAGTATTCTCGAGTATCGAGTATTCGATACTCGAATTGGAGTCTCTAGTACATAGTGTTACTTCAATTTCTATACATATTTTTGTACAATATGATAAAAGCATTTCGTAACACTAAACTATTTTGTTATTTTTCTCAGCTCGGTGCTATGCAGAACTTTTATGACCCCAAACCTCTAATATTAAATGTTATTTTAACTGTTGAAATATGGGTTTGACATATCGAAATAAACGAACAAAACATATTATACCATTTAGTATCATTTGAAATTCAAAAATAAGACAATCACGTATTCGTGCGATGAATATTTAAGCAATGAATGTGATGTGTGATATTATTTTATACTCATCGAAATCGGCGATTTTGTTTAGTAGCTATGTTTGAGAAAACAAATATGCAAACAAAGTAAAATAGTCCTAACACATAGAATCAATATTCGAAATCATCTTGAATCTCTTAGGTTGTGGCGTTTTTTTTTTATTTCTGAGGCATTTACAATAAAGTGCCTTACAAGGAAGTTTTTTTCTCTACAAATTTTAGCTTGGACAAATAAATTCTATACTATTATACTAGTGGTTCCACTGGTTTCGCTCAGTAATTCTAATATGTATTAATATAATAACATTTTTTAAATATCTTATACAGTGGAACTAGGGCATCCAATCCCGAACCCCTCTGGTAAACCCGGGATTTCGGGATTCCAAATTCCGGGATTGAACATTCACCACAAAATCGTGGAGAAATTCGATATTCGAGATTGAGATTTTTGAGTTGATTTCAAAACTTTTTGAACGCCGATTTTCAAATCCTGGGAACTAGAGGATTTTCTAAAATTAAATAAAATAATTTTTTTAGCTCTCACGCTGATTTCAAAAATGTTGCCTGGATACCTGTTTTCAAGAACTATTCACCACTTTTCCTCAATCCCAAAATTCCTGGATTAGTACTATCACAATCCCGGAATTTCCAGATCACAAAATTGGATGGGATCCCGGGATTGCAGGCCCTAAGTGGAACCTCTTTATTCGTCTTTAATCCTTTCCTGAGATATTAACGAATATGGAATATGAAGAATACAAAAAAAAATCTCATAAGAAATTACTCCTCAGTGTCTAGCATCATTTTCGTGACCAAGTTACCATTTATTACTGTTACTTTACAGAGATATTTAACTAAATAGTAAATAATTAAAACTGACTGGTTTTTGGCCATTCAGAATAATCTTTAAATATTGAGAATACAAGAAATGGATACATATTTTTAAAAAATTAACGTTTTTTAACAGTGTTAGCAAGTATGACCAATCTGCCAAAACATGTTTTGTAATATTTATCGAAGGTCGATGCTTAGCTTTATATTTACCGGTTTCAATTTTGGTAGTTTATTAAATAAATAATTATAAATATTTGTAATAAAAAGAAATTTTCCATACCATGTTATTGTACTTCGCAGCACAGTTGTAGTTTTAAATATTATGATATTTCAAAATTTTCCGTTTAGAATGTGTGTTGTCATCATTTACGGGTCGAAGATAAGAATGCTTTGTAAAATGCAGTAAAGATTTTCTGCAGACCAATTCTCTAGAATTTCACAGAAATATTTTCTTGCCAACTACTACATTATCTAGTGATCATCCATTGTTTTCAAGTTGGGTGCGGTAATTGGGTGATTAAAATAAAAAAAGACTTAAAACAATCTAACGTTACGTATGTCTGTATTTTTTTGCCACTGTCAAAGTAAACTAAAGAAGTTGTGAGTAATGCATCAAATTTGGGTTGACGGTCTTGTAAAAGAGCGGGCATTTGTTCCAATCATAGTATTGTATCGATTCATTCAATGTGTGTTCGTACAAATGTCTATAATGGTAGTATTAGTAAACAATTTATAAGCGGCACACCAAGAGCGGTGAGTACATACTAATTGTGTAATTATAAAGCAAAAATATAAAGTGAATAGTATAATAGTTGAAAACAATTTGGTCTCTTTTGGGACGCATCCGGCATGATAATGGTTCTTGATGAAGTAAAACACGTGAAACACATCAAGAGATTAGTATCATAACTCATAATCTCTAAAAAATCTAGTTTTGAGAAAATCGCAAAAAACCACAGGAGCACAATTTTTTCGTGATTATAAAACTGTTATAAACTACCATAAATAGAGAAATGTACGACTTACTCAAGATGCAAAATATACTACTACAAATTTAATATTATTCATTTAAAAATGTGAGCTTAGACACCGATAGTAATCTTTGGCCATGGTTTTAACAGTGTTAAGCGTAAATTTTATTACCCAACTATTTTTTAATATTATATGAAGTGATGCATTTTTTTTGGAATGCTAATAATTTTGACAAGTCCCACAAATATAATAATAAGTTTTCATATATTTATGATGTAATGGTAAAGCAATAACATAATTTGAAAATTATTACAGTCGGAGGCGATTTTGTATTTTTTGGGTCATATCAGGTTTGATGATGTCACGTGGCTGTTCATAGTGTTTTAACATTATCGATAAAAAATATCTTTTAAAGATTTGACGGTAACTTCTGGAAGTTTATTTTTACTATATGATTAAATTTGATAACTTTGTTATTCTACTTATTATGTTACAAAATGTGTCACGTGATTCGGCTCTTTAAAAAGCATTATCACACTTAACATCGCAAGATTTACGTTTAAACTGAATAAACCTTGCAATGTTGTATGATTTTGTATCAAATTTAATTTTAAATTAAATGATAAACCATTGTTTATGTATGAAAGTGAATTATATAATTCCTCATTTTTCAATTTCACGTAACGATTCTACAAGCATATAATAAAACAGTTAATTTCTCTGTAATTTTTTTTCCTTTAACGTGAATTCGAAGTGTACGATTTTAACCAAAGGTACGTATCGGCCAGACGAAGATAATAGCGGAACAAAGTGGATTGAAGTTTTCGAATCTCAGATTAAATATTGTCTAAACGCTTGCGATGAAATCTAAGAGCAAATAATATAAAAATAATCTTGTAAGTAAAGAAAAACTCGGGCGAGCAAATAAGTTAACACAGAAGTTGAATTATATTGAGAAGATAATTTCACGCTTATATACATAATATTATTCACAGTCTCTATTGTGAAGATGTGTCTTTAGTAAAGTTTATATAGATACAGCGTTATTGTAAACGAAAGTAAAAATTAACTATATTCGATCAAATAAAATATACGATTTTAATAAATGATTTATATTAAAAATATGTCTGACATCTATTCAAATAATTTAAGAAAATGTTTGATTATTTTTTTACGCTGTTTTTTTTATAAAACGGTCATAAATTGATATTGATTAAAATGGCATTTAACTGCATCAAATGTAGTTGAAACAAACATAATTATTATTTCGCATCATGCGTCCGAAATCGACTGTGAGTATTTAAAGAATTTTTTTTTAAAAATCGAAAGTATTTTATTTTTACAATGATTTTTATTAAATGTGCAATTGTTAGTACACGAAAATATAATTTGGCATAGCAATTTAAGATTTCGACTAAAGGTGCTTGGTTAAATTTCAATATTAAATTTGAATCGTTCAAATTATGTACATTTGAACGATTCAAATTTGGAACAGCAAGTTATGTTGCAAATTCGCTTCTCTCTCTTCTTTTTTCCTCTTTCTTTTTTTTAATGTTCAGTGTGACGTATCTTGAATGGTTTTAGCACATTTTTTTCCTTGCAATAAAAATATTTACTAACAATCAAGGCCAAAACTGGTTTGCTACTTTTTGTAATGCAGAAAAATAAAGGTACACTGACATAAAGCAATAAAGACCACTATCTTTAGTAAACCGAGTGAAACCGTGCAATTCAAATACATTCAGTAATAATGTACATTTTTGTGATTAATTAAAAGATGAACGATGTATGTACTCGTTATGAAAAAATAAAGAGTTTGAATCTATTACGACAAAACTGGGCAATAAAATTCGCAATATTATAAAATAATAGACAAGTTTTTGATAGAAATTAAAGTGACAGTTTTAAATTTTGTTGGTTTATCTGTGGAAATAATGTTAGTTTTCTACACCTGTTGAGTGTATAGAAACATTAACCCGTAGCAATGTAATCGCTCTTGATTTTCCTTTTTGCTATAATTACCTGAACTTTCCTCCAAAGGGATAACGTAATTAATATGACTGACATGTAGGTAAAACCATTACGAGTAACTCATTTACCTAGGACAGTTGAAAGGGAGAATAATTATTTTCCTTTTAGCTGCAAATGACTGGCATATCCTCGATTAAAACTTTAACTTCTCTGCGATTACTTAAGCTTAATGTAGAATATTTTGAGCCTATGTTTTTACTCGTCTTCGCTAAGTGCCATTTTAGACAATATTTAAAACAATTAGTTGTATTGAGATAGATTTAAAAGCATATTTTAAAGGAAAAATACTCACATAGTTTTAAATTGAATTTTCCTTTTCGGTAAATCTTTTAATGTTGTTTGATTTTAATTACATTTCCGCTATCAACTAAGAGCATATTAATAAGGACTTATACAAAAACCGACTTATAATGAAACCAATTTTCTTATTCTAATATATTCTAAGACTCGGTTTATTTTTGAAAGAAAGCGCGTGCACAAAAATTACGAATGCATAATTCCTATGGAAGTAATTTATTTTGCTATTTTGAACATTACCCGAGGGCTTATGTTTGGTACCCGAATATAATACTCTTTTGTTACTTGAGAAGTTTTGAATAATCGGCGTTTGACACCATGCGAATGCAGCAAATTTTTCATCAGTCTTTCCTCTCATCAGTCAACATGATAAATTAAATACTTTACGAGCATCAGTGTCCTATTACCATTCATACGGATTAGATATAAAGACCCTTTTAATAAATTACGAGCCACTCGAAATACAAATTACCGGCCCTGTGTGTTTTTATTCAGTTTGATCATTGTGATGGCGTATGTACTGCTAAATGACTATTTTTTTAAAAAAAAAGAAAATTATGTCTTTTAGCAAGAAGATTGATTTTATTATTGTTAACTGTTATTCATTTGTGCTAAAATAAATTATAATGTATACTCAGCTAGGAAGAATTTCCAACAGTTCAACCTTTCCGTAGACAATTATCCCGAAAGAAGCAAAAACGGTTTTGTTTTTTGTTGAATAATAAAATAATACCGTATTTCATTATGTCTTAGAAAAACGATGAAAAAAGTTTATCTTAAAGCATCTCATTTTATAAAATGTTACAATACCTCATGATCTAATCCTTATATAGCGAGCTTTTATGAAAATGGCTTTATTGAAAACAGTTCTCATTCAGTACTTTCATACCGTATTATTCTAGCTTTCAATAACCAGCAAGCTTATAATGGAAACGAAAACACAGGGCAGAGAACGCGTTGTTAGTAAAGTTTTTATTGAGTTGTGGTAGTGGGTGAATGTCCAAAGCATTAACGATCTAATATGACTGACTCGGGGTAGACAAGAAGAAGTTTAATACTTACTGATTATTGTATTGTTTATTTATCATTGGTCAAAATCTTCGTGTATGTAAACTAAAATAGTATTTTAAATTAAGCACTTTTGTACCACTTATTTTATTTAATTTATTTTAGATAACGAGCGGTTATGCTCATAGCAAGCATCCTCAAATGATGAAATGTAAAAAAGATACAGAGTTATTTAAGGAAAATTGAGTTATTACTAGTAACTATTTTTTAAATAACTCTTTATTCATTTGTATTTCAATAGTTCGTAATACTCGCCGTGAGTTAAACCGACCCTGATCTAAAATAAATAATGTAAAATTAATTTTAATGTTATGTCTTTTTACACATCATTGACAGTGAAAACCTTAAAAGTACGTAGTTAGTTAAAAAATATTTCTTCTCGTAATATTAATAGTATGGAATTAATAAGGGAATCGAATCTCGGACCGTTACTGCGATGCCAAGATTTAAGGATTCACATCTTTTTAATTCCGAGATCCCGGATAGGGTCAAACTTTTTCCATTAGACCACGGAAGCCGACAAATCAATGTTAGTTTTTTTTGGATATCAAGAATTAGACAACCATATATGGAAATGGAGAAAATTATAGAAAAATATATAAATATACGTAGATAAAAACTAGAAGAAATATTTTACGTATGTTAGCTTTTTTTTTGCTTAAATTATTAAAAAGAATAAAAAAAATTGTATAAAATTATGACATCATTAAAGAAAAAAAAAATGTCGCCCGCTGTGGTCTAGTTGGTTAGAGCTTACTCTACCGACCAAGTGTGTCTGGGCTCGATTCCCGGTAAATTCAATGTCAAATTTAAATTTTTCAATATCAATTTGAGACCTAAGACATGAGTGTTTTTGATGTCAATTTACCTTGAGTTAATCTCAAGCAACTTACATTACTAAACTTCTCATCGAGTTTTTTCTCGTATAATCTTTCAATTTTAAAATATTTGGCGCATTGGCGTTAGCTGTAATGCTAAATATTTTGCTAAAAAAAACTTTCTGCCAGTATTAACGACTGTTAAAAAATTTTGAGCGAGTAAGAGCACTATTCATTTATTTTTTATGTAGATATAATATTATACAAAAATATGTTTTAAAAATAAACTAAGCATTCGATGTATGGAATTATTTGATTGAATCCTGAAATCCCGGAATCGGTTTTAAAACGATCCAGGGGTTACGGGATCGCTAAATCTGTCAGTATCCCGGGATTGGAAGCTTTAGTTTAGGAAGTAATAGCTAAATTTTATTAATCAATCGAGCGGTAATGCAAATGAGTTTCGAATAATTAAGCTTGGTATTAAGATTGTCTTAATTATCACATGGTCAATTATACTGTTTATAAATAATGGGACTTAGCTATGTATGTATACGTATATCATACGTGAATTTGTTAAAAATTCGGTTCAATGTCATGTTAATCATATGTACAACGAGAAAAAATCATCAATAGATTAATTATTGATTTACGGTAAAGGTATTTTTTATAAGCTGTCAGAAATGTTGATATTAAAATCTATGATCTAACATTAATAACCTAATATGATATTTTATCGATTCTTATTAGTGCTATACGGAAATAAATATGCAATATACATTGTTTCAAAGGGGTGACAAAAATTTATGGTGTCCGACACATTCCACATCCGAAATGATACAATTGATTATTGCAATCATGCAAATTTAATTGTTATCGATTACAATATTTTTCGCAGTCAGATACGAGTACTATTGTCGATTAATAAAAAAAGTCGAGTGGGCGTGTCACTACAGTGAATACTGGTAAATTATTTGCAATAAATACTGCAAAAACCCGAAAGAAAACTAATTTAATTCCTTTATATATATTATTATTTTCATCGGATAGACGAAGTGAATTATGTGTATGAATACAAATTGTTTGCATTGAAGGAATTTCCCTCGCATTGTATTACAAGTGCTAGAAGTAGTTTTAGTCGTGTTTTTCTGATTATGAAAAGGTTCATGGTTATTTACTTTTAAGATAGCCATATATATTCAGTCTAAATTGTAAGTCTTAAAACTCTACAAAGTTCAACATAACAAGATATACGCGATTTTTCCTTTTTAAATTTTATATATGAATGACACCAATTAGTGATTTTCATTTCTGTAGTGTATAATGTAGGAATGAATATTTTTTTTCTTTTAAAAGTATTATGAATTGTTTTTTTACAAAAAATAAAACAGTAATTACTAATTTGCAAATAAAGTATTTATCTTAAAAGTCATGGTTTGATATTTAACATTTAGTAAAGAAACTTGACCATATTAAAAAAAACATACATAGAAAAAACGAATTCTGAACATTAATGTTTGCATTTTAAGACTAAATTATTTTTCTTTAAATATTACGAGTATATCAAAAAATTAAGCACTTACCATTATTTTATTTGAATTAATTTGTGAATACTGTTCAAGCTTCAAAAAACGGTATATTAATATATGTATTTAAGATTATAATATGACTGAACTTTTAGCGAAAGTTTTCCGCGGACTCGGAAAATGTATCGTAGTACGAGGCAGCGCGGAGAGCAACGGGCGCGTGCTTATCCCGTTGAGGCTGACGCGATACTGTGGAAGGAGCAGCGCCAACGGCACCTGACGCTTTAGGGATGTCCATTCCAAATTCAAACAAAATTTTTGTTTGGTTGCCGCCAGGCGTCACTTTGGTTTTCCATTTTCTCGGCGGGAAAATGTTTATCTTGCGGATTTGTCTCGTCAATTTTGTAAATACTTTGTTGATTTGTATAGAAACTGGAGAATATTTACTTGTCGACAGCAGATAAAAATATCTTCATAATTTATTGAATTATATTTTAAATGCACGTTTATGTATAATAAATTAAGAAGTAAAATATTGTTTTTTTTACTCTTTTAAATAATATAAGATTATGTGTTACATATAGATTGCGTAAGGACACATTTACATGTATTATCTATGAGTATTTAATTCACTGAATAACATTTTTTAATCGATGTCTGCTACCACTGTGAAACACATGGCATGCTAATGAAGATATCTCAACAGATTTTTTTCTACGAAAAATGCATGTTCTTCGGCTTTCAACCTCTATTTTTTCGAAGACAGAAAATATAGAAGAATAGGGGTAGTAAATGACTAGTGGCTTAACTAGTTGCTCTAGCTACACCCCGTAATGTTAGGATTGGAAGGGTTAGAAGGATTATTTAGGAATACCAATACCTTCGGACAGAAATTGGAGGTGTTCATAATGGGAATCGCTGAATCAGGAAGCCATGCTGATCACTACGCTACAGATGCCATAGACGCTAAGGACATACACAACTGTTGAACCAGAACCGAAAAAAGATTAAATTAAAGCATATTGTTTTTATGCAATTTTTTATCAATAAGTTTATCGATGCGTTAAACGCGATAGACTAATAGAGCCCAGAAAAGTCATCCGATCGACATCACATTTGCCTATTATATTAGAGAAAATTTTAAATTACTAGAACTATCTCAGAATTTTGCTAGAGTTTTTTTGACTACCAAGGGATATTATAAGTTATAACCACTTTAAAGATCAATATTTAATAAACATTATTTGAGTGTTCTGTTTCCAATTTAAATGATATTAAAAATCTATTCTCTAAATGTTTTGATTTTTACTTCATTCAATTTTAAAATGAAAGAGCTTATGTAGTAATTATTTTTTGTTACAGTTTAAATAATTAAGCTAGTTATTACAGACTGATATTATTTAAAAGATTATTTTTTGTGCTAAAAATTTTGGGTGCTGATAAAACAGGTCTAATGTTATATAAAAGATATTTTCTTGGAAAGAATAGCTAAAAAGATCACTGTTGATAGGTAAATTGTGGGTTGCTATGGGCATGCTCTCCAGTGGCGGATTGGTCATATTGGCAGGTTGCACGATGCCAAATAGGCCCCACTATATGTTAAATAAGGGCCTTATCTGCATACAAATAAATATTTTTTCTTACACATAAAACTAATACCTGCTTTTACAACACAAAGATCGGCTAACTTTAAAATATATAAACTGTATTGTTTAAAACATACATATCTATAATTTAGTTAAGTACAATTTAAAATATTAATTGGAAAATTCATTATCAACCAACGATTTAAATTTATTACTTCTTACTTTCAAGAAGTTTGATTTAACATCTACAAAATAATAAGATTAAATCCATAGTTTTAAACAGTTTCCGAATATGAAATATATTCCTTTTCTAGACACATTTATGTACTTCTATTTAAGATTGTGGTCTCCTGCTAAATCTTATTTTAATCAACTTGACTGGCAACCAATTTTTTCATACCCATTTTGTTACTGATGGCATTTGCACAGTCAAACGTACATACTTTTTAATTAACAAAATATAAAACATTATATTTTTATGACCCATAAATATTGCTTAGTAATTTTTAATATGTTTTTTTTTGTATACATAAAATATAACACATCTTAGAAGTAATTTTGCGATTGCCAAACAATCTCATTATATTTTTAGCAAACGAGCTTCACATCTGCCTAGAATATAGTTGTATACATATGTATGTGTATGTAGGTATGATACTTACCCAGAAAATTGTCCGAAGGGTCAGTTCTGGTGATCCGAGCCTCTGAGAAATATCATTTTACCAAGAGCCTTTTCAAAATAAGTCACCCTCGTATTGATATTGTTGAAATATGGAGAAGCGTTAAATAATAGTTTGAATCAGTCGCCCTCTGTGATGTCGTTGTTAATATAAATATCAAGTAAAGATTTCTTAATTTTTATTTTGAGTTCTTGGACATGTCTCTTCCTTTCGAGTTGATCTCGAGTGGCTTATAATAATTGAGTTTATCTCGTATGATTTTGATGAGTTATCGCAATCAAAAAATATTTGATGCATTGGAATTAAAGCACAGCACAAATATTTTTTGAATAAAAGCAACGTGTAATTGTGCCGATAGTGCGATATACTGATTTGTATTTTTTAAGATAAATATCTTTTATTTTTCTCCGTTTGCTTGTTAGTTAGCGGTACAAAAATGTGAGTTGATTTTGACCTTTTTGAGCAATTTAGTTCGCTGTGGAATTTTACAGAAAGCAAAATAACAATAAAATCTGTTAATGTTTTCGAAATATTACAATATTTGATCGAAATATGTTTGGGTACGAATCGACATCTGATGCATCAAACTTCTGTCACCAGATGTCGCGAGTACGAACAAAACTTATAATCTGTCAAAATAACCGTTATGTTTCATATGACACGTTTGTTCAAGTATATATTTATTTACATTACATATTTTCGAACAGTCATACTCACACAAAAGCTAAATGTATTTACGTAAATTTAAGAATGATAATAACGAACACAAAAATAACTTAATATTGATACAAAAAACTGAATTTTCTAACATGTTTTCCAAATCAGTGTAAAATGTGCTAAAAAGAAAAACCTATTTTGCTAACGGCGTTAGTGATAATCTTAGAATAATTTCCTTATATTATGAACTAAGTATTAAATGAAAGCTTGGACTGTAAATATTGAAACATCTCTTAATCATTATTTTTAGCAAATATATTTACTATTACATTTACTATTCAATAATATGTACCATTACGAACGAAATACAGTGCCCAATGTTCAAAGCTTCTATTTTCTTTTTAAGTTTAGGTAATTTAATTTCTTCCACCGGTTTCTTATTTTCAACATAAGTTTATTTTGCATTATTATAAAAGAAAACATTTTATCCCTTTAATATTGAATTAAACACAATTAATACTCAGCAGTTTTAATTTTAACACTTTTTTTTCTTCATATATACATTATGTGAAATACAATCAGTGGCGGTTCGTGATCTAAAATTTTGGGTGGGCTAGAGAAAAGTTTAGCATTGTATACTATTTACGAAATTGTGTATGTTTCCACTTCACCTTGTACATTAATCTACAAGCAAATTAACAAATACTACGACACTACTCCAAAGCATAAATTATTATATCATAAAATCAAAGTTAATGTAAGTAAGAAATAATAGAATAGTAAAAACTGGACCTCAAATTCGTCTCCTTCAAAGTGATCTAACATTTACAAAAAGCCATTCGGAGTAACTGTCATCAACTGTCATACAACACAACGAGATTGGTGTTAGTGTTTGTATGTATGGGCTAATCTAATGTAGCCCCTGACGTCTGACAGAAGCCTGAAACTTTGAAGCGCAGTCGTGCATGTTTAGATGACGTTTCCGTTGGCCAATGTGAATAAAAAACAAAAAAACTAATCGTGCTTGATTGCGCCCAAGTGTAAACAAAGTATTCGGGCTATATTATAGTAAGCCCGAGCCTTTGTTATTATTATTAATACGTAGGTGTCGCCAGACTGACGTCACGTTGCCTGTTTTGTATGAAGTATGTATATGGTTATTGCTTTTTTATGCCGGCTCGGTTTAAAATTGTAATACAAAACACAATTGAGAGTATTATTATATTATAAACACAGCGTCTTATATTGACAGAAGAAAATCAAAACAAAGATATTGTATTAATTTGGGAAAGGTTAGTTACGTTTATAAATGTATATATTTTGTTCAGCGGCCGAATTGCTGTTCATTTTTATTCAGCCATCTAAAGTTTTTTTTATACACATTTTGGGTAAAAAATGCAGGTCGGGCTAAGCCCACCTATCCCAGTACCTAGAACCGCCACTGGGGTGTATTTGCAAAGTGAACTTATTTAAGGTGACCAGGTTTTGAAAATTTCAAAGAAGAACCCCCTTTTTTAAGCTCTTCCGAGAATTTTAAATCCTAAATCCCAGAAATGTGCATATTTTTCCATAAAACCAGCGTGTGACCTTTTTTTAGCTCTTCTGGGAATTTCAAATCCTTTTTTAAAAATAACCTTTTTTTTAGCTCCCGCCTTCCAAATTTGATTAAAGGAAGGCAAGGAGGACAATTTTCCCTAGAGGATTACAAAGGAGGACACAATGAGGACAATTTCCCTATAGCAGGACAAACTTTCCAAAAGAAAGACAATCCTCCTCAAAGGAGGACGTCTGGTCACCATAACTTACTCCACTTTGACGAATTTTTATCAAACGATAATGATATTTTTACAGTACTGATGTTAGAATGTTCCATTGAAAATTGTATTGAAAGCTTTGAAAAATATATTAAAATAGTAGTAACTATACAAATGTTGTTGAAAAAAGTATTTTATAATTTAATGTAAGGAGTGAGTTATATTTTTAACGCAAGAATAAATTTATATTTAAAACCAAAACATTTGTAATAAATTACGTTTGTAAAAAATGCCAAGTGTTTTTATTTAATATTTACTGTTAAAGTGAACGGTTAATAATGTATTCATTTAGTGACCGACTCTGATATTGAGGTGCTTTTTAATGAATTAAATGCTATTAAGTTCAACATTACTCATTTTCGCTCAGAAGTGGATAATATTATAAAGAAGACAAAGTAGAACACATAATCTTAAAATTTAAATGACACCCAATAATTTATTGTCGTTGATATCTACAAATATGTAGGTATATAATTTAGTATCCTATATAAAAAATCGATGCCTATCTGTTGTAAATATTATTTGTTTCGTAATTGCTGATAAATGCTTTGGCATAAATCCAGAAGATGTCAGTGTAAAATATATATTATATTTTTTCCTAATATTGTAATCATTACGAATAATTTTATTGTTGTATAGTTTTCCTGGAAATATTTAAATAAATTACTGAACATAATGGTTGATATAAATTATAAATGATTTGTAAGACATTGGGAAAGAGTTCAAGCATAGGTTAAATAGTCTAATCCTTAGTAAATATCAACATTATTACATTATGCTTTATATATTGTAACTACTACTTTTTTTACTCGCTTAGTGAGAGCATTTTAACAAACCTACAGTAAATCCGCAAAAAATACCAATTTACAACTAATCGAGGCTCAATAAAAGATAATTTCGACTAATAATCGATAAATTAAAAAATGGACGACCCCATTATACATACAATCGCATTTTTATTTTATTTAGCAAGAATTATTTTAGCAGTTTTGTTAAACCCATTCTATTACACCAATCGTTATAGCGATTTTTCAATTAAATCATTGATAATAATAGTGGCGTATATTCTGTGGTTGATTAAGCACATGGAAGCCCCGCTTTTAGGATAACTTAAAAACGTCACAAAGTTACGTTAAATAATAAAATATATGTAAAAATCCAAACAAAAAGTAGAAGGATATAAGCTGTTTTTGAGGCTCCAAGCTCGCCCATTGTTCACTGATAGGGTAGTCCGCCACGTTGTGTATCATAACAAGAAATATATTTTATTGTATATTATGGGCGTATGGAGAGCGATTAGCTAACCACTAGTCCTGTCCTTGCCCTTTCCTTATATTCCTACTCTCTTTGGAAAAAGAGAGGTTGAGCAACTGATTAACAAGCAGTTCTCGTAGAAACAGTTCTGTTGAGATAAACCGGGGCGTATGGAGAGCGATTAGCTAACCACTAGTCCTGTCCTTGCCCTTTCCTTATATTCCTACTCTCTTTGGAAAAAGAGAGGTTGAGCAACTGATTAACAAGCAGTTCTCGTAGAAACATTTCTGTTGAGATAAACTCCATTAGGAGTCCATATGTTCCATATTGGGAGCGGACATGGAAAAAATAAATAAATATTAAATTGTTTGTACTAGTAAGGGTTTGTTAAGTAAGCGATTTAAGGATAAAAAGGTAAAAGAAAAAAAGCAATATTTTTTTACTAATTGATGTTTATTTTGTTAAATTTTCAATGATTAAATAAATATTCGAATGTGAATAATTACCTGATAGTGAATTATTATAAGACACTTTTGTTTTAAATGGCCGCATGAAAAAAAAAACGAAGGATTTTTTATTTCAAAATTGTTCCTGATATTTTTCAATAAATTAACGGCTTTTTTCCTCGTTATCACACAATAACTATTTTGAATCATTGCATAATATATTATATTCCACGTACTGTTATTGTATACTGTATCTTATTCGTTGTCGTAACTCTTTTAATGTAATGTATACTCCCCATCCCCGGAGGTGTGTGACTCTAGGATGTAAAGTTTTTTGAATGTATCGTGGGGTGGCCGAATATGGGCCAGAATTGGCAAAACAGCCGCTTCTCCTATTCTCCTCTCTTTGAGTTGGCCTGTTTACCGTATCCGTAAATATGTTATACATACTTATGGTGTGTGTTTCAATTTTATGATGATACGAATCTTAATAAATACAAATTAAATAAGTAGGCATATTGATAATGTTTTATTATTCTCATTTATTTTTGTTACACATGTGTATTGTTGATTGACACTTTTTTCTCACAGATGAATACGGCTGGAACCTCACATGGAAAATCATTGAGAACACCAGAGGCGTGCATTGAGCCGCAATTTTCACCGCCTGCATTGTCTGGCTGACCTCCACCCCACTGAGAAAACCCAGTTGAATGTAGTAAATCCCCTATAAAAGAGGTATTGTATAAGTTAAAATATAAAATTATGAATCATTCAAATTATGTACACTCCCACAGATTTTGTCACTAACGACCCGGGTTTCGCCTTTCGGCATCTTCAGGCGTTCAAGCGCACGGATGAACTTGAACTGACGCCTGAAGATGCCGAAAGGCGAAACCCGGGTCGTTAGTGACAAAATCTGTGGGAGTGTACATAATTTGAATGATTCAAATTTAATATTGAAATTCCACCAAGCACCTTCAGTCGAAATCTTAAATTATAAAATTATGATTATTTCGAAGGAAAAAATATTTTACATTCAAATTATATTATAATAATGAGTCAAAATAACTCCACAATAAGTTTCACGAGAACGATATTGCTTAGTTGAAATGACAGTTATTTCGGCTCCACGCTATTGTCAGAACAATATTCCAACTATGTAAAGTTCAGTTATATATACTGGATGAGAAGAGATATAGAATATAATATTTTATCATTTACTATAAAATTTTGCATTAAAAAATATTTAAAACGAATAAAACGATGTTATTTTTAGTCAATATAATGGAGTTCTAGTCAATAAATTTCAATTCAATCTTCATGAAGATAAAATAAGGTAATTTTACAATTTTAAAAAGATATACATCATTATATTTGTACAAAAAGTTACTTATATTATGTTTCAATTTTTTAATGAGCTCAAAATAATCAACCAATCTAAGCATAAATGCATATAATAGGTGTACCCGAAATTAATGTAGCTATAAAATAAAAATTTCAAATATTCGTATTTTCTTTCATTCTCTTTGACTATCTTTAATTTTTCTGGTAAGGTTTTAATGCCTTTTTCGAAAAATGTAACTGGCTTTGATTCAAAATATTAATTTATTACGTTTTTCACATCACCATGGTAAGCGTTATTTTTCCCTTCTAAGAACTGAACGAAACAGGTGGTAGTCAGAATGAGCAATGCCCGTAGAGCAGTGGTTTCCAACCTTTATGTTACTGCGCCTCCCTTTGGAGAAAAAAATATCTTCGCGCCTCCCCATCCTTTATTTCATATAGTAATTTAGACATGTTTTAAAGAGTAAATACATGCTTTGGACTATTCGCGCCTCCCTTTAGAGTAGTCCACGCCTCCCAAGTTGGAAATCATCCAATTTATTTGAAATTTTGTGTGCACTTTTATATAAATTCTTATATAGCTCGTAGCAGATTTAAGTAAAAAAAATAATTTTTACTATTTTTAAAAAAATTGAAAACGTAAAAAATGTTTTTTTCAAACAGCTGCCATTTTATATAAACAAAATGTTTTTGACTTCCCCGAGGTAGGGGCGATAGCAACATTTTTATGTATTACGAATCCATTAGGTTTTTTTTTCAAATGACCAAAAGGGTTGGAATCATGTACGCCAGGACACCACCTTTTTTTGGACCCCTCCCTTTACCAGCCGATAACTTTTCGAGTTTTTTTTTTTTTTTTTAAATTTGTTGTGTATTTTTAAAACGAATGGTAAAAAAATGGGTGCAAAATTTTTTCTTTGTTTATTTTTTACAGAGCTCGAAAAAACACCCGAAATTCGTACCTCTAGACTAGAATACCCCTTAAGTAAAAACATATCTATATGTGTAAATTTCCATTTATTTAAAACAAGTAATGAAACCAATTGTGTTTTTACGCCCTTTTGGTTGAAACATTTCGAGCGGAGTAATCTAACATTATTATACATAATGTATTTTTTGATAGTACTATTTGCTGTTGAAATCTCTGGTGATAAAATTAGTTATTTAATTTTTTGTTATATTTAAGATATCCAACCTAAATCGTTATTTATTTCACCTTTCTTCAGCGATTGGAACCATATTTTTTTTATGTGTGCAAATTTGAAGATATTTATTTGGGACTTGACGTTGATAAGTGCATTGTTAAGACAATCTTTGACACACGCAAGAATAAACATCTGCTAAGTGATAACAATCAATAAAACATTTTGGGTTTTTTCCCTGATAAAAAACGGTTAAAAGTATCTAAAAATATAAATAAATTACGACAGCAAAATATAATATATAATAGGATGTATTATAGAGCTTGCTGCTTTAATAAAATATTGGTTTAATTTGGGTTAAAGTTATATTTAAAACTATATAAAACCTACATAAATACATTAAAGCCATTGTATTCATATTAAGAAGTTGATTTTCTAGCCAGCCTAAATATGTAAATTTTCTCGCTTGAAAACTATCCATAACTTTAAAATACTGTTGTATTGCGTTCAGACATTAGTGTTTTATCTAAAAAAAACTACGCCTCGTTTCTTTTAATGACGACTTTTTTGCAATCATCTGTTATGGGAACTGTCTTTTTAATGTAATATAATATTTTATTAGATTCGAATTCGTATTTGCTTAAAACATGAAAAAACCTAAACATTTTTTAGGAATAAAAAGAAGTATTCAGTTGGAAACGATTAAGATGGGGCTAGAAAACAAGTTGTAGTTACCAAATCGATTTCAACACGTTCCATATTTCGAATAAAATGGATCGGTTAAGATGAAAAAAACACAACCTTTCATGCATTTGAACAAAAATAAATAATCACAGCAGTCAACCAGAAAAAAACCAAGACACAGTTACAGGATCAATAAATACTTCATTTACTGTTGGAGAATTCTGTTTATAATGGTTACAGCTCCAAAAAATATTATTTTCACTAATAAATTTAACGGCGTAGTAAAATAACTTAAAATATTATTTTAATTTCTTCAATTTACCTTCCACCGTTAAAAATTCGCCTTCCTTGAAATAGTCATGAAATCCAAGTAATACGTAGTCTTTGTGAATTGCGTGTAGTACCCTATTATGAGGGTCAATGAACAACTCCATCAGAAAGTCCTTTTCGGCGACGCTGTTTATGATAGCAAGATAACCGCCTTCGGACTCGCATATAGTGCGTGCATAGCCCCAGGTTTTAATATTCGTATGCAGTTTGTACAAGCTTCCAAGATGAGTCGCGAGAATGTAACCTACATTGAAAAACAAATGTCAATAGAATGAATTGTGTTGACTCATAAATCAACTTTGCTATAAGTAAATAATGCGTTAAAATCTTAGCTAGAAGTACTTCTCTCTTCATAACACCTGAAATACTTTTTTCAAATAGGATTTTCACATCATGAATAATTCTGATGAAATTGTTAAAATTTCACCATACAGTTATAATTTAAGGTGATATCGATAAACGATTAGCTTTATCGAAATTCTGAATTTCTTTCCCATCTGCTAGTAGAACGAATTTGCTGAAAATAATCTCACTTGGTTGACACAACAATGCAAATTTTGTCATGGTACCCAAAATATGTTCATTAAATGTCATAACTACACAAATACGGCGTCAGATATATATTTTTAATCTTTTTTAAACATTTTATTAAAAAAAAAACATTTACGTTTAAAAAAAAAAAACAGAATACATTAACGCTTAGTTTACAATGTTTAAAATTGTATGAAAATTAAAAAAACATTTTAGTTTTATTTTTTTACAATTTATGAGAACCAATATGTAAGTTTACAATATTTTAAATTTTATGAAAAAAATATATAAAATTGTATTACGTTACCAATAAATAAAGCATTGTAATAACTACGTCATTTCAGTCGAAACTAATAAAAAACCGAGTGACAAGTTGAAATATTATCTGCCCGAACGGGACTCGTGTTAAACATTCCTGGCAAGTCGAAAATAAAAACTCTTGAGTGAGACTCGGGCTTGTCAGTGTGCAAAGTAATTTCGCGCCCTAGTCAACACTCGGGCAAAACTGTCAAGTGGTTAAAATTCATTATTTGTAATTAATTAGAAAGATTCTCATGTGTTTGTTTACTGTCAAAAGAAACAAGAGACAAAGCTTCATTATAAAAAAATACTTTTACAATTAATTGAGCAAGTCTTCTTCTTCCCAGAAATAATATTTGGTGAACTAAGCGCAGTCAATACGATAATCAGATACTAAAATAGCGTGGTTAAATATTAACTTATACCAAAAAACATCTTTGAAAGCAGTTATTATAAATACTATTTATTGCATGGACAGATATATTTTTTTTATCAATAATATTTGTTATTTACACCTCTTATCAGAATTTCAACAATTTAGTCGGAGACGGTAGAATCGCGAACAATTATTTCTTTGTAGTTTACTTGATGTATTCATTTTCACAGGTTCAAACTAGGCACCAATTAATATTTGAAAAATACTAAAAAAACTGGTATAATAATAATGATATTATTATTTTTTAACAGAACATAAATAAAAACAGAATATAAAATAACGATTGATAGTTTTTAAAAAAACAATACTATTCTCAGTTATGACAATCTATAACAGACATTTAAAAGCAAAAAACTTCAATTATTCGACATTTTGTTAAAATCTATCAATAAACAAACGCACGTATACCTGAAGTCGTTCAACTTAAAATGCAATTATTTATAACTTGCAATATCTGACAAAATCAACGTATTAAGAGAAATATAATATTTTATGAATAATTGGTAATTGGTATATAGGAAAAATAAATTATAAAAAGTCCCATAATAGTCTAGTATGAATATATAAGCCCATTATAGGTGAATTGAGCCAAGTGGTATTTTAGAAGAAAAAAGTTAGATGCATTGTAATATTTTACACGCTACAAGTATTGTAAAAGTGAAGTAATCTCAGTTAATACACATTGAATAGTGTTACCATATGCAATTCACCAAAACGCCAAATAAAGACGTGATTGTACTAAAAGGTAAAAAAAAGTTTTGTCATTTTACTAGTTGGCTCACTTCACTTCTTGATGGTTCAATTATAAAAGATATATACAGCTGACCATGTCAGCTGAATATACATATAATATAAAGAATTTATTATCATATTATTTTATGAAAACGAAATTTGAAAAGCAGACACTTCTTTGGCTCAAGTGCTATAGGTTAACCGCGTCTCGCTTAAACTATCTTTCCCAAAACATGTATCGATTTCCAATGGATCAGTAATTACTATTGAACAGGTTCTGTATTTATAGAAAATACGCTTGGTATCAAAAACTCACTGAGTCATTCAAATAGTTTGTTAAATAAAATTTATAAACCTTTGTCAGTCGCAATACATTCCTCTGGTCCTATAGAAGGAATAGTCATCAATTTTCTTTGGCAAATAAAAACTGCAGGCGCACGACAGGGGTAGTCATTTAGAAATCCTGTACGATGCAAGGATCCACAGTCTTCGTTACCCGCGTTGTCTGGCTGATTGGGCAGCCATTTATGGTAAAAGTATTGGATAGGAAGACCTTCAATTTATAATCAAAATAAAATTAATGCATGTAAAAACTTCCAAACTAGACGAGCAGGAAACTTCAGTAGGTACAGAAATTGTATAAGATAGACTAAGATAAATTGTAAATCTGAGTTCATTGGTATTTTACTCTTGGTACACTCTTAAGTTTTGGCATCAACTTACTGAAAACAGTGGTTTTGCTAACCTGATCATTGAACTCGACAAGCCATTGGATAACGTTGGTTGTTCTTCCATCACCCGTTCTGTGCACGAACCCATTCGTTTTATTAGGTTAAAAAAAGATGTGGCACGATAAGGAAAAAGTATGAAACCAATGATATGGTGATCAACAAATCACTTTTTAAAAAATAATATGTCTTACAAAGGAATAGTTTTAGCAGAAAAAATTATCATGGACACTTCTTGGTACAAACATCTGTTAACATGCATTAGGTTTGTCAAAATTTTGGTTTTGGTAAATGTAAATCAATGGTTTGACTGTGGTCTAAATTTGGGCCAAGTGTCATATAACAACTTGAAGCGATAATAATATGAAATATACTCTAAATATTTTATTTATAAAGTAAAAGATTAGAACGTCCAAAAGATGCGTCTATAATGTGTACTACCTGCGATATCAGAGGCAGTTCATAATATATGTGATTAGTTCATAAAATTAACCCTAAATCAAGATTCACATTAAAAAAATATATTATATAAGTGAACAACCGAATTGAACTGTATTGCGCGTCATTAAAATAATTTTAGCTTTTGTTTGTATGTGTTATTTTGGTCATATTATTTTTGGTAGAAAGACTCAAATTTTGATGATAATTTGAGGTAGAGCTAAAAAATGTAAACAAATTATGAACGGGAAATCTTTTTGAAAAAAGGCGGCAAACAACAGTGCCAGTTAAATTTACTTTTGAATCAATTTTATCAAAAAGTTATATAAAAAAGTAGTATTAGTGAATTATTAGTAAAAAAGTTGTTGTTTGACTATACATTATTTTGAACTTTTTTTTATTGAAAAACTCATTAGTTAAAATGTTAACAGAGTTTAAAACAGCGCTGTAAATTTGTTGTTATCGTGTTCTAAATACCTGTTTCGGTGATGAATTCATTTTCGATGAAGAAATCGTGGAATCCGATGAGCAGATAATCCGGGTGAGGGGTGCCTGATAATACCGACGCTGGATAACGATTGAAAATACTTATTAAGGTTGACCTCTCTTCTTCATTTGCGGGCATCGCTAACGATGCGTGTTCTTGACGACACACTTTTAAAGCTTCACTCCATAGCTGGGGAGAGTGGTGAAACTTGTAAATCATGTCCACCGATTCAAAAAATTCGTATCCTAAAACAAAATCCATTAATTTTTAAATCAATGACGTTTGGCTGATCAGATTGGTCGAAGAAAATATTCACGTTTTTTAAGTTAAGGCCGGCATGATTTCCATTCGTGGTTGTCAATCGTGAATCAAACCGTTTGCTATCCGCTTAAATCAGTTAACAAATAACAGGTTTACAATCCATCAAGTGGTTGCTTCAGAATAACAATGGAATAGCTCCACTAAATCTAACTGCTCCAGTTATCCATATTGACGGTTTTCTCTTTATCAGTAAAACTCTCTATTAAAACGATATCTTATTTTTCCGTAACATAAACTGGTGCTGACTTCAACTTCAGTTTGAGTTTAAGCAAGCACGCAAATGCCTGAGGACGTTATGAAACAATGTAAGTTCTTGCTATTTGAGAATTAAAATAAAATATCATTGAAAGCAAACAATTAAAGAATTGTGGTGATATGCAAATAAATTGATAATTAATTCCTTAAATTATCTAATACGGTAACCAAAAACTTATCCATTAATAAACCTTAAAAAATCCAGCTGTCAGCAGTCCTGTCTTTGTCTTTGCTTTCCTGTAAAATGGTGTCAACAGTGAGTCAACAGAAAACGTTGCTATCGTACTACCAATACACATTTCATTATTTTCATAACTTTCTAAAAACAGATATTTAAAAAATGTGGATAGAGTTGTTTTAAACTTTACTGTCTTTGAAGCAGATTTCGATAGTTAGAAAATCAACTGAGTGAAATTTTTATTTTTGACAGCATTTATCGATAAACTTAAAAGGCGTATAATATATTTAAAAAAAGAGTCGATATGGATCAACTGTCGTCTTAGACCAGAGGTGGAAAACCGTTTAATTTCGAAAGGCCAAATTTATTTATCTGATTCGACATAAGGCTGCAGTAAACATTGACACCCCCCCGTTTTTCGACTGTCGAACATATAATGGGTTGATTACACACTTTATTCAAACTCTTGCGTATAATTTTTAAGTTAATATTTTGACCAAGTCAAAAAGCCGCATCAGAGTAGCCAAGAGGCCGCAGGTTCCTCTCCACTGTCTTAGACTCTATGTTCGATGCTTTGTACCATATAGATTTAGTAAATAATTGTACAAGAAATTTTACAAAACGTAATAGAAAAGCACTTTTTACTCACGACAAGTTTAATATTTATTCTCCCTAATTGAATCAAACAAAAGTATTTTAAAATTAAAAAATATATTTGATGACTTCGTTTTTCTAAAATACTTGTGTGTTTTTAAATGTGTACTTTTGAAATGACAAGTTTTCAGTCAATCGATTTTCAAGAATGATCGAGTTCACCCTGTATCTCATGAAGGATGGTTACATTGTATGTACAATACATTTTTAGCTGCTTATAAAGTTTTTCCAAAAGAATTATGTAAAACTACAAAAACCATTTTTTCATTATATGGGGTAATGATAAAACCACTGAATATTAGTCTTGTAGAACTCAATATATTGTTTTATTTTAGTAATATAAACATCTCTATAATTTTTTTCAGGTTTCAATACCGTCCACTGCAATCATACCACACACTGTAATTTTATATTGTATTTTCAAAGCTCATATTGTTTATAGATATGTATGTAATGTAAATAAATTTGATCACTATAATATTAATGTTCCTATTTCTCCCCTGTACAACCATTTATCTATATGTTTCGCAATATTTTTTTAATAAAGATGGAATATTGGAAATTTTAAATAAAGTAAACCATTGTGAGAAAATCATATAAATAATCTTTCCGAAAACGTATATCCATCAGTTGATGTTGTTATTTTGAAGGTTACCATTATTTCTGTAAGCTATATGGAAATATGAATAATAAAGTGATTTTATTTGCTGTAATATCAGCATTTACTTTGACAGCAAATGCAGCTCCAGGTATCAACATATATTTTACGATATTTCTACACGGTGTAATACGTATTTTATAAAATCTATTCGATCGCAGCGTACGAACATTTGAACGAAGCATAATAGTAAAAATTCATAATATGTACAAATAAAAAAATATACAAATTTGATGTAATGAGAGATGTTTAATTGTATTATTTAAACTCGTTAAGAATGAAATTAACTAACAGTTCTATGTGTACACAATCAAAAAGCTTTCAGTAAATATAATTAAGACCAAATTATTATGTTGACACATTCTGAAATTGTATGTAGACCGTATCATTTTTAAAGTAAAATTGCTTAAAAATAAATTGTATTGTGCTTCTATGCATACATGTCTATATATGTCTATGTCTATATCTATATCTATATATACATATATTATATACATATATTATTTATTAATAACTTCAAGAACCTCACTGTTAACTGATTCAAATAGATAATTTCGTTTTAATTATGTGCCCTACTATGACTAATAAGCGAATGATTTTAAATATTAAATATCGTGCCTATTTTGATTATGAAAATAAACATAATAATATAATGCGTCTTCGAAAACTGTTTTGATTGTGCTTCGATAAAATTTACCTAAAACTTTCAAGCACCCTTTTCTGGTAAAATTAGGATAAAGTGAAATTTATCGTTATTCAGTCATTGAAACGGGTTGCCACCTACTAATATATGGAGTGTGTGTGCCAAGCGGAGTCAGACAGAAAATCACACTTACATACTTAATTACAGCGATCACAAGCATTTGGTCGCTGACAATTTTTTGATGGTCCGCTGAGTTGTAATAGCGTCGTTAGCATCAATAAGTCTTATTTCAAACAAGCAGCAGCACATATTATACTAACTGATTTATTACAATTTAACAAGTGTAAATACCTTATTATAACAAACAAAAATGAATGAGATGTTATTTAATGTATTTTTTTTTCACGTTAGTGGTTCTCGGGCTCAAAATCGTTAGTAATGAGGTACGAAACAGCTGCTTTATTGGATATCATAGCTTACCAGCTTAGAAAAAAACTTTAAGATATAATAGTTTGTGGTATTGGTTTTTATTTTATTTTAGGGAAAATATCACCGCAGTTTCGAAAGGATTATACCTACTTCGAAAAAACGAAACAGTTTTTAAAATTACACATCGAAGAACGAACAATTGACGATGCAATAATTACATGTCAGCAAGAAGAATCTGAGCTTGCATTTTGGAGTAGCCCCGAGACACAGTTGAGCTTCACGTCGATATCTATGAACAACTCTGTTAGGATTGGAGCGTATATTCAAAATTCTATGCTGTATTCGTCAAATGGTACTTAACAAATTATTCACATTTAAGCCTTAAAGTAATCAAGAATCATTTTTTTAAATACCAATGCGCCAAATATTTCGATGTTGAAAGATTATCGAGATAAACTCGATGAGATTTTTTGTGTCACTCGAGATCAACTGTCACAAATTGTTATTTTTCAGGCATTCAATATAAGACTATTACCTGAAATTATTTTTCTTCACAGGTAAAAATATCAACGAGTTTGCACTGGAGTACCCCATACTCATTCAGAATAATAATTATAATAATAATTATAATCTAGTTAAAAGAATTTGTATGATCGGTAGCGAGGTTATGACTGTTTGCCCAGAGAAGATGAGCTTTATTTGCAGCAAGAGCTTAAATCCTAACGTTAACTGTAAGTAAAAGTAATTCAAATATTTTTATACAACAATACAGCTAGGACTTATTCAAACATCGATTTTTGAAAAAAACCTGTTTCAAATTTTAATATATCATAAAATTCGGTGTAAGCGATTTTCAAAGATTCAAAAGAATGGTTAATCTTATTAAAATAGTGAGAAAAATGTTTAAACTTTTTTTATACTTCGTTTATTTATTAAAAAAAAAACATAATAACAATAAGATGATATTATGCACTCAATCTTTATTTAATGTTCCCATTCAACGATTGACTAATAATACTTACTAACAAAAAATAATTCAAAATAAATCTAAATATATTATTTTCAACGCATTGACTATTACAAATTTTATGTAGTTTTATTGATTAAGGAGGTCAAAAACAGAAACAGAAACCTCCAAAGGAAGCCATATTGAGAAAAACGTAAAAAAAACTGAAAAAAAGTATAACTAATTAATTTTATTTATGCCTGTTACAGCAAAATATTGTGATTCAAAATAAATTCGTTAAATGTACCGAGCAAAAATTGACTGGTGTGTCACGTGACTTTTTGTATTCGACGAAACTTTTACACTGAAGAAGCTGAATTCGTTACTAATGCGAATTAAAAAAAAAAGATTTTCTATGGAATGAAAACAGTTTTTCTTTTCAGCTCACAAGCTCAAGAGTGTTTCTAACCCTCCTTAAATGGTAACAAAGTATTTTCAAAATAAAAAAATATTAGTGCTTTAAATAAAAAGTCTAATATTCAAATATTAGACTTTTTATATTTTTTAAATATTAGGTTTCAAAACCGGGTTATCAAAATAAAAAAAAACCGGCTTTGAAATGTCACAATTCAAAAAAAAAAACCGGATTTTCAAAAACCAGCCCCTCTTTTTAAAAAATACTAAGAATAGAAAGATATGTAATAGGACTAGTAGTTGGCTCTTGCTACGCTCCGTTTTCGGGAAAAGATGGATAGAAAAGAATTAAGGCATCACATATATCCATTTATTTTAGCACAGATCTATAAATCGATTAACAATTTAATTTATGTAACTGGTTGTTTTGAGATTTGAGCCAGTCAACACCCCAATCGAAGATAACGAAGTGGACCACTCGGGTACAGGCCTGGAAAAAGAGTATTATTTTTTTATTATAATACCCTACAAATAAATATTTAAATTAAATATAAAGAAATTGTTTCACGTTAGTCTATGTATTGATAAAATATTTTAAGCCTTTTGAAAAAAAAGCAATTGGATCAATAAATTCACTATTTATTTATGAACGATTGTGAGCATGTTTTATACGAGAACTTTCTTAAATTATTGAATATTTTTTTTTATTATAATCGTAAGTATAGTGCATAGTTCAAATTTTTAGGTAACGCTTCTGGTTCAATTCCTATTCGGATATTTACCACTTTTTCGTGTTTTCAATCATTGATATTTTGTATGGGCTCATAAGAGGTGAAGTCAGCCAAGTGGTATTTTAGAAAAGAATGGTTAGATTCGTTGTAAATTACAACGATTATTTCACTTTTACGATACTTGTAATATTACATGATACAACTTGTAATATTCTACACGTCTATACGCTATCGTAAAAGTGTAATAATCTCAGTTTATACACATTGCAATAGTGTTATCTCCGTAAAATAAAAATATTAAATCCACCAAAACACCAAATAAAGACGTAATTGTACTAAAAATTTCAAGAAAAAAAATTACCATTTCACTAGTCTGCACTTATAGAGGTCCCCATATACTTTTAATAAATATAATAATAAATACATTTATAAATACTTTTTTTATAAATAATACTTCTTACGCTATAATGTCTCTTTCAGACGCATTGCTGAATAATAGTGTACCATTCTTTAGAAACGATTACACATATATTGAAAAAAATGGCTATGCCGTAAAAAAACATAGTCCTCGGTATTGGAACGAAGCAATAAAGGTTTGCGAAGAGGAAGGCGCAGAGCTGTTAACCATTGACGACGATGATGATGTTTCAGAAATAGTTTCAATGCTGGATGCTGGAGGTCAATTTTGGGTTGGAGCCAGTGATATTTTAGTGGAGAGTAAATATGAAACTTTAAGTGGTAAGTCAAAATAATTATTATGTATGTATTAAATAGTACTGAGTACTCAATTTTACAACGCAAGTTAACATTCTTGGTAAGTTTTATTATGTTATTCAGTGTTTTTAATAATGCTTGCATATAATATTTTTTAAAGTTTCGTATTAACTTTTAAAGTCATTCAATGAAATAATTAGATTATGATATTGATAGAACATGGTTGGTTAGTACTTAAATATATGCTAATGACGCTGCTTTTGATATTTAATACCAATATTTTTATTAATATTATTTCAAAAAACTTATGAAACCTTTAAAACTACAACTATTATAAACCCAATGTTTTTTTCAGGCAAGCCGTTGACAAAAACAATACATGTTACATTTGGGCACTGTGTTGCAATCAATGGTTCTGGTTCCTATGAAAGTACATCATGTCAAGAAAATTTATTGTTTTTATGTCAAAAAAGTTTTGAAACATATAATTTCGAATGTGATACTGTTGATATAGGTAAGTTTATTCATTCAGACAAACATCTACACAATATAACGTTATCTATTGTGATGTTACCTTTCTTACAAGACTATGTGTAGTAAAAGATTCCTGGTTAAATAACAAAAGATTTCATCACACTGTATATAGAAGGTTTTATTTTTAGTTTATCAGCAGTGCTATCCCCGTGTGCTTTCAATTGTTTTAACGGTCTGAAATACTCAACTCAATCACCGGTTGAGTATTTCAGTCCGTCCAAAATAAGTATATGCACGTATGAATAGCACCGCAGTGACTATGTGTTTTATTTATTTATTTAAATATGATTAAATCTTTAAATATTCACTTAAAATTCAGCCAGAAAGGATGTTTCAACAAATATATATTTATGCCATGTAAATTAAAAAAAGAGTAAAGAGTAACTCCCTATGCGGACCTGTCTGAATAATGCTGGCCATTCACCTGGGAACAAATCATCCTGAACATCTACGTTATGTCTCGGGAGCAATATCCCAGAACATTTTCTTGAACACACGGGGGGTCACAAAAATGTCATCCGCTGAGGTTACGTTGGTCAGTGTTGGGTCCGAACGAACGTTATTTGATTTTATTGAATGCAAATAATGCGCGTAAAGTAAATTTCTAGTGTTTCTTAGGTTCCTACAATGAAAATACAATTATTTAATAATCCACGATGCCAGCTTATACACAATAGACAATATACTATGGGCCATAGAGTAATATAACTTATGCAAAGGCGTTTATTTTGACAGTTTTCACCATAAGGAGACATTTCTAAGTGAAATATTAATCTCTAAAATTATTCCCGATGAGTTTATGATGATCAGTGCTGTCTACGTATATATTTTTGCAATATGTATTGATAAAATATAAATCCTTATGGTGAAATAGAATAATATGACTTTGACAGTTCATCTACTTACATTTCCGAATGGATCTCACACGAGTTGCACTGCCATCTATATTTGTTGGGTTAAGACTGAAACTGATTTATCAATTCTTTGAATTTTAATATTGGATTTGGGGTCTCCGTTTTCTAGTAAACCTCATTTTAAATTCAATAAAATAAAATAAAATTTTAAATTAAATAAAATATTTTTTTCTAAATATTTATTATATACAATAAATACACGAAGAATTTAAAATTAGTGAATGGTATAAATGTTATGTTTGAATATTATTTCATGAAATATAACCGCCCCTGCATATACAAGGGGTCCATTGATCGAATGCCACATTGACCGGCCGCCACTGATTACTACCATTGTATATTATATTAAGAGGTGGTATTACAGAGTTTTTACTATTACAATTCTTCAGCCTTTAAGTTATTATAATGACTTAATTTCTGTTTTCAGAATATCAGAAAATTTCTGGAAATGGAAAATGTGTAAAATACCATAAGGAACCTAAGACATGGAACGAGGCCCTGGAAATATGTAAAGTGGAAAATGCAACGTTATTTATAATCAATCATGAGAGTGAGGCTGCCATTTTAAGTGAACAGTTGACTAAAATCGACAATCTGGGTGCTGTCAAAAATCATTTTGATCATTCAATTTTACATATTGGTTTCCACGACCTGTTTATTGAAGGAATGTATAAAACAGTGAATGGTGCGTATAAATGTTAATATATATATATATATATATATATAAATTAAATTTCATGGCAAATATTAAAACTTTGTAAAATTCACTACAGTTTATTTTTACGAGAAATAAAATCACAAGCAACCGTTTTCAAGACCTCAAATTAATACTGAAAAAAAAAAACATTTTCGGGAACACAACCCCATTTGAATGCTGCTAATTACTGTGTGGCATTTCCCACCATTTCAGTGTAGGCATATCAGCTGGCATTGATATTCCCACGTGAGAATCCCAGCCATTGCCCATCAAATAAATATATTGACGCTAGGAATATTTGTTGTATTATTAAAGATGTATAAAAAATAATTATTTTGTAGGTGATCTTTTAAAGGAAAGTGGTTATGAAGTCTGGAGTTCATTTTATCCGAAACCGTTCATGGATCAAAGATGTGGTGGAATGGTGAAAGGTGGCACACTACAAAATGGAGCCTGCGATATTCGTGCATTGTTTGCATGTCAAAAAAAGTCAAACTATTATTTCGTCTAGTAGAAAAGATAGTAGCAAAGATATGCAGTGATAAATTTACAAAAAATGTTTAGGTTTCAATTGAATTCAACACAAAAGTCTTTGTATGCACAAATGAAAATCTTTTCTCAATAAAATATATTTGTACACAGCACTTTTTTTCTTCAACTCTTCTATATAGTTTAGCAAAATAAGTTTCTTCATCATTTTTCATATCCTTTTTAATTTTGTTTATTTATATATCAACAAAACATACCAAAAAGTAGAATTAATCTGTACTCTTTTACTTTCACGCAAAACGTGTCTTCTTTGAACAATGTTCAAAGCTCTTCTCAGTGGCATAAACATTTAAAGGTTGGTACTACACACTTACAGAAAAAAATAATAGTTCACGATTTTTCATGTATAATATTCATGTTCACATTCTCAAGAATAAAAGGTTTTCTGTTCAAACCCCGCGTATCGCTATAAAGGAATATAATTCTATAACTCATTTGTGATCCCGGGATTTCAGGATTCACAATTTTTCGAATCCCGGGATTGGTTAATCATCATAAATTCTTGAGATTTCGGGATATTGTTTTTTCGGGATCCCGTGATCGATCACTGGGAAAAAATCTGAAATGGAAAGATTTTGAAATAATCTCAAAAGGATTTTATGTATACTATTATTTGTATCTAGTAATTCTTATAATCTCACTGATGCTTTGAAGTTACAAGACAGTGTGAATAATTGTAAAAGTTAGTTTTTTTTTAAATGGGGAGTTTTTTTAAATTAAAATATCTCTATTTCATTATATTGGTTTACCTTTTAGGTTGACATACTTATCTTAAAATCGATTGTTTTCATTGTATTTCACTGTAGCTTTATGATAAAAATATGATTAATAATGGGTAGGACACGTATTTGTGCATCTATTTTTGTCAATTTTAGCATTTTCATTTTGTATTTTAACTAATTTAAGATTTCGACAGAAATGGAATTTCAATATTAAATTTGAATCGTTCAAATTTGTGAGAATGTACATAATTTGAAAGATTCAAATTTTGTATTTTAACGTTCTTGGGCATTTAAAATGTTCAATTTTGGCGTCAATTAGGATATATTTTTAATAAAAGTTGAATTTCAAATAATAAACAATTTCGATGAATTTTAATAAAATTTATATACATATCGACTGTGAAAAGGAAAAAGGACGTAGCCCACAGATTTTCAAAACAGGTTTTTTTAGATAATCACAATGTATCAAACTTGATACACATTATATAAAAAGGATGCAAGCTGCATTAACTTTTAAGTTTGTAAAAGATGACATTGTAAAAAATTAAAAGGAATAAAGGTTTTTCCTAGACAATTTCTTTGATTAATATTAGACTATGTCAATTAAACAAGAGTTTAAAAGTCTCCGTGAACTTCAAGGTTGTGTATAATTCATAATTAGCAATTGGCCCAAAATCATCAAAACACGTTTTTTGCGCTTCCTGTAATATTTGATATCTGTGGGTTACGTCCTTTTTCCTTTCCACAGTCGATATATACAATTTAAAGACAACACAACAATTAAAAAATAACAAAAAAATCCAAAAGTGCTTTGTTTTTAAAATACATGAATATAAAAACATTATATATTATATCAATTAAAATTTATTAAAACTCAGCATGGAGCATATTTGTACACATATTTTTTCTTAAATTCGTGCAACGGTAACTATTTTATATTATATTTATTAAAATACCTTTTAGCATTTTCACCAGGGGTGGGGAAACTTTCCCCACGCCTGATCTACACTATTGACAGGACACCAAATTGATTTTAGAACTACACAACCAAACTTGTCTTTTTTTGCTGTCATCAGTAATAGCAAAATATCCGGCGTGGATTCACTTTTTATATTATCTATCAATTGTCTGAGAATGTGGTGATAATCTTCCAAAAATTTAACCTCTGTTAATACATAAAGCAATATCAGGTTTCTAAGAAACAACACTATTTCTTTAATATTAATATTAAACTTCGTACCTGTTAAAGATGGATTGAATAGTTAACTCAATGTTTGGAGGCATAGATTTGTATCGTTTAATCTTGTATGCTTTTCTAGTCTTAATAGGCTTTTTTGAGCAGTCTTTTGGATATACAGCTCCAACTGTCTTCTTTTTTTATAAACAGTAGACAAAAGCAGTTGCTTGATTTCGATAGAAAAAACACCGTCTAATTGCAAGCTCTGTTTTATCCCCCTAATTTATTCCCATAATAAATGGGCAAAGAGATAGAAACACTTCTCTAAATTGTCCATTAACAAAAAAAAATATCTTAAAGATAATTAATTTTTCATTTGTTTGTCATTTTAGCATCTATTCGCATATTTCATGAATTTAGCATCTATTAGCATATATTCCGAATTTTAGCATCTATTTAGCATTTATGGTAATTTGCCCAAAATACGGATCTCTAATAATATGGTAAGGTAAGAACCTAAATCGTAGTTTATTTTCTACAAGCAAGCATCTCTACTTTTGTCAGCTTTGAGTTTTTTTATGTTATGAATTCAGAATTTCAATACGCAAATATTCCGAATAGTACAATTCTGAAAAATAGTACTAAGTTATTTAAATATAGTTTCTTTGAAAAATACATTGAAGATTATGTTATTTTCGGAACGTACATATATTTCGGAATATTTCGAAACGTATCTTGGATTTCCCCTGTATGCAAACGGGGATTACCTTTTGTCTTTTTCTTCAAGCATCAAAGAGTCATTGATAAGCACAAATGCTATTTAAAAATATTGCGGACGTTACAGTGTCACAGGGTCGCACTGTTTTGATAATAAATATGTGTTATTTGTTTGTAAAATGTTTACATTGATTTTTCAATCGGTTTATGTCCGAAGTTGTGTTTGAAGAGTTTGACAATTAAACTGATGATTGAAAATGCTCATGAGAGAAAAAAAAACTCCATTTGATAATTTAATAAAATCGTAGACTCAGTTTCTAAGTGGGTTGTATTTATTAAAAACGGTGCTTAGCTGCTAAGAATTATCAGCTTACATTCTTAAACTGATGAACTTATTCATTGAAAGTATAAGAGTGAAAATTCTGGATGACTTATTTTTCAAAGAAAGTCGAAAATGGTTGCTGAAATTTCCTGAGTATTTTATTAATTCAATGAATAAATTCAAGTCTTGCAAGACTTGTATGTCTAAACTCTAAGCCATCTTAATTAAATGCAACTTTAATATCAAAAAGGCGTGTGCGATATTTTGTTTAAAATCAACTATTATAATTATGTAATCAGTTATATTTATAAAATTAACATTTATGGTGGCATGGATTTATTCAGAATCATTTAAAATCAGTCTAATTCTTTAATTAATTGTACTTTTAACTTTTTCGTTGCCGTAAATAATTAATAGTAATTACCTAGCAGGCCGGCTATAATTTGCGACTATTAATTTAATTAGTTATTGACTAGATAACTCGTATTTGGCCTGTTGAGCACGAAAAAATTCACGAGAACCATCGAGTTAATAACTGCTGTGATAAATTAAGGCAATACACTAAACTAAATATATTCTAGAGTATATACATATGTATATATACTAACTATGTCCGATCCCGATGCAGAGCACATGAACCTCATGAAATTGATCATAGCGTAAGTTTTTTTATGAGAACTACTTGTTCCTTAGTTGTTCAACCTTTCGTTTTGAAAATAGTTGGGATAGAAATATGGGGCTCAGACATGACTTCTAGACAGCTAATCACTATCGCTACGCCATGTTTTAAGGATCGGATGGGTGATAAGAAATTATAAGAGATTCAAGCTTTTGAACATAAATTCATTGATCGATTAAAAATCCAGACTGGGATTCGAGCCCGTTATCACCGCAAAACCAACGGTGTTGACGAGTCGATCACAAATCCGACGTTGAACATTTGATACCGAATATGTATTTTTTTATTAATAAATATAATATAAGGGTACATTTGAATCGTTCAAATTATGTACATTCTCACAGATTTTGTCACTAACGACTCGGGCTTCACCTTCAGGCATCTTCAGGCGTTCAAGTAGACGGATGAACTTGAACTGACGCTTAGTTAATAAATGTTTCGTGTTTATATACGAAATAAATGTATCATTGAGTTTAAAGCGAGCTGGCGAAAAGGATAGGCTCATGGGAATGCCCACAAATTTGAGTAGTGAGTAGATTTATGAATTATATTTATTTGTTGGTCGGAAAAGGCTTTATGATTATATTTATATAGGGTATAGGAGTGGAGATCCCGGCATATTTAGTATTTCATTAAAAATTCATTTACTAAGCGTCAGTTCAAGTTCATCCGTGCACTTGATCGCCTGAAGATGCTGAAAGGCGAAACCCGGGACGTTAGTGACAAAATCTGTGAGAATGTACATAATTTGAACGATTCAAATTTAATATTGAAATTCCACCAAGCACCTTCAGTCGAAATCTTGAATAAGGGTACATATTTATTTCAGAGGTTTATATTTATTAATATCATAGTTTTAAGACAAATTAAATTATATTTCATTAAACCTATGTTGACAATCGCTCACTTATTATTATAACATGTATACATGCATACAATGTATTCAAAGTTCATCGTAGGGTTAAACGTTTACATGAACAACTATGATAGCATATTGCCAACTCATATATATGCTGTGTTTCGATGAACGATTATTTTTGACATGAATTTATTTAGACGCAAAAAAAGATAAAATGAAAATATTTGGCTATGCCAATATTTTGTAATTTAATGGATTTTTTTACATAGAATGGTAACATTAACTTGAACATAAACGGCACATAAATAATCGTGAAATTAGAACAAGCGTAATTGCTAATTTGAGAAAACCTTATTTTTACCAGTGCTGCACGCACTAGCGTTCAGAATAGGTACTTGAGAGTAATTTTGAGGGACTCTGTGAAGAATTGAAAGTTTAGGGAAATGATCAGACATACTTGGTATGTCAATGGTCATGGAAAGACCAAGGAGCTGGGTGAAGCACGTGCCATGGATGCCTCGCGAGAGCCAGAACACCACTTTCTTCTTCATGCAACCGGTAAAACCGTTGGAGTTCTCCATTTCATGTATTTGGAGTTACTGAAGGGTTCTGGTATACCTTCAACACATACGATAACGGGTATTCTAGAGGGACGCGTGGTGACCAAATGCTCAATTTAGGAGTCAATTATGACCAAAGAAGGTCCGGTAGAGAGGTCTGGTTATTTTTTATAATATATTTTTGAACATGGGAGGTTAACTTAACTTTATCAATAATGGCAGCTTATCTCTATTCCTATTTAAAACTTCTTCATAAAGATTGTAATAAAATATCACTGGTTTTTTTCTACAATTTGTTATGATCATCAAATCATACTTGAGGTGTTTTTCTTTAATATCACTGTGAGTAGGGCTTCCAATTAACCGGACATTTAAACTAACCGGTTTTCGGTTTTTTTCAAATAAATAAACCGGGGAACCGGTTTAAACCGGATTTATTTTCAAAAAACCAATTTTAGTACTACACTAACCTATGTTTCAAAAAAAGTATTTTGATAACTTAAAAACAGTCACTAAGTGCATACAATTAGAAAGTAGATGAAAAAAATCGCTGTTTTTGTTTAAGAAGGTCACGGGTTCGAATCCCGGTACAGACAGTTTTATATATATTTAAAAAAATTATAAATCGATTTATGAATTTCTGTTTGGAGGCATAGATGTTTGTGATGTCTTGAAATCCCCCCTCCGACCCGTTCTATTTTGAGCACGGAGCGTGACGAGAGCGACTAGCTAATCACTTGTCCTGTACTAGCCCTACCCTTCGATTTTTATTTTCTTTGGAAAAAAGAAATGTTGAGTAGCTGAGTAACAAGCAGTTATTGTGAAAGCAATTGAAATAAACTCCACCAGGAGTCCATATGCTCCACATTGGGAGTGGGCATGGTTAAAAAATATATTTTTATTTATAGAAAATATTTATTTTTAAAAAATCTTGTCATTTAAGTGTCATCAAATAATGATTTTTCTGGTGTTTTGCTATTTAATCCTTTAGCTTATAAATGGTATTTTTAAATAATAAAACACTCCTTTATACTAATTTCACATTTATCATGTTAGAAATCAGTTAAGAATACTCGTCATGAGTGATTGAGTGAAATATAACTAAAACAAAAAAACATTTTTTATTGAATAACCATATTAATATACCTTATTATACAGGCTTAGAATTAAATGAACTTTCGGTTAGATCATTTTCACTTATATGTAGTGTAGCTCCCCATAGAACTTAGTTTGGCTACAATATTTTATTTTTGAACTAAAATAAAATATAATACGCACAGATGGTTGTGATAGCATATGTAAAATATATTAAATATGTATTTTGTGATATTTTCAACGAAATCAAAAATCAAGTTCACTTTGTACCATTGAAAACCATCCAATCTATAAGCGCAATTATTTTTAGTATAATATATAACCCCACTATAAATATTAGTAATTTTGTCAGTAACTACCAATTTTCACTATGCGCAAGCATGCATTCGTGTCCTAACGATTGTATGAATAACATTGTCACATTTTTAAATAATTGTTTAAAAGAAATGTAATACATGTTACATCTAGTGTTCAATTGTATAACACTTCGAATACCCACTTCCGCGTCTTTATTTTTTCTTTTGTTTGCCGCATGTGCATATTGGAAAGACATGGACCCTTAAAAGTAGCCGATGATTTATGGCACCGATTGTTTGAAAATAAAAATAAAAACATTTTAAAATTGAATTGTTTTATAACTTGAAGGAAGTAATAAAACATGGGTTTGGTCACTTAACCTTTTTATGTATGTATGCTGCAAAAAAAGTGAATACAAATTGTCATCTCTTTAAGTTCAGGTACTGTTCGTTCTCGGTTCGTTCACGTTCTCGGAATAATAGCAATCGTATATATTATACAATATTTAAGTTCTATATCCAATATTATATTGTTTAGAATTATAAATAATCCGACTTATAAAAATCAAATGAATACGTGAAAAAAATGTAGATTATAAATTTGTGTTTACTGATATTTAAATTACTTTGTATCAGTACAAGTTTTCGGTTCGGATATTTATTTCATTTAAAAGATATAATGATGAACGTATTTATGTGTATTTTTGGTTCAATAAGGTTCACTTGTTTTATTATCATTGATCTATTGATTTGGCATTTACTTGGTAGAACTCCATTTTACTAAGGTAAAAATATCAAGGTATTTCAGTTCTACAGTTATTTATATGTTATACATTGATAGCTATTTCTGTTTGTAGTAGTAGTAGTTTTCTGATAGTTATACTACTAGTTCTGACGATGGCGAAAGCCGAAAAAGCTATCAACGTATAACATATAGATAACTGTAGAACTAAAATATCTTGATATTTTTACCCTATTATCATTGATATTATGAGCATCCTTTCGTATTACAGATATTTGATTGAAAGCAGTATAGTTGTCTATGATTTCGACTACATACTTATTATTGATATGGCACAGAAATTAGACAATTGAACAGTACAATACTTTATTATATTGTACCATTTATAATACTATTATTATATACAACATTTTTAAATATTTATACTCTACATATGAATAGTTTAATAAAAGCTCGTGGTGTTCAAACCAGAAAAAGATTTTTTAATTAACCCGGTTAACCGCCCATAATAAACCGGGTTTCGGTTTTTTTTAAAACACCCGAAAAACCGGTTAACCGGTTTCGGTTTAAACCGGTTTGGAAGCCTTAACTGTGAGGAGCGTCGCAAGGTATACTACAACTATGTCAATATCTCAATTTGGCCAAAATTGTTAAGTGTGGTCCCATGTACAGATTTACGAAACTAAAAACAGTGGAACCACAATCTATCGTTCTCGAATTTGTCATTTTCTCGCAATGACCAATATTTTTTTACAATTACGACCCAAACACAAATAAGAACAATTATTTTAAATAGTCTCGCGGATTTTCGTTGATGAATCTTATGTTAACATAAAATAATATGAATCATAGATCACGGAGTAAATATTTTTATTCAGAAGTTTCTCAGAACTTATTTATTGATTTGGCATTTACTTGGTAGAACTCCATTTTAATAGGGTAAAAATATCAAGGTATTTCAGTTCTACAGTTTTTTTTATGTTTATACGTTGATAGCTATTTCGGTTTTCGTCATCGTCAGAACTAGTTCTGACGATCATGAATTAGAACGATCGTTTTTATTTTCGGTACAAATATTTACAAAATTCGGAATAAGTCTTAGTGACGAAAGAATTAATTTATTGTATGAGAGTATATTTTCAATTGTATATTTGGTTTGTTATTTTCTCAATTTTTAATTAGAAAGTGTTTAAAGAGTATTTACTTAATGTATTAAATATATCAATAAGTCAATGGAAACTTCTCATCAAATTAATATATGGGAATATGTGACTATTTCATCACTCCATTACATATCTCACTGAAAAAAATCCGAATACGAATATGAATATGTACATATGTATGAAATTATTTATCTCAGAAATATTTAAAATCATTTCAGTACCAATCAAAGTCCCAACATTTAGTAAAACGTAGTCACATAGCAAATATTTAACATTGATTCTTTTACCGCCAAATTAGTGTAGGTAATGGCAAGAATTATTTCCTGTTTACCAGTAATCGAAATTTGACGCTAAACTGCATGCTTTATTATAATATTAAACAGAGGGTATGTTATTTTTTTTAGGTATATATAATACTTTTACTATCCTTGGTAAATAACGTATTTATTGACTTTGAGCATGCTGCTTATCAGTGATATTTAAAAATAATTGATGCGGTTCAACCCAATGACTTTGCACACATTCGCAGGTCAATCGAAAAGTATAAAACGAATTACACAATTATTCATCAATTCATGTTAGAACATTTCTTAACAGAGGAACGACATAGCAATCAAAAATGAAGTCGCTTGTGTCAGTTTTTTTACCCTTTTTAGTGGTGCATTCTACCAGTGCAGGTATTTAAAAATTCAGATTTAATATATTAACAGATATATTAAAAATAAAAAGAATATTTATTTAGATTATTTATAAATATATCGTACAAACGAAAAAAATACTATATTTTTAGAAAATACAAAACATTCACTAATTCAAGTAATTTTGTTTAGAACATTTTCTATAGGAAATACATTTTTGTTTTGTTTTTTTTTATTTATTTGCAGACTTTTATTGTCGTCTTTGTAAAATTCTACATTCAGTATTTTTGGATTTGATGTACTCGTAAATTGCATCTGAGTAAAATCGCATCGACAAAAACATTTTTAAAATAAATCCTAATACAATATTTTCACTCATTTGTAGTTATTTACTGACTATTAAACAACTCCTTTTGCAACTACATATGTACCTCGTTTAAATTGCAACCATGGTGGCATCAAATCAAAATATGATCGTTCTTTAATTACCAGAATTAATTTTAGTAATAGATATATGTATGTATGTTGAAAAACTAGCTTTCGAATGTCGATTGTCGTCCACTGTGGTCTAGTTCAGTGCTTCCCAACCTGAGGTCCGCGAAAATGTTCATTCTTTCATTTTTCTTTATGATAAAATATGAAAAAAAAAATCGGGGGTCCGCAGATTATTATTTTCAGATTTAGGGGTCCGTGACATGAAAAAGGTTGGGAAGCACTGGCCTAGTTGGTTAGAGCTTGCTCTACTGATCAGGTGGGTCTGGGTCCGATTCCCGATACGGTCAACGTCAAATTGTTTTTTTTTTCAATTTTAATTTGAGATCTAAGACATGGGTGTTTGTGAAGTCAATTTTCCTTGAGTTAATCTCGTGTGACTTTCAAAAATTCTCATCGAGTATATCTCGTATGATCTTTCAACTTCAAAATATCTGACGCATTGGCGTAAGCTGTGATGTCAAATATTTTTTTTTTAATTAAAAATTAAAAATATAAAATATATAAAAGAAAATTTAACTGATAACCGTGTCTTCAAACACGGTGCTTAAAAAACAACAAGCCTAAATTGTAATTTAAAATTTAGTAAATAGCTGCGCTACAAATTTTTCTAAATAATTAATAACTATTTATAATTATGAAACTTTCTGTACTGATCCAAACCAGTGAAAACCAAAACCTAAGCTAACATTGTTGATCAGTCGGTTATGGGCTCGTTTATTATAAAGTAAAATTAACCTATATTATGTATACAATAAGCTGAATTGGTACTTTTTTAATCACTTAAATCCATGAAGTTTTTTTTTATACTTTTCTATCTTTACAAACAAAACTTATTATACGCAACAAAGAATTACCGAAAAGAAACGCAACCTCAATCTTTATGCAAATTTTTTAAACGCTGCAAACTTTTATAATGCAAATAATGTAATAAATGAACCACAGAGAGGTGAAGTGAGCATAGTGGTATTTTAGGAAAAACATATTCGGATGCGTTGTAATACTTAAAGTATCATAAAAATCAAGTAATCAGTATTTAAATACACACTACAATAGTGTAGTATACCTAAAATTAATATATATATATATATATATATATATATATATATAGTCCACTAAAACTCCAAATAAAGACATGATAATAAAAGTCCAATACCTAGTTTTACTATTTTACTAATTGGCTCACGTCACCCATCAAGGGCTCAAATGATGTATAACGTTTATATGAAAGTATACATCCAATGCGACAAAAATTTTAGATTCTCTACAGAGATGGCGTAACAAATGTTTGATGCATCGTTTAAAAAATAAAATATTAAAATACAGGCACAAATATTTTTTTTAGCACATTTAAATTTAACAGTTAAAATATAACTTAAAAAATTAGGCCACCAAAATATAAGGAATTGTAGGTTAAAAATAAACTTTTATGTTTTCTAATTTTGTTTTGAAATAAAATAAACAGGAGCACATGTATATTTGGCTTGTTATTTATTACATTTTCGATGAAATTTATAATTCTATATCAAATACCAGATTTTCTATATTAAAAAAATACAAAAGATGAGTATCACTAATAAAAGCAGGCTAAAATATGTATTATGCAACAAAGTGTTGTACAACTGGTGTCCAAATAATTTTTTAAAATGTCAAATAGTTTTAAAGTTATACCCTTTTTTCGAAAGTACCTATTTTTTGCAAAATTTCTAAAAATGGCCCGATGTGAATGAGTTAAACGGGTTTATTTAGATTAGTGACGTGAGAAGTGTTAGAATACTCAGTATCAAAAATAGTGTTATTTTGTTTATTTACTATTGTTATTATTTGCTGCTTATTTTTAAACGTTTCTTAGATAAGATTTTTTCTCGTCTGTGTGAAGTGATTTTGAATCTGTGGATTGGTCGCACTTTGTGTAAAACGAACGCACATGTTTTTAAACAATTTTGATAAATAACCATATTTTTTCCAGATAAAATGACACCTTATTTTCGCGATGACTACACATATTATGAAACTTCGCAGATTTTTTTGAAATTACACACCGAAGAACAATCATATACAGATGCTCATAACACGTGCGCAGAGGAGGACGCCATTCTTTCGTATTGGAATACTTTAAGCTCAAAAGAAGATTTTTTTCTTGAAGCTAATCAAAATTCAGTTTGGACAGGAGCATATTTGAATAAGGAACAGAAAGTGGAGTCATATTCTAGTGGTAAATACTAAATATAAAGATTCATATGCAAATTCTATTTAGACTTCGCCGTAGTTGACCGTCAGGATAGTGACTTGACTGAGGGGTGACTTCGGATATATCCCAAGCGTGGACGGATAATAAAGCTGGTCTTTTATTATAATATCCATATGGTTTATAATGCGATAGTTTGTTTTTAAAATATGTATTAAAATTTTTATAGGACATTTAATCGATGGGTATGAAGATCTCTATGCTATAACTGGTGGATATTATGGTGTTAAACATGGAATAATATGTATAAAAGATAATAAAGCATACACTGAATGTGATAAAGAACTAGGCTTTATATGTGAAAAAGATATGCCAGATGCTTTAAACAGTAAGTAAAAAAAATATTTGTGTATTAAAATTCTAATAATTTCTCTTAATTAATATGTTGTGCATTTATATGCAGATGGATAGCACGGACGAACTTGAAATAAAACTTTTAGATATTGAAATTTCAACAAGCGCCAAAGTCGAAATTCGGAAATAAAAAAAAATACCTTCAAAAATCTTCATAAAAACAGTTTTGTTTACTCAGCTCTTTTACAATCAGCGTTCATAGAGGAATTTTTATATATATTTTTTTATATTTGTTGAAACGCGTACGAAATCTATATCCACGCTAGAAATAAAAAATAAAATTAAACCTATAATCTGCTTAGCAGGTTCTACATAGATTCAATAGTATATATATTTTTAAAGTAGTATCGGTATCTTAGCCTTTTTCAAACAAATTCATGGGTATGTTTTAGAATAGTCATCACAAGAATGAATCACATTTTTTTGTTTCAGAAATTTCTACAAATATCACTGTTCCCTTTTTTAGAAAGGATTACATGTATTCGGAAAAAAATAACTATTCTATTAAAAAGCACGGAATAACATTTTGGAGTTATGCCATGAAGACTTGTGAAGAAGAGAATTCAGAATTGCTCACTGTTGATGAAAAAGATGATGTTTCTGTCGTAACATCTTTGCTCATGCCCGGAGAAAAATTTTGGCTCAGCGCTAATGACATTTTGGTGGAGAAAAGCTATGAATCGGTTAATGGTGAGTTAACATATTTGATGTCGATGTTTATTTATTTTGCATTTAAATTTGATTATAATAACTAACGCTGCCTAAATATTGCAACTTCGCGCAATGCAATTTATAACCAGCAGAGGAAAATTTAATAGTAAACTATTTTGACTGGGAAAGTTGGTTGAAACACTGGATTGCGCATGTGAGCACAACCATCAGGAAGCTAATCACGTACTGTAGGACTGCTCAAAGATGAATGCCGAATGAGCAGAACTATTTGGTGCGGTCTGCTCTCATATGGGTGAAATAGGGCACGTTGATCTTATGTCAATACAGGTCCATATGTGTGGGATTTGGTAAATTTGAAACATCATATGACGAACGGGATATGCTTGATTCTTCTTTGGGTTCAACCTATAGTAGATTAAACTCTACTGCATGGCTGCTCAAGTAATTTTTTTCTATCTTCATCTTTTTAAAGCACATTAGTGCACTGTTATAAGATAGGTCCCATGTGAATCTGTATTGGGCCAATAATATGAGAAGTAAATTCGTTTCTTTTCTTAATCGTTATTGCGTTATGTAAAGTGGCCGTGAAATAGCAGCTGCATACACATAACGAGTGGTGTTGGGAAAATTAACGAGCTAGATGTTACCTAAAGATTTCAACTTTTAAAAGTACTTAATATTAATATTGTATTATATGGTCAAATTTCTGTGACTTAAAACTGTGGTTAAGGTATGAAGCCAAACAACAAAATATGTTATTTAAGACAAACAGATAATGTTTGAAATGATAATTATACCGTCTGAAATTAATTCGTAAGCTTTTTAAAAAAAATCTAAATGTAAACTATAATTTAGTTTTTAATATTGCCAGATTTGTTTTTAATTTATATTATTTGCCTATCTGATGTCCAAATTGTGATTTTTCAGGTAAATCATTGAACAAAAATGTCAACTCTTCATTCGGACACTGTGTCGCTATAAATTCCGAAGGCACCTATGAGAGCCTTGATTGTTTGGATGAAATTTCGTTTGCATGTCAAAAAAGATTTCCTGTTTACAATTTTGAATGCGACACTGGAGACACCGGTAAGAGCTTCTCAAATATGGAATTACAGTGCCTAAGCCTAGGAATAACTACTGAAAATTACTCTATATTTACCTATTGGATTCCTTGGTCAATCGTTAAGCTATACCATTCCGCGAGTCTGCAAGAAAGAGCACGTAGACGTTGAAAACAAATGAAGCTCTAGCACCATTAAATCTTAGATTTTCATCAAAACGATGAGATCAATTTTTCAACTGATAAAAAAAAACGGTGAGGAGTATAGTTTTAATGCTTGAAATTTAAAACTATACTCAGATTGTGCCAGCTGTTATCAACATTGTACATATTGATGTATCTAATGCAGTAGTCGGGAACCGAGGAAAATTACCCCAAATAGGGTAAAATGAAATTTTTGGAGGTAATGAGGAAATTTTTAAAACCCAAAAAGGGGAAAGTTTTCAATTAAATTTTGTTTGTTGCAATATGAGAATTTTATTTTGTAAAAATGTTTAAATAAAATTTACATTGATTGTCTCTTTTTCAAAATGAGGGAGTAATATCTTACGCAAAAATATTTTGGGGTAATGGTTAAAAAAGTTTCCCGACTGCTGATCTAATGTAACAAAAAATCGTACGATTACACATTTTTTTTATAAAAAAAAAAGTATTGATACTTTCACGCATTCACAGTTTTTAAGAGTTCATTATAAAGATAAATCGGAGTTACGTTGTATCTCCATACCCTGGTCATAGCCTAGACCAGGCTTGTCGGCATATTATATTCTGGGATAATTTTTTTAGGCATTTAATTTTTCCAAATTTTGAAGATTTGGTTAACGAAAATCAAGTTTTTTCAAAGAATGAAAGCTATTTAATTAATTAATTTGAAAGCTTTTGTACACTATATTTCATTTAAAAATTCTTGTATTTGTATGATTTTTATTTTTTATGAAGTGTATGATACAAAATAGTTGCTTTAAATTTTGCCCAGTTCCTTGGCAACGAACGAATTTGACATGCCTGACCTTATGAAGCAGCATTATTGGCTAGCTTACTGTACGTGGTCAAGCAATGGAGGTTTTGATGCAGGTTTGAAATCGGCACTTGTATTCCTCTGCAAAAGGACGGATACCAAATATATTCTTTGCAAATATAATATGTCAAACAAACTAGTTATTTTTGAGTCATAGCTGTAAATTACCAATTTATTAATGTCACTACCAGGCCTCTTGAAGGTGTTTGATTATTGTATATAAAAGTGTGCTGTAATGAAGTTGAGTTTTTATCGTATACGATGTCAGTGTTATCGTTAAATGAATGCAGACAATTATGATTGTAAGCCTTTTAAGAGTTTGTTACCACACCACAGCGAGAAAACCTTCGAATTATTATAGAAAGGAAAATATTAATTATTTGATTGATTAAACACATTAAATAGCAATCCACCAAACCGTTGTTTATCCACTAAACCTTGGTAAGGGTGCTTTTGAGAATCTTGATAACAATTATGACATACCTGTTGATACACTAACTGTAAAACCGTGGAAAAAAAGTCATGTCATAAACAATTTTTGCTAATACTATATTTGAGATCTTATTTATGTACGTAATGTTTAAATATTTTATTTTAAATTATTTTCAGAGTATACCAAATTACCCGGAATCAACAAGTGTATAAAATATCACAATTTTCCCAAGAGTTGGCACAATGCATTAGAATTATGCAAAATAGAAAATGCAACTTTGTTTGTAATCAACAGTAAAAAAGAAGCAAAAATTTTAAATGATACATTTATGTTGATCGAAAAACCTTCCGATCTTAATATCCATTACGATCCTTCTATATTGCATGTCGGTTTCCACGATTTATTCATCAATGGGATCTATAGAACGGTCGACGGTAAGTTTCAATTTTTTTATGATTCTACAAGATTTTTATGTGGGGTGCACAGAAAACGGTATATATTAAAGTCACATAAAAAAGTTATTTATTCTAGCAGACTTGCGTGAATTTCATTTTTTTTTATTGAAACTTCTATGAATCCTTTATTGGATAAATAATTGTTCACAGCAAAAGGATAATATTTTTTTCGCGTTATCAGTTAAGACATTTAAAATTCTTGTTTTTTCATAAAACTAAGTAATTTTTCATATATTTATTTAAGTTGAATGACGACAAACGTCCTGAGTTTCTTGCTTCGCGTAAGTTTGTTCTTCTCTTTTAATTAACAAAAATGGAGTCGTGAAATGGAAAATGGGTTAAAGAAACATTCATGGTGCCCGAATGGCCAATATAACTTCTACTTGTTTCTGTCTATAAATGTTTTTTTTCGACAGGACAATTTTTAAAAAACACCGGATTTGCTGAATGGAGTAAATTCTACCCTAAGCCTTATATGGGAATGAGGTGTGGAGGAATGGTACAAGGTGGCACTATTCAAAATGGTGGTTGCGACGTCCCAGCAATGTTTGCATGCCAAAAAAAATCTATTACTTAAATTATTTCAATTAAATTTGTCAATAAATTGAAAAAGTTTTTTGTATTTAATGCAAAAATTATTTCTCTTAGCACTAAGATTATAAAAAAATCTCATAAATTTAATTCACTGCAAATGTAAATATACTTTTTGTACGATTAAAATGTGTTTTATTTTAACCTTATTTCCAGAAAACAATAAATTGACAATAAAATCGACTAAAAAGTATTTTTTTTAAAAAAGTAATCATTTTCACTTTTAATAATAAATGAAATTATACAATTTAAAAAATAACAATATTGTTTTAATTAATGCAGTACAAAATTCGGCATTGGCATGACATATTTTAATTTAATTTTACTTTTCATATCCGCTCCCAATGTTAGCATGTATGAGAGATATGACAATGTTGAATTGAAAAATTTGGAAGATTAACTTGTTTGCTTGAAACAGGCAAACTTCTTAGCAGGCAAACCCTATTTTTTTTTTGCACCCTAAGATTTCTAGGTAAACATTTTATGTCCACCCATGTTTTGGTGAAGAATTTAAAAATACATTTGCCAACCATTTAATAACAGATTACCACTCCTTCAACGCAGATAATTTCTAAAGCCTTACTGGTAAAATAATTATCAGTGTAAGGTGCTAATTACAAATTATTTTTTGGACGTAATATATTTATTTATATTTATGACGTAACGACAGTGTGATAAAGCGTTATTACAAACTATAATATCAAGACGGTTAGCAAAAATTGAGTTAATTTTGACGAAATAAAAACAGTAATTTCTATAAAACATCGATGTATTTTCAAAATTTTAATCTAAAAGGCATGATTTATAATATAATCGCTGATGTACTTCAGAATGAAATCTTATAATATTAATTTTAAAAATAACCGTTCATCGCCATCACTCGTTTTTTTGTGTACACACATTCATTGTATTAAAGGGATTTTAACGGGTAGAGAAGTTACAAAATGATTTTTCGCAATAAATCTTTTCGTATATGTAATTGAGTTATTATCTTCAATCTAAATTAGCCGCTGAAAACATATTTGATTAAAATTTATTTGTGATTGATAAATATTTGACTAATAAGGCACTAAAAAAATAATCTTTTGAATATATAATGCTTCCTTTCATAACTTTATTTATCGAGAAGTATACTCACAGAATCGTCACTGTTTCAACCCCATTAAATTTAATTTGCTAGACAACAGCAAACGTTTGTTTTTGTGATAATATTTTATTATAAAATGAAGTACAATCTCTGTGTAAAGTAATAATGCCATCTTTGTCCATTTTTAAATATAATATAATATTATATAATAACATCATAATTTTAAATACATCCCTAATTATTTTTAAATATCTTAGCTACTTTTATAGCTAATTCATAATTTTGCTAAACGAGTTAGTAAGATTTTTTCGTGTATGTCATTATTTTTATGTGAAACACAAAAACGCAAAACACTCAAGTGAATATTAGTTCAAAAAAGTTGATTTACAGAAATTCAGTAGAAATAGCAATAGTGCAACCAATTACAAATATATCAACAATCCTACTTTAGTGGTGGTAGAATAAATCAAAATGAAATCATTATTTTATCCTATTTATTGCAGAAATTAAATAGATATATATCGAATGCGTGGATGTTTATCATTAAAATTTAAATTTATTGTTCAATATTTTAATTAAGTAATTAACGCCCAGCCTAAATCGATTAAAATATAGACATTGATTAAGGGTAGTCTTCAATACTTAATATTATTAGGTTTTTACCGTTAGTGTAACACAATTAATTAATAGTTGCGATTTTCTTCACTGTTGCTATTATTAAAATTGAAGTGCTACGAATGTTTAGTTGCATGTCAGTGAAAGAAAAATTTTACTGAATGTTTTGACTGTCTATAAATTTTATAATAAATAAGGTTTATTAAAATATTACTCGATACACTCCCGGACCTATTTATTGTTTTTATTGGTCCCTTGAAAATCGATGAATTGGGATTCCACTGTTCTTGTATTAGATTTTAAGCAATCTGTATGTTTTTTATTATGTTTGAGGTGTACAATTTTGGTGAGAGGTATTATAATTATAAAAAACGCATTGTTTGTTTTTCTGACGAATGATAAATTAGTTCTTCAATACTGACACAATGAGCAAAAATAGTCCCGAGTAGGGCATGCAATCCCACACCCTTTTTGTGATCCTGGGATGTCGGGATTGACAATTTTTCCATTCTTGGGATTAAACATTCAACATAAAATCGTGTATTACGGTGTTTCCTAACATGGGGTGAACTCCCCACCGAGGAGAAATTTCAATAGGTTGTTTAAGTGGGCTAATCATTAATATTTGTTACATTTTTTTTTGTTATACGCATTTTCGAAAAAAAATATCAAATTAGTTATTCACAAAAAACTCTTTGAAGCTCCCACCAAACTTTAAATTTTCACTAATTTGAATGTTATTTTACCGAGTTGTACAAGTCACATAAATATACAAATGCATTTACTTACGAAAGTCAAAATCTTAAATAGGACTATGAGCATATTTTAATTAAAGATTTTTTTTCCGAATTTGTTAGGTACCAAACTATGACATTTTGATTGGGGAGGAGAGAGACGGAGATTTTCGAAGCGTCAAAAACCCAGGAGTTTGCTGAATTCCAAAAATTATCAGGGTGGGAGTTTTTTTATATTTGTTTTTAGCTCTTCCAAGAATTTCAAATCCAAAATATCAGAAATTTCCGGATTTCCATTAATAAACAGCGTAAGACCTTTTTTGAAGCTCTTACAGAGTTTTTCAGGGTTTTCAAAAGCCAGGATTTTACAGAATTACCAAAGTATACCAAATTTTGAGGCTTCTTATTTTTCATTTTTTAGAGCTCGCTCAACATTTTATAATTTTCTAATTCGGAAATCCCGGGATCAGACTTCCAGGATTCAGGACCGGGATTTCGGGATCCCGGGATTGGAAGTCTTAGTCCTGAGCATATTTATCTATGTTTTATATTTTTATTAAAATCAGCCATAGTTTCAAAAGTAAAGAAAAAGTTTACAAATATTGATTTTTAAGCAAATTGAAAACCTAAAACATTTTAATTGAACCTTTTAAATTACTTGTGAGAATCATATGTCATTCATTAATTTTAAGCACGCTGGCTTATCAGCGCTGTAAAAAAATAATGGATACACTTCAGTCATATGACATTGCACTAAAGGTCTGCATGGGCCAAAAATTTGTAAAATTACCCAGTCCGAGCCCGATCAATCCAGGCCCGGGTCTTAATATCAAACTTCTACCCAAGCCCGAGTCGAAAAATACCCGATTTTTCAAAAAAATACAATAATATATTTTTTTTATTGAACTGACAATTATAAAAGCGATTTTAATAGAAATTTCGAAAAATTACCAAACGCAACGTAGCTTCGGTGATGGTTTTTATAACTTTTATCTATTTCTTAAAAAAGTATGACTGATTCGTGACCCGAACATAGCTTGAAATATTTGTCTGAAAAATACATTTCTTACCAAGACCCGGCCCTAGCCCGAATTTCAGTTGACTTAATCCACTCGAGTCCGGCCCACGGACCGGGCCGGGTAGAAGTCCGGACCCATGCAGACCTCTACAGCTTGCAAACATATGCAAGACAATCGGAAAGTATAAAAAGACATGCACAATAGATCATCGATACAGTAAGAATACATTTCTCATCCGACAGACGACATCACAACCAAAAATGACGAGGACGCTTCTGTCAGCGTTTTTAATTTTATTTGTGGTGCAATCTATCAATACAGGTATTTCAGATTTAATATCCTAATTGTTGTTTATTTCACATATATTTCATATAAAACGAAACTATTGATACCAACTATATTGTTTTGTTAAAATCTTTAAGAATTACAAATGGGATATTTTATTTAAGTACATATTTATCTTTGTAGTAAATAAATTTACTAATACTAAACTATTTGTGATATCAATCTTATGCATATGTGTTAATTTTATTATTTTAAATTGAAAAATTCATTTTTAATCATGATTTCTTCGCAATTATTCAGAATAAATAGGATAGAATAATTCATTAACAATAATATTTCGATGAAATCAATTATATAAAAAAAATCTTTTTTCTCTCTCACTTGCAGACAAAATAGGTTTTTGCGGTAAACCTCCGCTTAGCTTATTTCGGATAATTTTTCTATACTGAAAAACCAGTTTTAAAATAATTTGTTGAGTGCTAAATCAATGAGCGTTGAAACTAAAAGGGTCTTTTTTACTGTTGACCTCATTTGCATGGAGATTCTATCAAGATTAATATATTCCAGCATTGATCATATTTTGCTAGATGAAAACAACCGTTTCCGCATATGTTTAATCGAAAGATATTTTTTTTACATAGGTATTTTTATTTGTAAAAATTGTAATCAATATAGGGTACCGTATTATTTTTACAATATTACTATTTTTATTGGTAAGGATACATAGCTTTCGGCTAAGCATTTGAAATATTAAACACACCGTGTGGTATATTTTCTCCCAAAATGAACTTGTTCGAAATTGTCGTTGAAATGTGATTTAATATTTTGTAAATGTCTGCCCTAAGTATATTTAAAAATAATGTATAACTTTTTACTATTATAAAACATTTTGTACCGTGATACAAACCAGTAAACTCCACAACTGAAGCCAACAACGTTAAGCAATCGGCTTCTGTCTTGTTAAATATTAAGTAAAATGGATCTTGTTTCTGTATATTATTCAATTGGAAGTTTTTTTATTGACTGAAATCCATCATTTTCCAATTAGATTTTTTTAAGCATAAAAACAATATACGCGACATTGCATTAGTAATTGTTTATTGAGTGTCGTGATTGAAAATATTCGATTTCCAATACAATTTTATTCTGTTATTTTTTATTGTGATTGAATGATTGCTAATATATATTAGTTTTTTTGCTCACGTCCGTATGGGCCCACGCCGAATATGTGTTACATTAATATTATCAGTAAATCATATATTTACCTAAATTTAAACGCCTATGCCTATTCAAAACTATTAAAAACACCATCTTTGACATTGCATTTGACTAACTGATTGTCTAAACCAATGGTTCCCAAACTTATTTCCCCCGTGGACCCCTAAGCCCAGTATTTTATCCTTCGTGGACCCCCTCCCCCAGGATGCATAATAGTGAAGTTTTCTATTTTTTTAAAATACAAATATGAGCACATTGTGATAGGGTTTTTTGTATAGTGGACAATTGTAAAAAAAAAATGTTCATTTTTTATTCTTATCATTATTGAATTTTTAAAAATGAAAATGAACAAATCAAAACAGAATCAAATTCTTACATAAAATAATAAAATCTGTTAATGAGAGGGATGAACCTGATGCTCCGATATCAATTGGTCAATATTTGGGTTCAAATTCGTAAGGTACAGCCGTAAATCTCCACGTTCAGTGATTTGCAACCGATTTTTTTTTTTCGTAAGAAAATTAGTAATTGCACTAAAATCATTGCTCGTATGAAACTAGTAGAAACTTGCGCATGAACGTGAAGGATGGTAGGGAATTAATAGTGGATGTGAAACGTAAAATTTGTCAAATATATTCTGTTTAATAAATTTAAGAGATAGTTTACTTTGACCTATATAAACCTGCATTATTTTGATTCCATTGATTCCGGTTCATGGACCCCCATTTTTTTGTATTCCTGTCAGGGACCCCCTGGCAGTCCTCACGGACCCCCGGGGGTCCGTACGGACCACTTTGGGAACCTATGGTCTAAACTAAAGAGTGTAAGACCATCTCAATCGTAAACAGTTATTATTTTGTTGTTATTAAAAACGTAATTGATATTTGTTTTCATAATTCTGTTTCCAGATAAACTAATACCGTATTTTCGCAAAGACTACACATATTACGAGACTTCGAAGGAATTTTTGAAATTACACACTGAAAAAAAATCATATGTTTATGCACATGATACGTGCATGGAAGAGGACGCAACTTTAGCGTTTTGGTATACTTCCAGCTCAAAAGATAATTTCATTCTAGAAGCTGATGGAAATTCTGTTTGGATCGGAGCATATCTAGATTTTGGGAAATTTTATTCACATGATGGTATATATACATATTTTTATGTTAATACTATTGGGAATTCGTCAATCTTGACTATGCAGCCAATAAGTCAAATCCCCAAATGAAAACTGGAATTTATTTCTAAATTCATCTTTTATCTAATCATACTAAAAGTCATTTCTTAACCACGCTCGTTTTTCAGTGTTTTTTTTATTACCATACGGCCATAATACGTTGCCTTCAAATTTCTTTGTCACCCGTTATTTTTTTTAAATATTTACAACCTTTCAATTATTCAATGTAATTCTTAGCATGAAGAGTTACATCTTATTGATAAGTGCTCTGCCACCATTTTACCGTTAAGGTATCTCGCATAGGGTTGCCACTTTTTTCTAGGACAATTCCGGGACAAATAGCTCAAAACTAGTTTTTTTTTAGCTCACCGAGGAATTTGAAATCCCCGATTTGGTATACTTTTTCCAGAATATCTCCGAAAGACCTTTTTTTTTACCTCACCGAGGAATTTAAAATCCTCAATTTGCTCAAAATTTCCGTGAAAATTTAGCATTCATCCGGATCCATCCGGGACAGCGCTTCCAATTCCGGGTCGATCCCGGCCAATCCGGGACAGGAGGGAACCCTAATCTCGCAGTGTAAAAACATCACATAATTTAAACCTATTTTCCGATACTCGAATTCGAATGCCGATTTCATTTACACATTTTAATTTGTTGTGTTCTGCAGACATCTGCGAAACAAATTTAGTGTGCCGTGTAATAGAAAAACTTGCAAAGTACATCTATAGATAACCATCAGTGTGGCATGGACAATATCTATGTGATTAAAAAAAATACAGGCGGGGTACAAGGTTCTTCGAGGTGTCCGCAACACACGCCCTAGTCAACATACCGTAGTTTACTTTTTCATGTAGCAATAGCCTGACCTAGTTTTTACAACTAGTTCACGTTGAAATCAAAATATGTTATAAATGCACTTCATAAATCGGTTATATGTCAAGTATATTGTGAATGCTGTGGCACGTCATTGATTATTGGTGTTAAAGGGTTTGGAAACGTTTCTTTCACTTTTGGTAAATATATTAGGTAAAACGGAAAGAAATGACATTTTTTGTTATTGTGACAAAAAAAATATTTAAAAAAAAAATGATACAATATTATTCTGTTATATAATTTTCCTCGTTGTCTTTGATCGTCCTCCATAAAAGAGGCAACTTTTTGATACCCTTTTCGTAAAACTCTGGTGACTTACTGGCAAAATACAAATCCAGGTGATTTTTCACCCGGTCAGCGTTTGTAAATTTTTTGTCACGAAGTGAATGCTTCATCGACTTGAAGAGATAATAATCCGAAGGTGCTATGTCCGGTGAATATGAAGGAAGTGGCAGAAGTTCGAAATCAAGTTCTCTTATTTTTTGCTGAGTAATTTTTGCCGCATGAGGTCTCGCATTGTAATGTTGTAAAATCCGCCTATTGTTATTGACCAAAAAAGATCGTTTTTTTAATAACTCTGCTTTTAATCGTTCTAGTTGAGCACAGTATAGCTCTGCCGTAACTGTTTGACCAGATTTCAATAATTCAAAATGTATTATCTTCGAAACATCCCACCAAACACACAACAAAACTTTTTTAACGTCAATGTTGGCCGAGGAGTAGGCACAGGTACTTGATTTGGTGATAGCCATTGTTTTTTCCCCTGGTATTACTGTAAAGGACCCATTTTTTGTTTCCGGTAATTATCTTTCTGAGAAATGGATCCGTTTCGTGCCTGGACAATAGAGAAGCACAGATGGTCACACTTGTTCCAAGGCCGTTTGAGAGAGTGTGTGTTTTTGAGAGAGCTTGCCTGTGTTTTTTTCCCAATCTTTTCAGATGATCTTGCACAGTTGTTATTGGACAGCCAATGTCGTGTGACAATTCCTTCACTATTTTACGAGGATCAGCTTCCACCTATGATTTTAGGACGTCATCATCGATTTTGAGAGGTCTTCCTGTTTTTGGTTTGTCCTTTAACTCCCTATCGCCACTTTTGAACTTTTGAAACCATCTAAAGCACTTTCAAAGTTTCAAGACGTCACCGTAAATGTCACAAATGGTCTTCGTAGCTTTTTTTGGTTTTAATCCTTTATCGAATAAAAACAGCATAAAACAGCGCAAATGTGTTTATTCAATCTCAGGCTTCTCCATTTTTCCACAACGGCAAAAAAAAATTAAAATATGTTGAAATGGAAAGAGTACACACAGAGCTTTAAAATAATACCAACCCCGACGTGTTAGCTCAACGGCAACCGTTGACAAACAGATTTTAAAGTGACACGCCAGAAAAAATGTCATTTCTTTCCGTTTTACCTAATATAAAAAAATATATCAAGAAATGACTAACTTTACTTTTGCTATATTCTTGATAACTTTAATCAATTGACGCCAACAAAACTAAAATTGACATTAAAATTGTTATGTTAACAAATTACTTCAGTAATTATGCTTCTAAAAAGAGAAAAAGTATTTATAATCGTTGTTAGTTCTATCTTTTTACCAACTCTATCGTAAATTTATTTGTACAGAAACTAAAAATTGATTCTAATTTTTACTCATTAACTACATATGCAGGGGAAAAAATTCTACCAGAAGCAAAGGGGGTGACTAAATATAAACAATACTATTAATAATAACTTAATAAACTTCTTTATTACAACATTTACTACTTATTAAATTCAATATCAATAAGCTACATGCATATAAAAACTTTAATAACTAATTATTACATTTCTATTATTATTTTTATTGATTTCGAAGAATAGTACGGCATTTATTTTTAACTCTTTATTGCTCATTCGTTTGGTTATTTACGAGTTATTATTTGTTTATAACATTATTCTGACTAAGAAGGTTGATATTAGGTTATAATTAAAGAAAAAAGTTATAAGCATGTATTATTTTAGTTTCAGTTTCATTTGTACAGTGTATTGATTCTTCAGTTGTACTTTTTTATCATTACAAGTCAACTAGCAGTAAAATTACTAAATAAACTATTATATAAAGAATAAGTTTATTTGTAAAATATTTATTTATATTTTCACAGGATATTTAATCAACGACATTGGAAATTTATATATGAGTCATAGTTATGATGCCTATCGTCATTCAAGCAACAAAAAAGTAATGTGTATGGAAGAGAATAATCTATCTTTCGAGTGTGGTGGTAGTAAAAAATTTATGTGTAAAAAAGATATGACAGATGTTTTTAACAGTAAGTAAAAAAATATATTTGTCTTCTAAAAATCATTATAACTCTAATAATCAAAGTAATTATCTTTATGATCAAAATAATGCTTATAATCTTGAGAAGAAAATTTTTGTTTCCCCAAAACTATCAATCAGTGTTTGTAGAGAGTTTTTTTCTTTTATTTTTCATAGTTATCGTTGAAACGCATTTTAAGCCTGTATCCACGTTACAAATACAAATTGTAGGGATACCAAAACCAGCATTACAGAATATACATAGTTTCAATATTTTAATGTCATTTGAAATTCATGTGAATGAATTTAAAAAATAGGGGTATGTTTCACAGTAATAATGATGCAAGTACAAATGCATTTTTTGTTTCAGAAATTTCCTTAAATATCACCGTTCCTTTTTTTAGAAAGGATTACATATACGTGGAAATAAATAACTATTCTATTAAAAAACATGGAACAACATTTTGGAGTTATGCCATAAAGACTTGTGAAGAAGAGAATTCAGAATTGCTCACTGTTGATGAAAAAGATGATGCTTCCTTTGTAACATCACTACTCATGCCCGGCGAAAAAATATGGCTTAGCGCTAATGATATTTTATCGGAGAACATCTATGAATCGGTTAATGGTGAGTTGACGTGTTTGATATGAATGTTTATTTATTTTTCATTTAAATTAAATTTTAATAAATCGAAGCTGCCGAAACAATCCAGCTACTACAGTTTATTTATGATAAGAGCATAATATTATGCATGCTCAAATTTTTGGTGACATAGATGCGATAAATAAGAATTACAATATCGGCTGATTATATACATAAATTCCAATATTTTGGCATATGAAATAAAAAACCGAAACGCGGTCTCACAAAATCAGTTAAAAATGAGAAAAATTTTGTTTTCAAAATTCGTAATATCCTTATGGTTTATTTTAATAACTAATCTTAATAGACTCACAGCAAAAACCAAGAACCTCCATGTTTAAATTGAATATATCTTATATGTTTGACTATTTATTTATTTCTTTATTGATCCTCCATCTAATGCAACTATACTCAAACTGTTTATACGTAACTGTAGCATGAAAAAAGTTTTTTTGTTTGATTTTTGAGATTGTGAGGTGATACAACTAGGCCCCACAATTAATAAGGGGACTACTCCAAACATAAAATTAGAGTCGCAATATTTAAATACAATAGTCAGTACTGTAAAAGGAAATTTGAAAATAAATGCAACTTTTTTATCGCAAGGCGTAAAAACATTTTTTTTTGTATTTTAACATGGCTTGCTTCAATAAAATGTCGACTCCCGCTTTCAAAGATTCCTAGGACAGAGAATGTCAGTTCATCAAACTTAACAACACTAAAGGGCAAAATTTTACATAATCGAATCGAAAACCACAAATGTACGACTATATCGAATATCATATTAGATACAATAAAAACAATACTTCGTTGCCCAGCGAAGGAGTATTTTCTATTTCAGGAAATTTCTTTAAAAAAAAATAGGTTACTAGATCAGTAGATGTTTTGTGCTTTCACCGATTTTTTTTTTGTATTTATACAAATATGTAGTACAAAGCAGTATGTATTATTAGTGTTATGTAAAAAAAAATCAAAACAATGAACTATGTTTTTGCGTTTTAATTAAATTATCCATTTTAACAAAAAAAATAATACCGTATTAAGCCGGGTTTTTGCAAATATTGAAATACAAACACCAGTTTTTTTTAAGAATTATGGTTTTCGTGTAAGGCCTAGAATAGAAGTTAAGAACGATATTAGACAAACACATGATCTTTTAAAGTATAAGTAGTGAGCCTTTAAAGTATTCATAAATTATACATTAGAAAACGGTAGAAAAGTTTCTTTAACACAATTGTCTTGTACGAATTTAAATCTGAGCTAGCTGGTTTCATTGTTGCCAGATGGATTTGTTATTTATCGTACTAACCTAAGTAATGAAGACAGTTTCATATTTTCAGGAAAAATATTGAACAAAAAAATGAACTCTTCAAACGGACACTGTGTCGCCATAAATTCAGAAGGCACCTATGAGAGTCTAGATTGTATGGCTGAAATTTCGTTTGCATGTCAAAAAAGATTCACTATTTACAATTTTGAATGTGACACCGCAGACATCGGTAAGAGCTTTAAAATAATGAATAACAGTGTTACATATAAGAGAATAGGCTTACATCTATCAATTGGTTTTCTCAATCAATCGTTTTTTCATTTTAACTGTGCCACCCACCAGTCAGTAAGAATAAGCATGTTTTTTGAAAATGATATTTCTTTTTTATAATTATTTTCAGAGTATACTAAATTACCTGGAATTAACAAATGTGTAAAATATCACACTATTCCAAAGAGTTGGAAAAATGCATTGAAATTGTGCAAAATAGAAAATGCAACTCTGTTTGTAATCGACAGTCAAGAAGAAGCGAAAATTTTAAATGACACATTCATGTTTATCGAAAAACCCTTTGATCTTAATGTTCATTACGATCCTTATATATTGCATGTCGGTTTCCACGATTTTTTCATTGATGGAGTTTACAGAACAGTTGACGGTAAGTGATATATATTTTTTTTGATTCTACGAGACTAGTGCCTTGCAAAAGTTTCACATAAAACCCCATAAAAAGATTTTATATTCTCTGGAATCTTGGGTGAATGTTGAATATTTTTTTTTTTGAAAGTTCTTACGCAAGCTTTAATTTAATTTATTATTTACTGCAAATTGGGGTGAATTCATCAGTGAAATATTTAAAAATTGTATATTTTCGTAAGATTTATTAAATTTATTTATCATCGTCTTCATCGTCTACTTTTTCTAAATAAAATTACTTCATCGTGATAGATTTTGTTTTAAAAGAAAGTCTGTCATGTTTTTACAATTTGTAAATATTATATATATTGCTATTTGTTATATATCACAGTGCTTCCCAACCTTTTTCATGCCACGGCTGCCTAAACCTGAAAAAATAATCTGCGGACCCCCGATTTTTTTTTATTTCACACGTTTATATTTTATCAAAAAGAATGTTCACAAATACATACATATTTGCACTTTCTACTGAAAATTTTCGCGGACCCCAGGTTGGGAAGCACTGAATTATATTAAATACATTTTCGAATATTTACTTGATTTGAACAACGATGGAAGTTCTTAATTTACTACTTCGCGCGGGGCCAGAAGCCAAACTATTTAAAAAGTATGAGAAAAACATAGGATTGATAAAATAAATTACAAAAAAGTGGGCGTGCGTGCCAAATTAAAATCAGATGAGTGCAATGATCTCGCAGTTAAAAAAATCTCATTGGCTAAGCTATTTTCTTTTTTATCTAAATTAATATGTATTCGAATATATCGCAGCATACACGACACATAAGTGCAGTAAAATAAACAGAATCGTAATCACTGTATCCCGTCGTCAATGTAGCCTTTGTGGGCTACTAATTGATATTGTATCATGTTTTTTGTGTGTCGCACTAAAGGCTAAGATCCGTCTTAATTTCTTATTTAAATATTCTTCTATAAAATATTTGGAAAAAAATATAATATTGCCTGTACCTTAAACGTCTTAAAACGTAGTTACCATATAATAATTCGAAATAATTGTAGTTTTACAACAAAAGCCTTCATCACTCCCATGGTTAATTATCAAGGTTTGAACAGACTATAACACATTAAACAAGGTACAAAATTAGAATATATTCATTATGCGGGGAGGACCATTTTTATTGTGTATTTGTACATGTTTTTTTTTCTCTAGGACAACTTTTAAAAAACACCGGATTTGCTGAATGGAGTAAATTCTACCCAAAACCTTATATGGGAATGAGGTGCGGAGGAATGGTACAAGGTGGAACTATTCAAAATGGTGGCTGCGACATCCTAGCAATGTTTGCATGCCAAAAAAAGGCAATTGCATAAATTATTTAAAGTTGTTTGTTATAATCATAAAAGTGTATTCTCACTAAAAACTTAATCAATTTGTGCAAGCAAAAACTAGCTAGGTTCTAAAAAAATATATTTTTTTCATGCAAATTACTGCAAAAATATTGTTGTAATAAATTCTAACTATCAATAAAATGTGTTTCATTTTTCCTTATTTTTAGAACCAAGCTACCATTCAACTTTCCATAAATCAACGTATTTGTAATAAAAAACGTCTTTACTTTTCATGAAATAGAAAAAAAAAAAAATATAATAATAAAAAAAGCTTTTATTTAAATGTAATAAAAATATAAAAATAATTCCGATATCTATTCCTTCAAAATTATTCCCTCGTCTAAGCAACATCCTGACCACATGACACTCTTCAGCACAGTAAGTCGGATCGCTGACTCTCCAGAGAATTGGGAAACAAACCATCTCTCACATTCTACTATCGCTAGCAGTCGACAGTAGATTAGAATTATTAATTTCGGGATAATGGTCTCATATGACTAAAAGTAAAAGCGCTCGCGTTTTTCCAAAACTGTTTTATCGACACAAATGTCACTACATTTTTGATGATCAATCGATTGTTAAAGATTCAATGCCACAGCACTTATTGTTGGTAACTTATTGTTTTAAAGCATTATCTCATAATATAAATATAGCGCTATAATATTAAATTGCATTGAGACCGATTAATGCTTTCGTAAAGGCGTGAGATCATTTCAAAACGTTTGTGTTAAATTTTGACATTTCAAAACATCCCGACAGGATTGTCGGTCGTCAGTCACTTGGCTCTAGGTGATTAACACAGCAAATTAAAAAAAAGCTTATATTATTAAAAATACTATGTTGCTTTAAACCAGGTTTTCCCAAACTACATATGTTGCGCAGAACGCTAATGTTCCACGGAACCTGAATAGGTGTTCTACGCGCACTTACCTATTTTGGAATATTTTCCAAAAAATAAGGATGATTTCTGGGCTCGCATTCCATTTTTCGTGACAACTAAGCCAGTAAGCCTAAGCGCATGTAATTAAGAAAATCTGATTGATTTAATCGGTGATTATGATTTGAAACAAACACGCAAAGATCAGCCATTCAATGATTTCTAGGCAAGTTTGTCAGAAGAGTCCCACCATTGGGTGCGACACAAATAAACTACTATTATTGTTTACGTTCGTTTTCTACGACCAATTTATGCACAGCATAATTTTCTACTATGAAACAACGACGTAATAGTGTAGTAACAGGCTTGATGCCACAGATATAATAATTCAACTCATTAATATTGTGCCTGATATCAAGACTATTTGCTTTTCAATGATTCGAAAAAATCAATGTCATGATAATTATTGGCATGGTAAATTTTTGGTGACACACACAATATAAAATAACTCTTTGGAAAAATCAAATAATAGGGAAAGTAGATATAATTCCTTCACTTAACGAAAATATGGCAGGAGGAATTATTTTAGTTATAGCGGATTATTTAACTTTATTGGAAGAAAGGATTGCATATTACCTACTTTTTTTAAACATAAAAAAATATGAATGGATACGAATTATATTTTCACCGAAGAAGAAGAAGAATAATTGATAACCCTGTCAATGGATTTCAGTTTAATATATATATTTTTGAAATATCTATGAAGGAATATTGGACTTTTGTTCAATACGAAAACTATAGGGCACTTAAAATTTTGTTATAGTTTTTAACAACATATTTGTGTGAGCTACACTAATTAATATTATAATTAAAAAACAAGAAAGACTTGAAGGTAAACCTAAATTTAGGTCTCCCCTTTTGCTGAGCCTTCATGCATTGCATGGCTCTGCTATGAACCGGTTACGCCTCTGGTAGCTATATCAAATAATCGTCAAAAAAAAATAGAAATATCCGAGAAGCGTTAATTAATTTTCACATAAGAATCAATTTCTTTTTTTTAATGGTTATTTTATTTACAGTTTTTCCATACATGTATGTATCATTTCTGATATATTATACATAAATGGAAGTTTGATATTTTTTCTGTTTATCGGTAGAATTTGTTTTAAAAGTGATGTGATGTTCGCATATTTATCTTGGTTTTCTGATAGTTTGATGTTGGTGCTACGCGATTGTTTCTTATGATCAAAAGTTCAAAGTGACTTCTAAAAGGTCAAGATCCACTGACATAGACACACAATGTAATCAATTTTATCGGAAAATTCTTGTATATGTGTTATAACAATTTTTCATTGACTTAACCTTTATAACTATCTCATGATTTGTTATCGAGCACTGCAGTTATATGCACTGTTTTATATATTTAAACCAATTTAGGTGTATAAAACCAAGATCAAAAGCAATTTTGTCAGTCAGTTCTTCAAAGCGAAGTATTAAAATAAACATGCCAAAAGCTAAGCTTTATTTACTATTGGCAGTATGCTGTTTTTTAAATTCAGGTATTTATAATTTCCATAAATGGATTTTATGTTTCCGTTTGCCTCGTAGTATTAGGATCTATTTTGTTCTTATTTTAACATTGATTTTAAATTTTAACGTTTTATAGCATTACAAATGTTTATTTGATATTAACTTCAAATAATTTCAATATAAATACATTTAAACATGATTTATAAAAAAAATAAAACAATTTAAAAATAAAAAAATACTATGAAATATACAGAAACAAAAACTTTAACCACATAATGTATGATGAATAATGATTTATTTTCTACGCATATGTCTTGAGATACAAGCTATGATTTCTCATTGCTGATTTTTTATGAAATAGTATCATGATGAATGACATAAAAAGATAATAATAATGTAAATTTATTGGAAAGAACATATAATATATTTTGCGTTTGCTCTGTCCTAATATTGGTACTCGCCATGTTGTTTTGGGACTAAAAATATTTTAGTATTAATTAGTTTAATGACATCGATACATATAATAGTATTAATTGTTGTAACATTGGTGTATGTACATTATTCGTATGCATATATACCTAGAAAACAATTCGGACACTCAGTGACACGTCGCGCGTGCTTAACTGTGTTACCATTATAATAATGTGGCCATAGCGCTGTAGAAAATAATCTAAAACAATTTATATTGGTATATGTATTACAGTAACTTTTATAAGAGAAATTAAATAATTTTATATTTTAGCATTTATTCAGATATTTTTCGATTTTAGCAAAAAATAAAACCTATTGCACTGTTTTTTGTTTCCCTTTAAATATGTTTTTACTTTAGATATAAATTAAAAACATTTCAACCGATTTAACGGGCCGTTGAAGCTTTAAGGTTCAACTAAACAAAACGAAGGGCATTGTGCTAATTGCCCTCCACTTTGTTTGCTCATCTTTCATAAATTATATAATCCACAAAAATATTTTTTTACTAAAACTTAGGTATCTGTTTGAATTATTGCATATTTATTATTGTTTATTTAAAATACTTTTTTTACATTTACTGTTATGTACATTTATTATGTCTTAAAGAAACTTAAGAAAAAGATTTTCAAATATCAAGATGAGAAAATTGCAGAAAATTTATATATTTCAATTTGATATTAATAATTTTACAGTGCATTCGGAAGACAACGGATATGCTGGAGATGGAAATGAAAAACTGAAGTTTTATTCCCAGTCACTTTCATATATAAATGCCGAAGCCAAATGCAATGAAGATCGGGCATTTCTTGCCTATTGGAATACTTCTCAGCAAAAATCTCAAATAGAAAAAATAGTTGGAAGACGAAATATCTGGATAGGAATTACTCTTAATGACAATGAAGTGTCTACATCAAATGGTGAATAATTTTTATCGGTATATTTTGTTTTTGAATAATGTTTAATAGTGTACAATCGTTACCATTCAGACAGAGATTTATATTTAACAACACAATACTATATATAATGTTGCCGTTAAAGATATGAGGAAAATTGATTGCGTCCTTAAACAAGGACGTACACAATTTTTGACTGAAGTACCGGACTAAGAATTTTGAATAAACAAGTAATTTTTTGATAACCATGAGACAAAGATTGGCAATCTTTGATAATAATAAAAAAAGACTTTATCGTTACGATGAAAGTGAAGTCAAATACATTGCTTTTTACAATATATTGTCTTTAAAAGAATATTTAAGGAAAACAAGTAAATGAATCTGTTTTTTTTTTTTTAGCAATTAATCTTATTTTACGTGGTAATGTATTTAATTTAAAAAAATGAGTATTTATATTAAGTGGTCAGTATTTATATAAAAACATTGTGCATTAACATCAATGTCAGATAAATGTTGAAAATCAAACCTTAACTGGCGTAAACTGGTCTCATTTTTATAATCCTTGCCTATTGCCTTAATTCAAAAGAAATACAACCTCCTTTTAAGAAATTTACTGTTAATAGTTGGATGAAAAGAATAATGAACACTTTCTACTAATAAAATTAATACAGAGCTATTTACAATAAAATCTAAAAAAGACAAACAATTGGTAATTGAAATGTTTAAAGAGTACTTTTAAGGTGTTCACTGTCATTTATGTTTAAAGAATAATTTGAATAGATAATAATAAACTAATATAACTTTTAAGAAATTTACTGTTAATAATAATATATATTTTGAGAATCAATTGAGTTTATAACTTCTGGTTGATTCGAATTGTTTCCGCGAGAGAATTTCTGATTTTTGATAATATAAAAATTCTCCCGTTGGGGGCAACAGGCTGACGGCTAAATATTTATAATATCACAAAAAAATTCAAAATACTTTTTCTAATTCAACGTCCAAAATTTACTGTTTTGACTTGGCTAGTAAACTTTTAAATTTTCTTACAGGTATGGCCGTCAATGATTTTGAATCGCTTTACGGTGTCGATTTGAACGATTTTTCAGTGGATTCTTACGATGAGTATAAAGATCGTTGGCCATTGTGCATGCAAGACGAATCAACAGTTTCTAGAGATTGTGGTTCATTGAATGCATTTGTGTGTAAAAAACTAGTCACAAATAATAGTAAGTACTGTATGAAATCTTTACGCCTAGTAAATGTTTATGTTGATAGTTATAAAATAATGTACGAAATAAGTAAAAGCTGCCTGTTATACTGATGTTTGAATAAGATTTAAAAATATTCAATAGACTAAGTGATTGACAGAATCATCGATGCAAGTCGATTAAAAAAAATATACTTATCTGTATTCTTTTGGTGGTGATTTTATCACGTCAAAAAAGGGTTAATAGTTTTGATCGTTATTTTTTTATGTATTCTAGTTTTATAAATAAAACGCAGTATTGTTTGTCGACTGTGGAAAGGGAAAAGGGCGTAACCCACAGTTTTTTTCAAAACAGCTTTTTTTCGATACTCACAATGTATCAAACTTGATATATGTTCTATCAAACGGTGTAAGCTGGAAATGCCGAATTAGTATCTAAATCTAGCTTTTAAGTTTGAAAAAAGATGAGCCTGTGAAAATTGAAAAATATTAGACAATATCTTTAAGTAATATTAGATTATGTAAATTAAACACTAGCTTAAAAGTATCCGTGCACGTAAAGGTTGTGTATATTTCATAATTTGCATACGGCCCAAAATCATCAAAACACGTTTTTAGTGCCTCCTGTAAAATTTGGTATGTGTGGGTTACGTCTTTTTTCCTTTCCACATTCGATATAATAAAAAAACTTATTTAAAACGTATTAGACATAAATCATACAAGTTAATCTTTTGAGTACAAAATTTTATTTAGAAACCAAATTGGCATTTCCGCCGAACAATTTCCATCAATTAATAACCTTATTTTTTCTCACAAGCTAAGCTTTATTCTTCCGTTATGTTAATATGGGATATACACTAATCCCTCGATTCACGCGGTAGATACGTTCCGAGAGAAAACGCGTAAACCAAAACCACGTAAATCGAGACTTGAAGTTTATATAAAGTAGGGGGATAAGTTCCAGAAAACCGCGTAAAACGAGTACATTGTATATACACATATATCTGCATAAAAAAAATGTATTAAGAAAGAGATTTATTAGCTCGACATAAATTTATAACATTTTTATAATTAAAAGCATAATTATATTATTGTAATTTTATTATTCCGTTTCCTCACTGCTATATTCTAATTCAACCATTTTTTCTTTTTGGTTGGCTCGAAATCACTACTATGATCGGATTCAAATCCAGCAGCAGACTCTTCTTCTCGTCTTTTTAAATAAACCGTAACTAATTTTTGTGTTGTGTTTTTTTTAAGTCTTTGTAAATTTCACCGTATTGCGCGCACAAGCTTTTAAGGTCTCGCTGAAATTTAACAGCTCGTTCAATAACCGGATCAGTAGCCAAAACCTTATTATCTAAGTTAATTATGAAATTTCAAAAATGTCTTTAGATGTAAATTTATTTGGTTTATTAGTAATGTCATTATCACTATCATCGCAACTTTCAAAATTTTCTTTTTCGTTGGTTGACAGTGACTGATTTATAAAGTGTCAACTTGACACTATATAAATCTATGCTTCTTCATCTATTTCCTGATCAACAAACAATTCATCGATGTCACTGAATTTTAAATTCTCCAACCCTTATCCGGACGCTTTTGTTATAGTTAAAATGTTGTTAAATGTTTCATCTCTTGCTGAAATTATATAATCAGGTTCAACTTCTTCTGGCCATACTGCTCTCCAACAAGCATTTAATGTTGATTTTTTGATATCTTTATTTGCTAATCCTATATATTTCACACAATTTAAGATCGTGAATTTTTTCCAGGCTTCTAAAAACATGAGTGTGACGCGTGCCACAAAATATGTTTGATTTTTTTTTTAAATGTGATTTTTTCCTGACCGCGTAAAAGTGAAACCGCATAAAATGGTTACCGCGTAAATCGAGGGATGAGTATATATATTTAAGATAATGGGCCCATTAGAGGTAAAGTGATTCAAGTGGTATTTTAGAAAAAAAAAATATGCTTTGTAATATTCTACACACCATAAAGCAGGAATACCCAAACTTGTGCCCCCGGGCGCCATGACACCCGTGGACAGATTTCTGTGCGACCACCAACATTGGCTAGCAACAATTTTTTTAATGAAAAAAAAAATAAAAACTTTTTTTCTATAAATACAATAGAAATAGCTTCATGTATTGCAGATCTTGTTTAAGAAAAAACACTAGAACTTGAATTAGAATTTTTGAACCTTAAAAATGATTTAATTGAAATCATTCATATCAGAGAAGGACTTTTGGAATAAAGTGGACAGAAAAAAATCGTAGCTGAAAAAAGCGGCATATAAAATACAATCCTTTTTTGGTTCCACGTATCTTTGCAAATCAGTATTTTCAAACATGAACTTAATAAAATCAAAGTATAGAGTCGCCGATGAGAATTTTTATGATTGTTTGCTGACAGGAACATCATCATTCATTCCTAGTTATGAGGCGCTGGCCAATGAAATGCAGTGCCAAAGATCACACTAACTGAGATTAATATTATACTTTTTTATAAAAAGTTTTCTGTGCATTTGTTTTTTGTTTGTTGCCGCCTGTGTGGATGAGTGGTCAACGTCGTAGGCTTCGGTTACGCAGGTCACGGGTTCGAGTCCCAGTACGGACAGTTTTATAAATTGATTTTTCAATCGATTTATGAATTTCTGTTCGAAGGCATGGATGTATGTGATGTTTTGACTTCCCCCCTCCCACCCATCCTATCCTATGAACGGGGCATATCGAGAGCGATTAGCTAACCACTAGTCCTGTCCTCGCCTTATCCTTTTTATTACTACTCTCTTTGGAAAAGAGAGATTGAGCAACTGAGTAACAAACAGTTCTCGTAGAAACACGTCTGTTGAGATAAACTCTATATAGGAGTCCATATGCTCCACATTGGGAGCGAGCATGGTAAAAAAAATAATATATGTAATATTGTACACATTTACATATATTTGTATATTATTTATTGTCCTATTATAAATATCATTAGAAAAAATAGATGGTACCCGCCTTAAAGTGAAAGTGAAGAGCCTCAGTCAATACACATTGCAATAGTGTTATTGTATTAAGCATATAATCGACCAAAACACAAGTAAATCATTTTTCTGTTTGGCTCACTTCACCTCTAGAGGGTTCGTATGTTTTTCAGTTATTTTATTTCAGCGAAGATTAATAGTCAACAATACAAAAAATATTTCAACGTATTTATACTGAAAAAAGTTTTATTTTGATTTCAGAGCCATTTTTTAGGAAAGATTACAAATATGACAAAACACATAATTATTTTTATAAAAAGGTACATCCTATGACATGGCATCAAGCAAATGATTTTTGTGAAAACGAAGGATCAAAGATGGCCACAATCAGTCACAGATATGGCGTAGAAACGTTGACATCTTTACTTTTTCCCGGAGAGCAATTATGGATTGCAGCTAACGACCTCCTGATGGAAAACGACTTCCAAGATACAAATGGTAAATAATAAATTATGCCTTGATTAAATACCAATGCAGCTTTTTAGTTCTAAGTAATAAAATGACAGGTTTTAGTTCTAGGTAATAAAATAAAAAATAAACTGCCGTGCGCGATTCGGCGATAGCTTTTGAAAATTCATTTAAAATATACAATAAATTTCGACATTTTTGTTATTCCACTGATCGTGTCACAATTTGTAATACAATCATTAAAAAATCAAAAATAATTTATGCTTGACTATGTATTTCGATTTGTACGATGGATTGTGGATTCTTATAGCAGAAAATTGAAAACTGAAACAAATGTTCTGTACTTGTTATGTTATTATCGAAACAATGAGATTTTAGAATAAATATATGCTTTATTGCTTAATTTTATTAAAATAAGATACGCAGTACAAATGCAAATCAAAATTGTTTCGAGGGCGTGAAGTAAATGTCAGCTTTTCTGAGAATAGTACTGTAAACTTAAAAAACAACGAAAAAAGAGATGGCCGATTTGAAAAACTTTGAATTCATTATTCTGACTCTAGATTTTTTATCCGTAATGTATAATATTATTTAACATGACGTACCTATTGTGAATTGATACTTTTAATTCTTTCTATATTCTAACTTCTATAGTCCCAAAATAATAAAATAAAATTTCCCAATGATTGACCCCCAATCACATTAAACTGAGACCAAATTTTAAAATACTAACGTTACCATTCCAACCATTTTTGCAGGTGAAGATTTGGTTGAAAATTTTAATAAAACAAACGGACACTGCGTTATCATAGACGACAAAGGATCATATTCTGCTATAGATTGTAAAACAACTGATATATCTTTTGTGTGTCAAAAAATGTATGAATCAATGAACTATGACTGCGACACGGTAGATGACGGTAAGAATTTCTTTTTTTGTAAAGTGACTTTTGTTTTTTTATATTTTAAAAATGAGTTCTGAAGCATTTTTTTACATTTAGTGATAAACTATAGTAAAAATAGTAGGTGATACATGCAGCATGACATCATTAACCTAAAATCCTACGAGAAGAGATAATTGATAAAACACTAAAAAAAATGCTAACTTATTGTCGAGATTTGCAAAGTTATATGTTTTAATGGCTCTATAAAAGTATATCTCGACTCCTTTTGTGTTGTTCTGACCTGAAAGCTTAACTTTAATCACAAAATATTTTATGGTGACAAAAACACAACAACACTCGTCAGCCTTCGCCCTACGGTCAAATACTGCAACAAAAGATGAAGAAATCATTATTTTGAATACAATTTCTTTTCAGGCTATTCAAGATTAGAGTCCGGCAATAAATGTGTCAAATACCATTCAATTCCGAAAAATTGGCATGAAGCACTGAGAACATGTAAAATTGAAAATGCAACACTTTTTATAATTAATAATGAGAGGGAGGCTAATGTCTTGAATGCTGCATTTAATTTGATAAAAACCTCACATGACATGTTTTACCATTATGACAGATCCATATTTCATATTGGCTTCCATGATCTATTTACAAATGGAATTTATAAAACAGTGGATGGTAAGTTTCTTTCACTGTTAAAAGCAATATATTTTTAAGTATTTCAAATGTTTTCGTTTTTTATACGTTAAGACGATTAAGAAATTTAATATAATTTGAAATAAATAAAGATTAGGACAAAATGATTAACTTCGGAAAGTGAAGGATTCTAACAAAATCCCTATGTAACAAGCTATGGTATTGAGTTTTTGTAGGTGAGTGGGTCGGAGCTAAGAGCTTAAAGTAATATCAAATCAAATGAAATAATCAATTTCTGCTATTTCGTAAGACTTTTATTATTTATGCATTATTTTTTTTATATAACGAAAAAATTAACATTTCTTAATGTTTTTTGAAAAAAAATCTATAAAAACAAAGGCTAATCATTTAATTAAGAGTCATTTTGTTACAATATTTTAATACAGAATATGAGATTGGATATTTCATTAAAAAATATGCAAAGCCATAATAATTGTGATTTTATTAAATTAATATTAAAAATAAATTCTCTCATTAAAAAGGTTTAACGATCTTATCTTTTATTTGGAGGATTTTTTGAAGCCATTTCATTTGTATCATTTTAGAATTATGTTCAAATAAAGAAAGATTATCAGGTTAGCATGCATGCTACAAATCCAAAAAACATACAATAATATCAAGTCACTATTTTTTTGTTCACTTTTAGGGTGGTCACTGTCAATACTTGATAGAACGGCATTATAATTATTAAGATCACAATATTCCTTTGTACTTATTTCCACTTTTATTTACCAAGATCAGGATTTTGAATTCTTTTCAATGTAAATTGTTTAGCTCATCTTTTTATTTCAATGTGTTTTGTATAAATAACACTGTTAGATTATATTTCTTATCAGTTGACAATGCTCGCAATGAGCGAAACCGGTCCTGACCTTTAAAATAAAGTGGGGAAAAAAGTGCAAAGGAATATTGTTTTTTTATTTATATTTTTTTGTTCTTGGAATTAATGGAATTTAAATTGGAAAAAAATATATGATTAAAATAATTTTAACCTTAATTTAAGCCATAATTTAAGATTTCGACTGAAGGTGCTTGGTGGAATTTCAATATTAAATTTGAATCATTCAAATTATGTACACTCCCACAGATTTCGTCACTAACGACCCGGGTTTCGCCTTTCGGCATCTTCAGGCGTTCAAGCGCACGGATGAACTTGAACTGACGCTTAGTAAATGGATGTTTCGTGTTTATATATTAAATAAATGTATCACTGAGTCTAAAGCCATCGCTGGCGAAAAGGGTAAGCTCATGGGAATTCCCAAAGATTTGAGTAGTGAGTGGTTTTTAGAATTATATTTATTTGTTTGTCGGCAAAAGTTTTATGATATTATTTATGATATTATTTATATAGGGTATAGAAGTGGAGAGCCAGGAAGGTTTAATATCTCGTTCAAAATCGGAAGACTATGTAACTGTGCCCTATTAATTTCTAAAATTTCCTGGAAAAAGAGCTTATGACTGTCCGTATTTGGGTGTAACATTTTTATCCCCTGTTCCTGATTGAACACGTGTCCTTCCGAAATTAAGTGATTAGCAAAAGTAGACGTGTCCTTTTTCAGTCTAAAGGCTGCCATATGCTCTAATACCCTGATGTTTAAAGTCCTCTCTGTTTTGCCGATATAAAATTTATTACAACAAGAGCATTGTAATCTAAAAACCACTCACTACTCAAATCTTTGGGAATTCCCATGAGCTTACCCTTTTCGCCAGCGATGGCTTTAGACTCAGTGATACATTTATTTAATATATAAACACGAAACATCCATTTACTAAGCGTCAGTTCAAGTTCATCCGTGCGCTTGAACGCCTGAAGATGCCGAAAGGCGAAACCCGGGTCGTTAGTGACAAAATCTGTGGGAGTGTACATAATTTGAATGATTCAAATTTAATTTAAGCCACTTATCGCATTTTTTTCCATTTGTTAGATTTCTTAAAACGATGTCAATCATTCCTTAATTTGCATATATGGACCTTTCAATTTGTTGTTAGTTATAAATTAAAAACACAGGAATTACAGAAAAAACATAGACGTCGGCCTACTAAGTACTGCCATGAGCCACTTTAAGATATAATGTTTTTTATAGACGCGATTGTCCACTTATGTTCCAATTTAAACCTTTTCTTTTTTAATTCACAGGGAAATATCTAAGCAATGCCGGTTATTTAAGATGGAGTACTCATTATCCGAAGCCTTTCATTGGAATGCGATGTGGTGGGATGGTAGAAGGGGGCACTTTACAAAATGGAGGTTGTAATATTTTGGCAAAGTTTGTATGCCAAAAAGTGGCGATGACGTACTTTTAGTGTTTGTAATAAAGAAAAAAAAAATTATCCATTTTCTCTGTATCAAATCGATCTATTTTTCAAAATATTTTAAAAATACGATGTGCATGAAAACTAAAACTTAATCTTTTTTTAAAGATCTAACCAAATATTTGTCAATTTTTTTAATGGATTCCATAAGTCACAAAGTAATTATTAGGTTGATTTTGGTCGCTTATCTTTTATGAAATAAAAGTATGGATTATATTAAATTACTTTGTTAAATAATAATCATCGTTCTATGTCTGTAATTAAACTGATGTTTTATTTAATTAAAGATAAGTATAGGACATTTAAATAATTTCCAAATCACATCACACTTCCTCTCAGCTATCCAAATGAAAAATTGAATGCGATTGAACGAATCACTTTAAAGCAAAAATCAAAAAGTTCACTTTGCAAAGCTGGAAGTTATCGACTTTTTGTGGCACTAATTTTTATATTATTAATAGTTAATTTTTTATCGTACTGTATTTCATTTAAAAACAATATACATTTTTTTAGTCAGCCAACCGTGTAATGCAATTATTATGAGTGCTCAAAATTTGATACATAAAGGTTGATAAAAAAATTTATACATATTGATTTATATAATATACAGAAAAGCTTAATCATTTTTTTAAAACAATTTTGGAAGAATATTATATCATCACATACCGTATGAAATAAACAAAAGTATATACACATTTTTTTGTAAGACTATAAAAATGTGGACTTTTTATTTAAAACGCCTCAATTAACACTCATTTCTGTCGTACCTTATTTATATTTTTACTTTTACATTAAAAAAGATAGACATTTGCTTATAAATATAAATATATTTCAGTTAAAAAAATATCTTTATCGCCAAATGATCCCGCAATTGATATAACTTAGCTCATCTTGCGGAAAGCTTTAAAATTTTGGTCTGGCCGTTAAACTAGTGTATTAACCGAGAACATTTTTTATTGGTTGTGCTTTAAGCAATTGATGTTTAAAAGATTAATCTTTTTAAAATCAAATTACGTTGTAGAAAAATAAAATCAAACGATTTTATTTTGACGTCTGAAGTGAGACTCAAAAAATAATATATTATTTAGTTAAACAAAATCAGATGACATATATGATACAAATCAGACATAATATGATAGTATCGTTTATGTCAGCGCTGTCCAACTTCTTTTAGGCAGTGGGCTATTTTTTCTTCAGCAAACACCAAAGACTGCCAAAGAGGGTAGGTAAATGAAAAATCAGTTAATGTCAATTCAAAAGTTATTTTATTTATTAGAAATAAAATAAAGTCAAAAATAACACATAATAATAAAAACAGCTATTTTTAACATTTAAGTTTTTTTTATCAAATAATTATTCATTATAAATTAATTACGATTACAAAACAAAGATTATACTTATACGTAATTACAAGTTATTTAATGGGAGCATTGTGGCCGTAGTTCTTGAGCAACAATTTCTTTAATGTCAATATCAAGATTTGTTGTGGTAAGTTTTAATATTTTAAGGGTAATTCTAAACACAATATTATATATTCTTTCACCGGACATGTCACGTCAAATAATAATCCTGACAAAGTTTTGCTTGATGATGGTGATGAAATTAATGTTTGATGAAAAATGCACATCTTGCAGGCCGCAAAAAAAGTTCCGCGGGCCGCCAGTTGGAAAGCGCTGGTTTATGTCAATAAATTGAACATGTATATTAAAAAATAAAACTCAAACTTCGAGAAACTCTACAGGTGGACAGGTATATTACAAATTAAAACGAGTACATAAACACACAATTAGGGCTTGTATTTTATCGTCAAATTTCAATTACCGGTAAATAATTTCTTCTATAACTATTTTACCGGTAAAAGAAGAAATGTCAAATATTAGCTGTGTGACTATGTTTTATTAAAATCTGGAACCAAGATTAATATTGAAATAATTACAAATATTACTAAAATAAATAATTTCATATAAATATAAACGTCCTTAATATTTTTACTGATGTACGGAAAAGAATCACTTATTTCCATATATTATGTGCCAAGTAAAGCTTGGTTAATTTGTCAGAAGTTCTCCATTGAATTATTGATGTATTTAATGAATGAATTAATTATTTCGAATACATTTAATATAAATTTCAAGAAATAAAAAAACAATTTTAGGATTAAAAATATGCTCTAATAAAAAAATCCTTCATCACAAAGACTTATTTTAAATTTTGTAAATATTTGTACTGCCGATGAAAACGATTGTTCTGATTCAGTACTAGTATGGCATAATTGGTCGGCAGGTAATTTTGTTTGTAGAATATTTAAAAAATATATAAATTTTTCAATTAAACAAGAACAAATCATGAAGGAAACAACCAAATATGTTTAAAAGTTTTGTTAATATATTTATAGAATAGTTTTAGAGGATGGTCGTTTTGGTGATGGAGGGGACACCAGTGCGACCAGTTAGGACTTACAATTACAATGGGTGATTCAATGTTATGTTTCTAGATTGGAAAAGCAAAATCCACATTCCGAATGCATATTTGTAATTTACCGAAGGTCAATTTTCGTCGATGTATCGATAATGCAAGCCATACACACAATGTTATCGCGTTTTATTTGAAAATTATTAAACATGTGTTATAACATTTTTCAGTGCTGAACCTTTAAATTATCTCCAAATTTGTTATCAATCATTCACTGTTTGTATTAATGACAACATACATACTTATAAAGTGTATAAAACCAAACTCAAATGTTACTCTGTCAGTCAGTTCTTCAAAGCGGCGTATAGGCATAAACATGTCAAGAGTTATAAATTATCTTCTATTGGTAATGTGCTGTTTTTTCAATTCAGGTATTTATAATTTTGATTATGAGTCTCTAATGTTCATGTTAAAATAGATTTCATGTTACCAGTTGACTGTTATCGTTGGTTGAACCTGTATACGAGTCAATTTTGTTGGCTTCGGTTTAGTGGCGAAACTATCATACTATCATAATTATTCTTGGGCTCGGGAGGCAGCAAATTTGTAGCCATATTAAAATTAAAAATATATAAGAAAATTATTAAAAAAAAATGAACAATTTGTCCCTGCCAAACGAGTAAATGGTGAGGGCCACTTTCACCTGTATGTGCGAAATAAATATAATTGTTTTTTAATATTACTACTGCCAGCTAAAAATTCTCTGAAAAAGACAAATACTGTCCCTAATCCGTCGAAAGCTAAGAATTTACAACTGGAAGTCGTCCTTCTCTATGTATCAATTTTATTTTTGTAACAAAAAGAAATAGTGGCCATTTCATAACTTTTGTGCATGAGCCCAGATTTTCTTGTTACGTCACTGCTTCAGTTGGGGTGTTCAGAACAAATTCTGCTTAGATAAGCTCCTCTCAGAGTCCATACATTGGAATCAGACATGGTTGTAATAGATTATTTACTACATACATATACATATAGTTTGGTTAACGTTAACGTTGAAGTTTTTATAACATACTATTATTGGGTGTTAACGTAGATGTTAATGTAGAACATATAGACTCCTACTGGGGTTTATTTCAACAGAAAAGTTCCTACGAGAACTGATTTTCAATCAGTTGTTCAACCTCGCTTTTTTTCAAAGAGAGTAGGAACATGACTATTCGTTAGGTATCACTCTTGTTAATATTAATTTTAGGGAATGACTATGTCTTCAAACAGAAATCCACAAATCGATTGAAAAATCAATTTATAAAAACTGTTCTTACTGGGATTCGAATCCGCGACCTCCGTAACCGAAGCCAACGCGATGACCAGTCGAACACTCAGCCATCTGTGATATTTTATATGATTTAATAGTAATTTTCCAATTGAAAATCATTTTCTTTAATTAGCAATAAATCATAGAATTGTGTGATAGTAATGCAGTTCTAAAATTTGTTACATCGAAACATTAAAAACAAATTAACAAGTTCATCATTTACTTACAAAGATATGGTATATTGTTAAAAAAGTGCGTATATCCAATATCTTCAAAATGTATTCTTTAAGTACTATTACTTTTATAATTTAATACAAAAAAAAGATTGTATCTTTAAGTATAATAAATTTTTATATTCAGACTGAAATGCACAAATATTGATGCAGAACTGAGTGAGTGTTTTATTGATTTCAAGGATTATTTATAATTAATAATAAATTAAGTTCGTGAAATTATTATTAATCTAAAAAAAATGCATCAAAAAAAATTCTGCGCCACCAAAGACACTGTGGCCTATTATATTATTATAATTTGTGGGTTTCCTATATAATTATGATATTTTAATTAAGTCAAAAACAATCATTGATACAATATAATTACTTTGACATAATCAATTTTTGTGATTTAATTGTGAATACTGTTACTTCAAAATATATCCCCAATAAGAATTGAAAACAAAACCATTCCGGTATTATTCACTTGTCAAAAAAAATGTTTTTAAGAATCAATCTGCTTGTACTATCGTAAATTTCAGAATTATTCATTTTAATATTAATGTTGAATGTCAAAATTGTTATTTGCTAATATGCTAAAAACTTTTTTGATCTCCAGGGTGAGAACATTGGAGAACATATATACATATTTATATATATACTAAGATATTTTAATTTACAGTCTATTCTTTGAAAGATGACGGATACATTAGGGAAGGAAATGACTATCTGAAGTTTTATTCAGACGAACGTCATTTTTATGATGCCAAAGCCCAATGCTATGAAGATGGTGCATATCTTGCATATTGGAATTCTTTACTGCAAAAATCTCAAATACAAAAGATGATTGGAAGGCAAACTATCTGGATTGGAATAAAATTTACAAATGGAGCAGTGTATACGTCGAATGGTAAATATTTTTTGTGTTTATATTTTTTTAAGGCGCTGGTCAACAATATACACTTATACAGTAGGCCACTTATACCGTGGCGTGACGCCGCACGCGACCGACGAATGATTTTCTTCGAGTTTATCGTGCGTGACTTACAAAAATAGTTATTTATATCGTATTATTTTTTAATTTATAAAAAATATTTTGCGCATTGGCATTAGCTGTAACGTTGATTTATTGATTTGGCATTTACTTGGTAGAACTCCATTATACTAGGGTAAAAATATCAACGTATTTTAGTTCTACATTTTTTTTATATTTCATCCTACGTTTAAGCTTAGTTCTGACGATGGCGAAAGCCGACATAGCTATCAACGCATAACATATAAAAAACTGTAGAACTAAAATACGTTGATATTTTTACCCTATTGTAACGTTGACAATTTTTCTTGATAACTTAAAATACTATTATTTATTGTTTTACGCGCTTTTTGGAACGTATCCCGATCCGTTTGATCTGCATACTACGTTTCTTTTTTTTATTTTTAAAATAATCAATTCTTTTTTACTTGTCTCTCAATTTCATGGCTTATTCCGGTGCGTATCGTTTTTTTGAAAGTTTGCAGCATTAAATTTCTTTTATGAATGTTATAATTTCACTCTCTTGAAGCTCGAAGATAGTTTTCAAGTTTAAAGCGTTTTTCTCTTCTTCTTCGGGGCCGAGTTAATCATCCTAAAATTCTCATAACTATTAACATATATGCTTCCAATTTATTTTTACGTGGGCGAAACTATAACCAAAAACTTCTGTTTCTAAAAACTCATTCCTCGCGTAGGACGTATGAGTCACCAGTTCTAAGGGCCGTTCGACTGATTGCCTAGAGCACGGTTTCTTAACGGTGGGCCATGTGCCACAACACAGTTCAGGGGGCAACGGGCGAATTGAGGATTTCAAATGGTGTTTTGCAGATATTCTGGGACAAAGTATACCAAATCGAGAATTTCAAACTCGTCGGTGAGCTAAAAAAAAAAAAAAGGTGTTTCGGAGATATTTAGGAAAAGTATACCAATTCGGGGATTTCAAATTCCACGGTGAGCTAAAAAAAAAAAGGTGTTTCGGAGATATTCTTGGAAAAAGTATATCAAATCGGGGATTTACGAGGGATTATGGGGGCCACAGAAAAAATAAACACACTCAAAAGGGGCCACGCTCTCAAAAAGGTTGAGAAACACTGGCCTAGAGAAGTGGAAATTTTTAGTTACAGTATTTGTGAACTGTGTGTTAAGTGTTACGTTTTTATTTCTTGATTTTGTATGTTGATTTTGATGTATTATTTATTGTTTTATTTTTATTTTTTCTCATTATATTTGTCAAGTGAATTGGCGTCAGCTGCAATGTAAAATGTACTTCTAATTTTTAAACAATAAATAAATAAACGAATTAGCTTAGAGTGGGATGTTTCGTGGTAGTTGGGTAAGAGTAAGCAATTCAATATATACATATATATATATATATATATATATATATATATATATATATATATATATACTTAATGGTTAATAACCGTTGAAAACAATCCAATACCGTTATCAGGAAACGGTCCGAGATTGGATGTTCAAGCACAGTCCCTGGAAAATGTCGGCCCGCGATAAAATTCCATCTGGCCCGTGAAGTAAATTGTATAAATTAAAGTTATTTCATTACAGAAATATTTAAAGTCACCCTTAAAAAGCATTTCTAAATTAAATGACTATTCGGAGAGTTAATCTTTGATTCGGAGAATATCTGTGAGTTTTATGACCGAGCCTACTTGATTTTGTAGTTTTTCTGTGTGGTCCACGGCCAAATTTTCATCCTCAATATGATGTTTTGTGTTGTATGTTAACATATTTCCTGATGAAGAATTACGGATACAATTTTATTAAGTTGAATTATTTTTTATGTAACGGAGTGAAAGATATGTAAGAAGTTTAAGAATTTAAAACATTTTCCGTTATTTTTTGAATTATCATTTTTTGTTTAACTTCGAAAAGCAATTTAGGTCGGGCTTAAAAGATATATGATAATTCGAAAATAGGTTTTTTCATAAGTCAGAAACTATATGTCATTGTTTCCTGGCTTAAGTTCTTGCATGGGTGGATACAGACTTAGTCTTTATTTCTCTTTGTTGCATATAAACTAACTAATTAGTGATTATCTAAAATATTGTGTGGAGAAAACAATTTTGAAAAACCCCTTAAGAAAAGAATGGCTCTGAATCATTTACAAGAGTTTCTCGTAATGTTGGCGTGAATTTTTAAAGTTTACTATTCTTACCTTAGAAATGGCCAGTTCTAGCTCTAGCAGAGTCTAGCTTGTGTTATCAAGTGAATAGCATTGGCGTAACTAGGCATTTGAAGTTTACACATGCAAAATTCACGCAAGCCTTTACAGTTTTTTAAGGGACCGTAATAAGCAGAAGAAAAATGCAGGAAACCGATAATGTAATTCGTTTTACTCATGGATTTTTTCAACGTTTTGTTTTCAGTTTTTCAGCTAGAGTTCTAGTTTTCTTCATTTACGCATTTTAGTTGTGAGTTGGAAAAATTCGCAAAACGAGATGTAAAGCAAGACTACTTATGATCGGAAAAAAAATATTCAACAAAAGCGGTCAATCGGGATATTTATGGGGGGAAACGACGAATGTGACAATGGTGTATTGGGATTCCACCGATTGTATGAAGAGCTTTAGGCTATCATGCGTTGCATGACTCTGCTATGAGGTTGCTAAGCTTCTGGTGCGTGTAATATTTTTCAGGGTCACATACGCTAGACCAGGGGTGGGGAACCTTTTCTTCTCTAAAGGCCGCATTAATTTTTCTGATTCGACATAAGTCCGCAATAAACATTGACTAGGGAATCTTTGGTCGGAAAAAGAAATTTACGGTCAGAATATGTCTCAATACTCATCGATATTTTTTTGATTTAATAAGATTTAAGTGATTTATTATGAAAAGTATAACCTAAGTTATAGAATAAAGCTAAAACAACATTTAAATAATAATAATAAAATGTTTTAGTAAAAATATATCTATAACAAATGTAAACCACTTGAAAACATTTATTTCTACTTTGTTATAGTATACATTTAGTAAGGTCTGTAAATCTGCTGTTACTTACTTATTATTGTACGTTAATTATTTAAAATTAATTAAACTTCTCTTACAGGTGTGGCCCTTGAAAATTTTGATTCATTGTACAGTTTCGATATGCATGAAGAAATTCGATATATAAATAACCCGCTGTGTTTGAATTATGGATCGATAGAGGCTTCAAACTGTCCTGCATTGAATGCATTTGTGTGTGTAAAAAAAGCTACCCAAATCAAAAGTGGTAAGTAAACTATGAAGTATTTACGCGTCGTAAATTTTCAAGTTCGTAGCTTAAAATAAAGAAGAAAAATTGTAACAACTGCTTGTAATTTTTAGTAAATTTATAAAAAACCGTGTTCGATACACTAAGCTACTGACAAAATATTACATTTAAGACCATGTAGTAATAAATTTACATCAGCATTTCTTTGCTGCTAATGTTTTCGTGACCATATAAGGTTGATAGATATTTAAAATTTTGATGTATGACTCAATATTATGTAAACTGTATTGTACATCAATAATACGATGAAATCTGATAAGCTTTTTTTTAAATTTGGAAAGTGGGTTTTAAGAGATTGTGGGCATTTGTTTCAACAATGCAATTTATATAAGTGACCATATTTTTTTTAAGAATAAGCATTTTTTTTGGATATGAGAATATAGAATGTACTATACTAAACACAATATACGTTTATCAAATATTATTTAAGCCAAGTCAACAATACAAAAAACATTTTTAAACACATAAAGTTAACTATCACAAGCATCTGACCGTCAACATGTTGACAATCGTATATCTAATAAGGTTTATAAGTAAATATAAGTTTGAACTGAAAACGATTTTTTTAAATTTCAGACCCATTTTTTAGGAATGATTACAAATATGACAAAAAATATAATTATTTTTATAAAAAAGTACACCCTATGACATGGCACCAAGCAAACGGTTTTTGTGAAAACGAAGGATCAAAAATGGCCACAATTAATCACAGATATGACACAGAATCGTTGACATCTTTGCTTTCACCAGGAGAGCAGTTGTGGATAGGAGCTACTGACCTTCTGATGGAAAACGATTTCGAGGATACAAACGGTAAATAATAAAATACACCATGATAAAACTGGTACTCCCGTGCGTTCGGCGGTAACTTTGTGGGAATTTCTTTTGATATGAAATCAAATACGATTAATTTGTTATTCCACTGATTGTGCCACAATTTATAAAACAATCATTAAAATAATAAAATGATCAATGTTATTTTATAGTAAAAATGCTTGAAAGTGTATTTTCGATTTGTTACATATGTATGTATGTATATTGAATTGTAGTCCCCTTTTGCAGAATATTGAAAACTTAAAACTTTATTACGTATTTCTGCCGCTTATTTTTATCAGATTTAGTTGATTATTAGTTATCATTATCAATTTTTCTATATATAATTTAAGATTCCGACTGAAGGTGCTAGGTGGAGTTTCAATATTGAAATTTGAATCGTTCAAATTATGTACATTCACACAGATTTTGTCATTAACCCTCCAAGGACGAGCGTCACAGTAAACACCGTTGTCTATTGACCCCACTATTCATCATTTTTCTACCTGAATATCGTTGCTTTCACTCATATTTGGTTAAAAAGGGTACAGACTTCAGTTAGTCATCAGCCGCGGGGACAGAAATGGTCACCAAAAGCATATGCCATTTTACGAATTTCCGTTTTTTTAATGAAATTTTTGAAACTGTTAAAACATCAAATTATTTACAGTTATTTTGACAATATATTTGTATTGAAAATATATTGGTCTAAAGAAATCAAATTGTAAATATTTTTAAAAATTTCACCTTTAGCTATATTTCAACCCCGAATGTTTGCGTGCACATACGGTCACCTTTGTCCTTACTATTTGTCCGTACACAATATTACACGGTAATAAATGGAGCATATGACCATATAGTCATGCGGGGTTTCTATACAACGAATTTGCGTTTTTTTTTTAAATTGTTAGGAATAAAAGTTATCTGTGACTGCAACATGGTTAAAAAAAATTTTTTTTCAAAAAAAAGCTCTCGTCTCTGGAGGGTTAACGACCCGGGTTTTTGCCTTTCGGCATCTTCAGGCGTTCAAGTGCACGGATGAACTTGAAATGACGCTTAGTAAATGAATGTTTCGTGTTTATATAGAAAATAAATGTATCATTGAGCTTAAAGCCGTTGCTGGCGAAAAGGATAAGCCCATGGGAATGCCCACAGATTTGAGTAGTGAGTAGTTTTAAGAGTTATATTTATTTTGTTTGTCGGAAAAGGTTTTATGATTATATTTATATAGGGTATAAAAGTGGAGACCCAGACACGTTTAGCATTTCATTTAAAATCGGAAGACTGTTCAATTGCGCTCTGTTTATTTCTAAAATTTCCTGGAAGAAGAGTTTATGGGCGTTCGTATTTTAATGTAACATTTTTATACCTTGTTCCTGATTGAACACGTGTCTTTCCGAAATTAAGTGATTAGCAAAAGTAGACGTGTCTTTTTTCAATCTAAAGGCTGCGATGTGTTCTGATACTCTGGTCTTCAATGTCCTTTCGGTTTTCCCGATTTAAATTTTTGCTTGAAGATGCCGAAAGGCGAAATCCGGGTCGTTAGTGACAAAATCTGTGAGAATGTACATAACGAACGATACATTGAACGATTCAAATTTTCTACATATGTTACGTCGTTATTATCAAATCAATGTAATTTTACAAGAAGAATAACCTTAATTGATATTTATAAATAAATTAAAAAATGTACAAAATATAAATGCAAATTAAAATGGATCAATGGTTTCGCGAGCCCAAAATTTGATTTAATAACTGCATTTTTTATAAGAATAACTTGAAGTACAAAAAGGATGTGAAATAAACGTGAGATGGGCCGTGACTAGGGTTGCCAGATTTCTTGCAAGTGAATCCGGGACATTTATCTGATTTGCTGACTTTCGAATCCAAAACCCCAGGAATTAGGGTATCCAAGCCTTTTTGTAATCCGGGATTGATTAATTTTCAATCCCTTACCCTACTTTTTCCCCAGATTATCTCCGAAAATAGTTTTTTTAGCTCTTCCAATTCCACTCTTCAGAAATCCCATAAATTTTCAGGATTTCCTCAAATTTCCGAGAAAATTTAGTACCCATCCGGGATACGGGACAGCGATTCAAATTGTGATTACTGATCAATTTTGTGATCTATTTCAACGTTTTTTGCAGGTGAAGTTTTGGATGGAAAACTCTATAAAACAAACGGACACTGCGTCACCATAGACGACAAAGGATTATATTCTGCTATAGAGTGTAAAACAACTAATATTTCGTTTGTGTGTCAAAAAACGTATGAATCATTTAACTTTGCCTGCGATACGGTAGATGATGGTAAGAGTTTCTTTTTGTATGACATATATGACAAATATATTTTCATAATTCATAAATGAGCCTAAATTTTATTTGATTTTTAACATAGCAACAAACGAGGAAACACAGCAAGGGAAGCTTTAAGCGACTTACAATTTTAAGCATATTTATCTTAAATAGAACCTTATAAATATAACTATACCCTAAATTCAATGATAAGAGAAAATTGACAAAGAGTCACGGTGAAATAGTCAACTTAGAATGGCGCCAAGCAAAGCTGTATTTTTAGGGGGTTTAAAATTGTAACATATTAATATTTTGAAAGTGAATCTTTTCATAATAAAAAAAGTATAGATTTTTATTCGAAATAGATTTTTTCAAATATGTTGTGTTCTCAGTAGAAAATTAAGGTTTCATAAAAATATATAATCGAATACGGCCAAAAAAGATGAAGTATTTAATATTATTATAAAATTGTATTTTCAGGGTATTCAATAATGGAGTCCAGCGATAAATGTGTTAAATACCACATAATTCCGAAAAATTGGCATGAAGCACTGAGAACATGTAAAATTGAAAATGCAAAACTTTTTATAATTAATAATGAGACGGAGGCTAATGTCTTGAATGATGCATTTCATTTGATTAAAACCCCACATAAAATGCTTTACCATTACGACAGATCAATATTTCATGTTGGTTTTCATGATCTATTTACAAACGGAATTTATAAAACAGTTGATGGTAAGTCTCAATCAACGTTACAAAGATATATTTTTTTTCTAAAATAGTTTATTTATTAATATCATTACTTGCTTATCGTTTTAATTTAGAAAATATATCTACAGAGAGAACGATATAAATATACATTTATATCGTTCATAAACGTCGTGACATGATTTTCGCTATTTTAAACCATTTCCTTTCCTTTTCCTCTATTAAATTCGTCAAAAAATAATAATGATTTTTTGTAATTGCCGAAATAATTTTTTGTATTTGTATTGGTTTATGACCAAAACTCGTTTACTTCTCTCTTCTACGTACAAAATCCACACATTGTTTTTTGCTCCCACTTCACCCCTAGAACATGCTGTATATATATGGCTAATACCTTGCTGTATTTATATATATATGTGTGCGTGTGAGCGTTTATTTACTTCAAAACACAAGTATAACGACACGTGAGTTCCTATTCAATTTACAATATATCCTTGAAACAAGTTTACTGTACGAGTACTGGTTTTTATTAAGTCGCTCAAGGTCTCATTTTCTTAGAGTGATCATTTATACATATATGGATAGGAAACGACTAGGTTCTAGCTTATTATTTTTGGAAGTAGCTTAAGATTTGTAAACAACGTAAGTTATTTTTTGTTTCAATTTATCTAATCCATTTTCATCAATTCCCAAATTTTATAATGTACATATTTTGATTAAGATGAATTATTCCATTAAAGAAAAAACAAGTCACTGCTTAGTGCTTAACACCTCCATGCCCATGATGCAATCGTAAATAGTTAAGCCATTAAATCATTCAATATTTCTCTTAATATTGTCAATAAGTATTTATCATTTTAGGTATTCTAGCATATATACATTTTTAAAATTATTTTTTAGCTTCTAACTTAGGTTTAAATACTGTCAATAAACAGTGAAACTGAGATGCCATCGTGTCAGGGAAGGTGATTTTTTAGGATGGAATGTTACGGGTTAAGCACACTACTAGTACTCTCTTTAGTAATGAACGTCGAAGACGCAACGTGGCACATTTCACGCAACGTCCCACTAAGCAGTTTCCACTGAAGCACCTTGAGATATAATTGTTTTACAGACGCGTTTGTCTGCTTATGCTCAAATTTAATACCAAATCAAAACCATGGCATTTATTCTCTACTTGTGTGGGTTTTTTTTTATATAATATTTATTTTTAAAAATGTATGGATATTTAGAATCTGTGTTCAATATTAAGCCGTTTCCTTTTTATATTCACAGGAACATATCTAAACAATGCTGGTTATTTAAAATGGAGTACTCATTATCCGAAGCCTTTTATTGGACTACGATGTGGTGGGATGGTAGAAGGAGGTACCTTACAAAATGGTGGTTGTAATGTTTTGGCTATGTTTGTATGTCAAAAAAAGGTGACATCGTAAAACTCTCTTTTGTAAATTGAATGAGAGTCTGTAAAAAAAAAATATGAAATAATGTTTACGTGATCCTGGATTCGAATAATTCTTCTATATTTTTTCATTTCATACTGTTAAATCGATCTATTCACCGCAATATTTTGAAATATGTGGATAAGAACTATAAAAACGTAAGTACCTTTGTCTCAAATGTATTCAAATATTTGTGAATATTTTTATTGGTTTCCATGCATCACAATGTAGTTATTAAGTTGATTTTGGTCGCTTTACTTCTGTGAAATAAATTAACTTATATCACTGTGACATTTATATCAATTCCTGATTCATAACACAATGTCTTCCAGTCTCCCACCCATGCAAATCCAAAGTTGAATGCAATTAATTGGAATGTTTTAGAGAAAAAAACTTTTTTTTTAACTTTGCAATACTAGAAAAAACGAGGTTTTCGTGTCACACATTAGAGTTGAATATTTTTTTGTGCGATTTTTTAGATTTTCCAAGCAATAAGTCATGACATAATATGTAAAATTTAATTGCAATACCTCAATGCATATGGTTTTCCATTTCAATATATATTAAAAATGTGTACCGGAATTGACCATAAGTGCATATATTTACTCGAGCGGGCTACATAAAAAATATGATACTACATGTTAAAAAATATATTAAAGTACACACTCGTTTACAAAAAAAACGTCTTAAGTGTAAAGTATTTATACATATTTCATTCGTTATAATATAATTAAAAAGGCAATACGACATTGTTTTTGTAAATAAAAAAATAGTATCTATAGAGTTCACTTGAGAATTGTGAAAGGTTATCAAATGCAATTATTTTCGAAAAGTATTTATGTATTTGTCGGCTCCTATGACGCAGCGGTTAACGTTGTTAGCTTCCATGCCATATCTCACAGGTTCAAGTCCCACTACGAAAAGCATCTTTTCGATTGATTTATCAATTCCTGTTTGACGAAAAATATATAAATGCAAATATAATCATGTATTGTTGGCTCATTAAAGCAGTGATCAGCAAACTCATTAGTAAACTGAGCCAAATATCAACTATACAACGATTGAAATTTCTTTTGAGAGCCAAATTTGTAAAACTTAAATTAAACAGGTAGGTACATTTTTATTAGCTTGATATGGGTACTCCTATGCTCGTTTTTGCTTAAAAAGTCCTCAATTTGATTTAGATACGTCCGCTGATATCGCCCATTCCAACTCTAAGTTTTAAGATCAAAAACTGACTTTGCGTGAGACACGAAGTTTTAATCGTACTGCACGTGGTGTTGTGTGGAAAAGCCACACTCATGGTGTCAAAGAGCCGCAGTTTGCCGACCTAAGAGATTGCAAAGCTGGCCGGAAATAATTATACATTACAGTTCGACTAAGGTATTTACTGTTCAGCCCACGATAATTTCTTTTACCGTTCACTAGCCATAAAATACACTTATAATTGTTTTCTGCCCTTAAAGTTAAAAATACAATATGTACATGGCGTTACAGCCAATGACAATGCACCATACATTTGACTCATTGGTGGGTCGTTAGCAGTGGATAGGACAAAGGAATGCAAACTATAAAACAAATAAGTCGATTTATTACCTGCCGGGTGTCCATAAGAAACGGTTGCACATAGTATTACAACAGCTCCAAATAATCCAAGACGCATCACTATAATATTGTTAATTTGCTCTTGAAACAAAAGTACGCAACTGACTAAAACCACAGTCTGAAAAGTATTTATGTTGTAATAGGATAAGAAACAAAGATTTTATTATTATTTCCAAATGTCAATGATAAAATTTATCTCATATTTGGTATAGTATGGTCACAAAAGTTCGTATTTTAACTATTTATCAAATTAAAAATGAACTATTAAATTTTACAACAAACATTAATACCATTACATTTTTTTTTGTTTTCTTTAGCAAACAATAATCATGCCAAGTTATAATATGCATTAAAAATATTTTTTATCCATTTGCATTTTCAATGTTGAACATATTGCTTCATAGTGGAGGTGTCTTAACAAAAGTATTTTTAAGAGAAATGCTCGATTATCAGTTACTAAATCTTTTTTTATGATAGTATGAATATAACAAATAAGACTAGAACAG